>WOVY01003665.1:0-538392 GCA_013436015.1 Rhipicephalus annulatus | reverse complement strand
TCATTCGTTTTGGGTGTTGCACTGTGCCTGCACCACTGAACTTGCGCTTCACAATTTCTGAACTTTGCATGCACAGCCGTGAACCGGTTCATTGGTGCAGGTAATCAATGCACCTTGTATATTGAACTTTCCACTCATTGTACTCAGACTCACAAAACTTTTCTGAGCTGAACTCACCCAAACTCTCGTTCACACATATTTTATTTATTTAACAATACTGGTAAGCCTTTGTACAGGCCCATACAGGTTCTTAAGCGGACTCACTCAGACTCAAAACGCACCAAAACATTACTCAACCACCGCACACACTCAGCCTCAGACTCCGGCTGGACTGAGTGTGAGTGAGTACTACTACTGAGTCAACTCATGAGTTCATCAGAATGGAATTAGCTTCTTTGATTGTGGTGTCAATGCTCTTAAACACCATATCTGCTGTAATCGGTGCTCTTCTTGGTGTCGCTTCAACGCATCTTTGAAAAACGAGTTCCGAGTGCTTCCAAACCAGTAAAGTCTTTTTCTTGGAGGAGATGTTAAAATATAATAGTCGAGCAATTCCCTGGAAGACTTAGTTTCGGGACTGCCAAGGTGCCCCCTTGTATAACAAATGTCTAATTAATAAATATTGAAACGGTGTATGAAAAACACTGCTTTGGAATACCTATGAATAGATGTGAATATAAATGTTAATCTAGGTAAGGCTGAGTAATGCTGAAAATGTCTAGGTGGAACCTCAAGTCCGGCAGAAAGAAAGTGGTAAACTCACTCAAGAAAAATATTTTGCGCTGTTAGACACACTCGGACTCAGACTCTCCAAAAGTTTGCTCAGCCGAACCCTCTCGGACTCACACTCACTAAAATTTTCTTCAAACAAACTCTCTCGGACTTCGACTCACAAAAATAGTGCTTATCCAGACTCAGACTCATAATGTGAGGTCTCAGTGAGTCTGTGTGAGTTGGCCAATGAGTGAGTTTCGTGGACCTATTGCCCGAACTCTCTCTTCTTTTTAATATACTGGTAACAGATGCAAACTCACACTTGTCTTTAACCATGAAACTTACCATAAATGTTACTGCTCTCTATAGTTTATTAAAAGCAAATAGCGAACTCAAATTCAATAGAAAATTATTAGCCAAGGCCATTTATATTTTTAGATCACCCACGAAAATTGTCTCACAACAGCCACGACTTTTTCTATGCCTTTATAACTATGAACAGCTTTCAACTTTATTGCATTGTCCTGCCAGGCCCCACAGGTATTCATGAGTGACAATTCGAGTGCTGAAAAGGCCGCCCTACAGCTGACATGGCCGTCAGCAAGGCAGCTTTTGTGCCATTTTCATGTGGCACAAGCGGAGTGGCGCTGGCTGACGACATCTCACAACTCTGTCGACAAAGACCAGAGGAGACGATTCATGTCTGCCTTCCAACTGGCAAGTTTTTTGCAATCTAGTTGTAACTCTAGCTCTAAGATACGAGGTGCATTCGTTGCATCTGCACTTAGTGAACAAATTCACAATGGTCTGCTATTTTAGCATTCGTTTCATGTTTCCAAGATGATGGCGCTGGCATAGCAGCATAGGTGCATAAAAAGCACAGCTGTCCTGCAAGGCTAGTGCATGAATTACCTTCACTTCCTCGCGATATAATTTGGAGTGTATGCCGCACAAGATTCCCTAATCTGCAGATGAAAACGCAGACAGTATTTGTGTCCATTTTAATCACATTTAAAAAGTACACCAGTAAACGTCTGGTGGGTTCAAATGATTTCGAATGCCATAAAATGAGGCTTGTACAAATATTAAAATGCTTTGAATATTCAAATGAATAATGCAGTACTCAAATTTGATTTGAATCAAAGTTAAATTCCTGAAATTTTTGAATTATTAAAAACGAACAAAATAGGTGTATATTAGTCCACTTGTAACACTCTGTAAAGGTGGTTTCACGGCAGTGGAGGGATGCTAAACCATGAAAGCAGTTACCCAAGCATATTAGACCAGATGTAAAAGTGGTTTCTCTGCAGTGAACTGGTGCTAAGCCGTGAAAACACGTAATCAAGAGAAATTCGCACAGCAGCAAAGCCCCACTTCAAGGTTTTAATAAAGAATTACAATGACATTGATTCTGCTTCTTTTGTTGTTTTCAGTTTAAAATCTCGTTACACAGATTTATATGCTCTAAGTAAAAAAAATTGAAACGCAGCATATTTTACTGGCTATTACTTGGACTGCTCCAAAAGTCGATTGCTGCTACAGTTCGAAGTTGTTGCCACTTCCTTTGATGAAAAAAAATGGCCTTTGCATAGGCCCTGTTTCAATTTTTAAAGATCTGTGCAAGTTTGTTTGGCCATGACAAATATGCCCCTTTTTGTTTATGATATGCAATATATATACTATAACAATTCAATTAGATATTATTCGACCAAAATCACTGTTCGCTTCGAATTCACTTCGAACCTAAAATTTCCTATTCGCACAAGCGTACAGAAAATGTCAGCAGCATCAACTTTTATGGACCACCGCTTGACAATTCGTAGAGCAGACCGCGGCAATCAATTTCCAGATTACAGCGCTGCGCACCGTGCACAGCCTCCATTTAGAAAAACAATTCCCGCGCTCCTTTCCTACACCTGACCAATCCTTCTTTCATGAGCAGTGACACAAATTCGCCGATCGGCGACTTGACGAAGCACGCAGCTCATCGATTGGGTTAAGCCAGTCACGACGGCAGGCTGCACTTTTTCCTCCCTTTGAAAGAGAAGGGTGGCGAGACCGCACGAAAATTTGAAACTAGCTGAAACCAATGTTCTAACCCCTGTGAATTCCTTAATAAAGTATTTGCAAAATCCTTGAGGAGGCAGCATGTTCACGGAGCAAAGGTGCACATATTTTTGATTTTTGGTCCTTGGGGGTTGTTTACTGGCCTTTTGAACTGGGGCAAGCATGTGCAGACCACAACGTGACTTCAATGCAGACAGTGAAGCATGAATCTGTATTATGGTGCAGTTTAAAAAAGCGAAAACATCCAAATACGAGCACCTCATTGAAAAATTTCCTGCTATCTGCAGGTCATGTATGCAGACACAGCAGAAAAACTTGAAGCTGCCACTGCCGAAGTGAAGGCCCTACAACACGATGCCTTCGTGTCTAGGGTTCTGACATTCTTGCGCCGACAAGAAGAGTGGGTGCAGCTCTACCGTTTGGACGTGTTGACAAGGGGCCACAACACCAACAATTTTGCGGAGGCAACCATACGCGTGCTCAAAGACATTATCCTGAACAGAGTCGAAGCATTTAATGCAGTCGCACTCGTAGACTCTGTGGCTCTGGTGTGGGAGAAATACTTTGAAAGCCGTATCCTCCGCCACGCCTGCAGCCGTGTTGCAGCCCATCAACTACTGTACAAGCGGCTGCTGTCGAGAATGCCGAAAGATGCAGCCGAGGCCATCCAAGTGGTAGGCCAGGGACAGTACATCGTGCCTAGTGCGACCCACCCCAGCTCCAGTTATGAGGTCTATGCTGACATAGGACTATGTACATGTCTCTTTGGTAAACAAGGTGCATTTTGTAAGCACCAGGCTTTGGTGCAGAAAAAGTACGGAGGACTGTTTCCGAATGCTCCGGCACTGAGTACTGACGACCGGTACCAACTGGGACAGCTGGCCCTGGGCGAGAAGTGTCCCCCCAGGATATTTTTCGAACCCTTCCAAGAGGAGGAGCCCAGCCCGTAGTTCCAGAACCACGGCAGGTACCAGTGCCCAGCAGGAGGAGCCAGACGAACTCCAAGCATTGCAAGGCACCAGCACGCAAGAGGCCACACACCTCGCACCTGTACCGTCGGTGCCTGATGCAGCCCAACTTGCCCAGGTAGGACAAGCTCCTTGAAAGGGCCCTGAAATACTTTTCAATTAAACATAGGGAATGCTACTGAACAGTAGTCAAGGCTTCTTTTATTCCTATAAGCATATTATTGTGCTCTACCGCACTCACGAATTTACAATTTCATATTGGTGGATGTCATCATTCTGAGGGCGATTTCAAGATTTCAACACTATTGGTGTCGTATTGTTCCATGTTTGGGACTACAGGTCACCAATTGTTGGTATTAGCAGCACTTCCACTAACAGAATAGTCAAAACAGGTGACAGGAAAACCTTAACTTAAACTGACTCCTCAGCTTGAACTTTATTCTCGAGCAGTTGTCTGCAGTTAGAGAGGAGCAAAATAAATGTGCAGTTCTTGTTGGTGTGCTGTACACTTGAAGTATATTTCTTTCATCACTTTTGGTGCAGGCCCAAGAACATGCATACGAGTTCCTGGAGGTCCAGTTGCGGCGTGTGCATTCTATGAATGCACACAATCCAGCTTACCTTGATATCGTGAAGGGCCTTGCAGAGGAGCTTGCTCGTGTTCAGAACAGCAGCGATGGGACAGGACTGATGCTGGCATTCAAGGCTACCGCTGCAGCAAGACGTCACCGGGCCCGTCACATAAGGGTGCAACCGACCAGCACTGCTAGGCGTAGGCCAGGGCTTACAAGGGGGTCCAAGAGGGTCCCTACAGGGCGCCCAGCAGTTGAGCCAGCTGCCAAGAGAGCAAAGAAGAGGCCCCATTCTTTGAGCCACAGCATAGAGAAAAATGTGCCTGGTGCAAGGCTGCACTGAATGGCAGCTGCCTCCCACCAACTGGGCTCACGACAGTTCTAGGCACAGAGCCAACTTGGTTTCAAACATCATTTCTACGGTTTTATGTGGCGAAACGATGATATGATTGTGAAGCACACCGCAGTGGGCGACTGATGATATGTGGGGTTTAACGTCCCAAAACCACCATATGATTGTGAGAGACGCCGTAGTGGAGGGCTCCGGAAATTTCGACCACCTGCGGTTCTTAAACGGGCTCCCAAATTTGGGCACACTGGCCTACACCATTTCCACCTCGATCGGAAATGTAGTCACAACAGCCGGGATTCAATGCTACGGCCTGCGGGTCAGCAGTTAAGTATTTTAGCCAGTAGACCACCGCGACGGGGCCCACAGTGGGTGACTTCGGATCAAATTGGGCCATGTGGGATTCTTTAAAGTGAACCTAAATCTATGCGAAGGAGCAGCTCATCGCCACCGCTGCACTTGATGCTTCATCTTTGATTGAACCAAAGCGAGAACGACTCCTCGCATTAGCTGTAATATCATAACCTTACAATTGGTCACCTTAGCAACAGGCAGAAGTATTTGGCTCTGCACTACTACCTCAGTATCATGCATACAGCTTTGTCAAAGCTGATGTTAAAGAATGGTGCCCACTAATCCCACTAGTCTCTTGGATCCACCAGGTGTGGCCCTCACAAGTCACAATCAGATACTCATCAATGTTGTGCAGTAACATTGTGCCATTCCACCATGAGCGACTTTTGTTTCGCCTTACCGTCAGGAGTAACGAGCTCTTCAATCGCGTTTTTTGAGTGGCGGTGGGGTTAATGTCCCAAAACCACGACACTGACAGTATAGTTATGTGCCGCTTACCTAGAAACCGAAGAAGTTAAAAGACTAGGTGGTGCCTGTCCTGGCCATCGTGGTTGTTTTTAACCGCAGTATTGTTACTATGAATATTGTAAATACACTCATTTTCTGTCATCTCCCCGTAACATCTTTGGTGGAGGTGCTGGACACATCAGGAGCACACAACGGAACTTCGCAGCAGGCGTATTCTTGGACAGTTCATCATGCCGGCAGACAATTCTGCTGATCCAGCCCGCGCTATGCCAAATGCACCCAGTCACATTGTCGTGACCCACCTCCGAGGCCCAGGCCCCTTCTGCGGGACTGATAACAGTCAGGTGGAGAAGTGGCTGGCCAACTAAGAGTGCAGCAGCAAGACCAATTGCTGGGATTCGACTTTGATGCTTGCAAACGTCAGGTACTACCTCAGGGGTAGGGCCAACGTGTGGTTCGACACACACGAGGAGAATTTAAACCTACGTAACAAAAAAAAAAGACGTATATAAACAAAAAAAATGAAACACCTTTTTGGAAAGCCCATTGCATGCCAAGAGAAAGAACTCTCGTGCCGTGCACAAACCTCAAAGGAGCTGCACATGGTTTACATACAAGATGTCTTAGCCTTGTGCCGGCAAGTTGATAGCCAAATGGCCGAAGCCAACAGTCACCCACAATAATGAAGGCATCGCTCACGACGCCCTTCACTTGCTCATGTACAAAGACTGCTCCACCATTTACGACATTATCAGGGAGTGCTGAAGTTTCGAAGAAGCAAAAAGCCGACATGTTACGCAGCAATTTGTTCAGCTCCCTACCACTGCTGCCACGTCGTCGTGCAAAGACGTCTAGATCCAGCCGCCGCCCTGTACCAAAAACTTCCTGCGTCTCGTGCGGCGTAATATCGAGGCAGCAACTCTATCTGTTCCCCAGGCTAATTCTCACGAGGAGGCCCGCCCGACAGTGTCATTAATTCAGGCCGCTGTGCGCGAAGAACTGGCGAATGCAGGCATCCAGCCTGTATGTGCCCAAAGTCGTTCTACGTCAGCCCTGCTCCATACTACCAGCCACAACTGACTTATTCCGGGTACCATGATTCGAACCAGTGGCGCACGTGAGAAGACGGGTCGATATGCTTCAACTGCAATGGCGCCGGTCACATTTCCCTCTATTGTCGCTATCGTCGGCCATCGTCTCCTCGTGCACCATGCCGTCCAGACGACACTTGATCCTCCCCTTTGCACGCCAATCCACTGAACACTAATGCCCGAACATCAACCCCACATTATGAGCCGTCGCCGTCTCCCCAGACCCAAATACTTTCTTGGTTGCTTATGTCCCGTCGCTCCCCCTCACCGTCCTTCCTCGGGAAAACAGACCAGTGCAGCTCCCGGAAGGTGATGCTGCCTTGACTGATCGACTCGGAAATCCTCTGTTAACTCTGGCATCTCGACAAAAGCTTACAGATGTAGATGTAGAGGGCATGCCTGTTTCAGCGCTCATCCACACAAGGGCCCAATAATCATTGATGAGTGCTCACCTTTTTCGTCGTCTTCGTAAAGTCGTTACACGCGCCTCATCACCTGTTGTTCGCGAAGCCAATAGCCGTACACCTACCGTCCTTTGAATGTGCTTTGCGCATGTGAGCTTCGATGACCACAACACCTCAGTTCTCTTTGCTGTTCTGGACGTTGCTTCTTGGACGTTCTACTGACGCGAAGATTAGTTTTGCCTCACTATCTTGTGACTGTTTCTGCGAACAACTTTTGCACACCTGTCCTGAACTTTGGACGCTGCGCACAACTGCTTCCTGAAGGTATCTCGCTGGGCACAATATCACCTTTAGACGCAAACAATCCTGTTGCTCTGGCCATTGATGCCCCACAGTCGCCTCCAGGCAGCCCTGCTGCTGGCCCAACACCTGATGACACATTCGAAAACATGATTGCCTGCCCCGAACCCTGACCCTTCTAAAAGCCAGGACCTACGCCTTTCGTAGGAGTCATACCGCGACTTTTGATTTCGCTTCACCCAAACTTGGACAAACATATCTAGTGAGGCACCGAATCGACAACGCGGACACAACACCCATTCATCGACACCCTTAGCATGTCTCGGCGACCGATCGCAGCGTCATTCAAACGGAAGTTGATGAAATACTCTCTAAGGACATCATGTAGCCATTTTCGAGCCCTTGAGCGTCGCCCATAGTATTTGTAAAAAACAAAGACAACACCTGGCAGTTCTGCGTCGACTACCGGCCTTTCACCAGCACTTCAACAAAATCAAAAAATACTTCTGCCTATTGCTGCAAATAGACGACGCCATTGATTCCCTTTTGGTGCACGGTACTTTTCTTCCATCGACCTTCGTTTGGGCTATTGACAAATAGCTGTCGATGAAAATGATTGGGAGTTAAGTCATGCCCTTTGGGTTGTGTAATGCGCCAGCAACATTTTGAGCGTGTGATGGACTCTCTACAGAGGAGGTTTCAAGTGGTCCACATGCCTCTCTGCTGCCTGGACAATATCGTAGTTTTCTCCCCTTACATTCATTAGTCACCTGCAAAACTTGTCGGCCATATTGCAAGTCTTTCACATTGCTGATCTTCAACTCAACTCTTCAAAATGCTGCTTTTTGCGCCTGGAGATCGCCGTGCTTGGCCATCTTGTTGACGCTGCAAGTAAACGAGCTGATCCAGCAAAAATACGCGCCGTCATCAACTTCCCTACTACACGTTCTTTCAAAGAGGTTCGCTCGTTTTTTTTTTGACTCGTGCTTCATCCAATGTGCTTCAAAAATAAAAAAAAACCTTTTCGGAAAGTCCGTTGCACGCCAACATAAAGAACTTTCGTGCCATGCCCGAACCTCAACGGAGCCGTACATGGTTTACATACAAGGTGTCTTAGTCTTGTGCAACATATACGTCGTAACACGAGGCAGCTGGCTGTTCGCCTTTATTTTATTTGACTGAAATCCAATGTTGCCTATGGACACCAATGATGCCTCCTTCAGCATGCCCATCCACTGAATACGCTCAATAAGCTATAGCCCATGCCGACCATGCACGTCAACATGTGTGCGTTCGGCTAACCGACTCGCAAACGGGCCAACAATTTCGTTACGAGAGCAGTCATATAAACACTCACTTTCCTCCAGGATTCCTCTGCTGTGGTCTCCAGCACGCTGTATTGGGCTTTTTACAAAGCTACTGTTCCCGCCATCCGAACCGTACCCTATGCACCGCCAAGTGACCGTCGTGACATAAGAAAATGAATTGTCTTTGTCCTCGTCGACTCACCCCGTACCAACATCGTTTACGTTGTACGTCTGAAGCCATGTCATACACCGGGCTGCCGCAACGCACATGTATAATAACCACCTCTATACCGTCTTTCTCTGACTGCACCGAGTCGGTGCCTTCACCGCCGGACGGTAACGTTAAGTGCCGCTCACATAGAGAGGACGAAAAAGTGAAGGACTAGGTGGTGCCTGCTCTCGCTATCGCAGTTGTTTTTACCCGCATTACTGTGACTGTATATATTGTAAACATACCTGTTTTCAGTCATCTACCAGTAACAATATCATTTATGAAACACCCGTTGGGGCACAGACATATTTTCGGAGAAGGTTTTTGGGCTATAATTCTATTTCGTGCCTTACAAGGTTTTATAGCGAAATACTGAAGTACCCTATGTGGTTCTCCCAGAAGGCACCCCAAGAAACTGCTATTAGCTTCCAGAAAGTGTAGTCGCGCGCGTTTCTAGACTTTAACCGTACTTTTCTTGCTCCGAATGGTCTAATTAGCAACATTACAGTGTATTGACAACTTGGCATGGTTTCTTTTAATTCATCTTCTCCATTTTGTTCTTTGCTGTTTATTCTTATTTGATACCTTGCTTGATAGCGGCCGATTGAGCTATTTTGCGTTATGACACGCCGTCCCATTGTATAGTGCACTCACCCTTTTTCTTTCATTCCAATGTGCTGCATCGAGACTGCCACCGCGGCCGGGATTTCAATGCCGTAACCTGCAGGTCACCACTAAATGTGGTGGGTTGGTCCTCAGTGCTGTCGGCCCACATCACTCAATGTATAAAACGGTACCAGAACACCACTTGTCACCACCAAGTTCCCTGCAATGCACCCTTATGTGTTGACCCGGCAAACTACCTGTGCTGTCAGCAATAGTATGCCCTTCTGTGAACACCACATCATCCAGTGCATCATTATATGATGGCCAACTACCGAGCCCACATTTTTAGTACCGATGTACCACTTGCATTTTCAATTTTAGCTCAAAACAACAGAGCCCTACTCTAGTCTCAAGATGGCTGAGCCTAATTGCAGTATAGTGCTTTCTGGTCAACAGAAAGTCAAATTGATATTGCCTGTGTATGCACCATGCTTCATCTGTGTACTTTACACACATTGGCATGACAGCATCGTGTCGATAGTGTCCATTTAATATACGTGCCTGCTATGTTTCTTCCACTGAAATTCTAACAAAGACTTTGTACTTTTTGAATCAATACTTCTTTGCAGACTAGTTGGTTTCATACTTGAAAACTCTGCTTGCAGTGCAAGCTGATGGAAAAACGAGAAGGGGGACAGGAAAGAGTACGCTCTTTCCTGTCTCCCTTCTCATTTTTCCTTCAGCTTGCACTGCAAGCAGAGTTCATTTTGCTTTTCAAAGTTATTACCACGACTGTTCATACATAAACTCATCAATGTGTACATTCACGTATGTCTATGCTTGACGCATAAAGTGTTATCTTTGTTGTGCCCTTCTCCTGTAAATACCTTCAGTGTTCTCTCATGAAACAGTTTTCATGTTAATAAATTATTATCGCATGTATTGCATATTTATTTTTGCATGGGTATGGTGGTTACAACAGTTGGCAGCTGTGATTTTAGTAAGCTTTGCAATAATACATTCTTTTATTGAAGAAGCCTCTCAAAGGAGACATCATGCAAAGTAGAGCCGCATGGAATGCACTCGACAGTTTCATAGAGAAGGGTGGCAGATTATTTTCAGATCACATAATAACACAGGGGGGCGAAAAAAAATTGCCCGCAGCTTCCCTCGGGGGAACACTGAGGAGGATGCGGAGCATATAATTGGTTAACGGGGTGTTAAACTGCGACTTACTTGGGTCGATGGCTAAATTGGTTAACGTGGTTGTGAAATGGGGTGTTAAATTGCGACTTACTCGGGTCGTAGGCTAAATTGGTTAACGTGGTTGTAGGAGGGGGTGTTAAATGAGTGAACACGTACACACGTATGCGAAAGGGCGGCGCTGGTCGAAGGGACGTCGATCATTGTGTTTGTGGATTCGTTGGAATTCATTTCACCGTGACCTTGGACGTCGACGCGCCGTACAAACCAACCGACGAGCGGCAACTGAGCGAGCGAGCGCCGACCTTGAGTATATATACAGCGCGACGGCGCATGCGCTGTCAGCTGTCGAATGTTCTCGAAGGAGAAGCGCGCGCGGCACACATGGTGGGCGACGGCGCGACAGCGCATGCGCGCGCGTCAGCTGTCGAATGTTCGAGAAGCGGTGCGGACGGCGCACTACAAGGCGCGAGTATAAGATGCTTCCGCATCTAAAAAAAGCGACAACCACGAACGGGCGAGGATAACTGCGAGTCTAACTTGCCTTCACCTGAACACGGGGCCGTATTGCAGTGAAGCCATGAAAAAAAAACATCCGATAAGTTTAATTCTCTTGTCTCAAATTAGTTCGACTAAAGACAATGTCTTGAGGCTGCATGCTTTACTTTTAGTTTCGACATTGTGGTAGTGACGCACGACAAAGTTTTGCGCGCAGGCTTTCAAGGATTTTACGATCGCACGCATGTATCACCACTACATTTCTGTCCTTGCTGCCCGAGCACAGTTCGTAGCCTTATTCAAAACGACAGTATCTGAAACTCGCTTTCAATAACAGCATGCTGAGAATCGCCAAAAACTCACCAAGTGGAGCGCAGTAATCCCCGGTGTGGCGTTTTTCGCAGCAGGCCTAGGTGTATCAGGCGTAGTCCGTCGACTCGGCTTCAATGCATCCTGAACGACGCGGCTTTGCGACTCGGCAGTGAAAGGTGAGGCACACGCTTTCTTCATGAGTATCCAACTCGACGTAGAGCGTTCTTTCAGTGGGCGGTGGGCGCACACGCTTCTTTCGCGAGTATCCTACTCGGCGCAGGGCTTCCTTCCGAGCACTTGGCAACAGGCGTAGGGGCGACTCGGCTTTATTGCGTCCTGAATAACGCGGCTTTGCGACAGTGAGAGGTGGGGGCACACGCTTTATTCCCGAGTATCTAACTCAGCGCAGCGCATTCGGTAAGACGAGCCGCACACGATTACTTCGCGAGCATCCGATTGCAGAGCCATATGCCTTGACAGGGCTTCCTTCCGCGAGCGCGACCCCCCGCTAGGCTGCTGCAACACTATACGAAAGTGCGGGGAGCGACAGCGCGATGACACAGTTAGGCCGGCGGAAATGCATAGCCTCCAAGAGTGCTGGCCCGCGGTGCATTCTGGGTGGCTCTATCCGCTCGCCTTTGTAAACGCGCGTACGGGAGACCTGCCAATTTTTTTTCAGTTAATGTTAGAATTGCTAAGACATTTGATATATTTGCGCATTTTCGCGTTTCAGTGTTTATTCTTCATCGGTTCAACAAGTACAAAGGTAACGTGGGAAGAGTAATTCGTTCTGGTCGCGTGCAACATGTTATGATCATCATCCTCGTCATCATCGCTCGTGAAGACGATGCACGTTCGGCGACAAAAGCCAGCAGACCACGCTAACGACAGTGGTGGCGTCATTGGTGGGGAACATCTCTAAGCCTCATCTCCTGCAGAAGCCAAAGGTCGAACGTGTCCTACCATCTCAGCGGACGTCTCCCATGTCACGACAGGGCACTCTAAGGAGCAACGAGGCTGAACATGGTGAGAAAGGCGACATCGATTAGTTATGCGAGTGTGAATATTACGAAAATTCGCAGAAATTAGTTCGGTGTGCCGTGTTTTTGAATTTTCATATGTTCTAACGTACATACCTTGTATATACTTTTGTATCGATCATGTATAAATATCAACAGTGTATAGGTGTGCTTTTTTCGAGGAGGGGATGATTGTTGTGTTTTGGGTTTCCAGTTTCGGTTTCGGATTGACATTAGGGGATGCCAGGGGGCGCCGCTCTGGCACCAAGGATTTCAAGGCGACTGTAAAATAAAGCAGTGTGTGTTAGGTAACCGTAGAGTGCGGTTGTGTGCTTTTTTTCGGCGCTACGCGCCAACCCGCGTGTTCGGGCTGGTCGATGTCCCCGCCGGCCACGTACGTCTCCGTCGGCCGTCTTCTTCTTCTTCTGCTTCGTCGGGACCAGCCAGCCCCCAACACGGCACTTGTCATGGCAACTGAGCCTTCTTTTGGATCCGAGTCCACCATGCCTCGTCACACCAACTTACCCGGAATGGTTGACTCGAAGCTCGGAGAGAAGACTACAGACAAAACTTGCGAAGCATCCGCATCTGGCTTTCCCCCCGATTCACTCTCGGCCAAAGTACCAAACGGTGCCACGCTTCCTGGTAACCAGGAGCTCCCAAGCGATGACCTTTGCACTGACCCGCATGAGCCGCCAGTGGAGCCGACTTTACCTGAAGATGTGACCAGCACACCTCGCTTCCCGTTGGCCACACTGATCGTGATCATGCTGCAAGTTCAGGATCACTTAAACTTCTTGCGCGATGAGTACCCCGAGCGATGCGCCAGCGTGGCAACCGTGTTTCGCGAAAGTCGCTGGGAGCGGGTGGCGACCGCGGCGTTCCACCACGGCGACGTACTGCACATTACGGCCAACATCACGTCCTTCTTCTTCAAGGGCCTCGTCATCGAAGCCGCGCTCGGGACTAAGTACTTCGTTGGCGTTCTCCTGATCGTCATCGCTCTGGTAGGCTTGGTGAATGTACTCCTGCTCCGAGTCGTCTGCGCCGTCGCCGGAACGACCCAGCTGGAAACGAGCTGCATGCACACGTTAACGGGCGTCGCACTGGCGCTGGAGTTGCTGCACCGCGAGTACTTACGAGGATCGATCATCCACCTCGGCAAGCTGGTGTTCAGGGTGAGGCCGTGGACGTGCGTGCTCCTGGAACTTCTCATTCTGTACGCGTCGTCTGTAAGGAGCTTCGTGCCGATGATCAGCGGTCTCCTCGTGGGTTTGCTCCTGGCTGAAACGTTGGCGCTGAGCCGAATCATCAGGTGTGTTTTTTTCTTAATTTTGCGACGTCACTGATTACGCTAAAGCATCGTAGTCGACACAGACATTTTTGAGGTGATGCTGACTTTGTCTACCCTGTGCCGTCGTCGTTGTAGCTGTAGCCGTAGTTGCACGCAGCTCACGTGACTAGAGGATGGTGTAAGGATGTACAAAATGTTAAGGATGATGCATTTGACCTTGCTAGCCAGTTTAGTATACACTCGTACATTTTCAGCCTCATGACAGTTTTCACAACATGAAACTGGCTGTTTCTTTATTTGTTTTTTTTTTCACAGCTTCTTACGCATGCACAAGCAGAATGGTCATGTTACGTCTGCAGATTGTATGCCTATACTCTGTTGGGGAGTTTTAGAACTTTCTAAACGGAGTTAAACGAAAATCTGGTTCTAGAACGTAGCTGCAAATAATATATTCGTTTATTGTGATATATATTGTGATACGCTTCCACCCATAATAAGCCCGCAATAAGCTCGTTATAAGAACTCGCTCTACGCGAAGCCAACAGGCAAAGACTGTGTGTTGCACACTCGCTGTCATGGCAATACACTAGCGGCGCTCACTAAAATTTCCAGATTTCGTCCACTTCTTTTTTTTCAAATTCACATTATTACTGCTGATAGCTATACTTGGCCGCAGTCTCTGTTAGTTATCATTTATACTATCTAAAATAGAAAAAAGCCCTTAAATTTCCGCTTCTTTCCTGCATTCGTAGCGAGGACATCGTTCTGACATACTTCATGCATTCAGGTAATATGCGAACGGTTATTATGGTTCAGATACCAGCTCATAATAAGACCGCATGATACGTGACGTCAACAGACAGAAAAGGTGTGTTCCCCACTCGCTGTTTTGACTACTAGCGGCGCCAATAACAGTCCCGGTTTAAACATATTGATACAAAGTATCACTACCAGGAAAAACAAGGGAAGCGTGGGCAGAGAAGGAAGACGACGTTGCCTCCACTGCGATCCCCCTGAGTGGGTACGAGCCATGGCGGTGATCATCATCAATATACTGTGATCGCGGACTCAGGGCCCATTAAAACTTCCCCATTAGGTTACCTTAATTTGTGTAACAATTTGGTGGAGGTGCTCGGTAGGACGAACCCAAAGACAGGAGCTTCACTACCAGGAATTCGTCGCAGCCACCGCCTCGCCGGACTTCCACCTTCGCCGATCGTAATGGCCCAAGAGCAGCCATCCAACGCTTCGAGGCCAACTCCGATGGGTTCCGTGCCGTACTACAGAGTGCCACCAAACTTCGGCGGGACCTCAGGAGAAGACGTCGACGTGTGGCTCAAGAACTACAAGCGGGTGAGCAGAAGCAATGGCTGGGACTCGCACGAACAGCTCAATCATGTCGTATTCTCGTTAACTGACACCGCCCTTATGTGGTACGAGAACCACGAGGACATGTTCACGACTTGGGAATGTTTTGTTGAAGAAGTGCAGAAATGCTTCGGTGATTCGGACGCAAAGAAGAAACGCGCGGAGCAGACATTGTCTCAGAGGGCACAGCTTCCAGCAGAAACATGTACGACATACATTGAAGAAATATTGAAGCTGTGCAAGATCGTGAATGGGAGGATGTCGGAAGAAGACCAGGTTGGACACCTTCTCAAGGGTATATCCGAAGACGTGTACAATTTCTTAATTGGGAAAGACTGCTTGAACTCTGTGTCCGACGTGATGAAGCACTGTCGTACCTTTGAATCCCTCAAGATGCGACGAATTTCTCCGAAATTCGGCCGCCTGTCCAACATCCGAACTGCGGCTAGTGTTGAAACAGTGCCGCCAAACGACCTTGCTTTGACCATACGGCAGATCGTCAGAGAAGAGCTGCTTCAATGTCAGCAGAGCTATCATCGCCCCAGCGATTTTCAGGATGGGTACGTAAGCGAACCAGAACGTGTGCGGACTCTTGTTTCTCTTCCACCATGGCAACCATCGATCAACGCAACAGACGCTTATGAATATCAAGGCACACGGCAGGCTGGATTCCCCCGTCAACCACCTCCCAACTACAAAGTTTTCGCCCACCTGTTTACCCAACATCGCCTCCCTACAGGGCCCCCGAAGGACGGTACCACTATCCCATGCCTTCCGAGAGGAGTCGTTACTCTGAGCAACAACGTGCCCCTCGACCAAGTCCGGTATGCTACAACTGTGGTGTCCCGGGTCACATCGCACGTTTTTGTGACCACCGCCCATATCAGCGACAGTCTTGGCACATGTCTCACCAACCTTTCGACCATCCGCTCTCCACGTCACGGAAACCACGCGCACCTATCGGATCACGCTACCCCTCACCGGCCTCTGATCGAAGTTTGACGCCACCACCAGCTCCCCGTGCTCCACGATCGCCATCGCCACGGCGACGCGCACGTACACCGCCGCCGGAAAACTAGTCGGTGTGGCCAGTGGGGGTGAGGCCGCGAGATCACAGGTGCTATCTACAGGTTTACCCCCGTCAGCGTTTATGTTGAAGAACAAAGTTCATGTAGTTGTCGATGGAGTGGCTACTATGGCACTTGTGGATACAGGCGCGACAGCCTCGGTGATAAGTGTAAATTTTAAAAACCTGCTGGGACCAAAAGTGATGTTTTGCCTGAACCGTGGGGTGACATTTCGTGGTGTAAGTGGTCACGTGTTGTGTCCGGTGGGATATTGTACTGTGGATGTCTCGCTGTGTGGCGAGGTGTTTTGCACAGATTTTGCGGTATTCCGCGGTCTACACATGACGTTATCTTGGGTATTGACTTCTTGTGTGAGTGTGGGGCAAATGTAGACTGCAGAAGTGGTAATCTTTCTATACACGGTACTTTTCCAACGGCGCTCTCGGAAAATTCCCTTCTGGAGGAATGCATCTTTTTCGTCTCCGTGGACACAGTCGTTCCTGCATTTTCTGCTGTGTGTGTTCTCGTGACATGTTCTAGCAACAACTGTGGCACGTTTGACGCCACGCTCGAACCGATTCCCTTGGAATGCCTGAAAAATAACATTCTCATTCCCCATTGCATAGTGCCAGTCGTTGATGGACGGGCAGGTGTGTGGACAATGAACTGTTCCATGGAGCCTGCAATTCTGCCAGGCGGCATGAAACTTGCAGTATTTAGACCCGAATCATGTACTACGCTGGTTGCGCTTCTTGATGCTACAAGCCAAAATGAACATCTGGGCTTAGAAGGTTCAGAAGATGCCCAATTGCTACAAATGGTCAGCAAGTCACTTGACCAAAGCGAACGTCATACACTGTTCGACGTTCTATCGAAGCACTCGGAAGTGTTTGATTTTTCTAAAAATAGCCAAAGGCCCTTAATCCCAGCGTCCCGGATACTTCATCAGATCCACACCGAGTCGGCGCATCCCATTAGGCAGAAACCTTATCGAGTGGCACCATCGGAGCGCAAGATCATCTACGAGCAAGTCCAAGAAATGCTGGAAAAGGGAATAATACAGGAATCGGCAAGTCCGTGGGCTTCTCCTGTCATTCTAGTGAGGAAAAAGGATGGTACGTGGAGATTTTGCGTTGACTACCGCCGACTGAATTCTGTTACCAAGAAAGACGTTTATCCACTGCCGTGCATCGATGACGCTCTAGACTGCCTGCATTCCGCGTCCTACTTTTCATCTGTCGACCTGAGATCAGGTTACTGGCAAATTCCGATGCGCGCAGCTGACAAAGAAAAGACGGCATTCCTTACGACCGACGGACTTTACGAGTTCAACGTTATGCCATTCGGATTATGCAATGCTCCTGCGACATTCGAAAGATTTATGGACTCTATATTGCGTGGTTTAAAATGGCATATATGCATGTGTTACCTTGATGATGTCGTAATTTTTGGACGTACGTTTGAGGAGCACAACACTCGCCTAGACCTCGTGCTAAGCTGCATTGAAAAAGCTGGCCTTGTATTGAATTCGAAAAAGTGCCACTTTGGCGAGCGACAGACATTGGTGTTAGGACATCTCGTCGACAAAGGTGGCATTAGACCTGACCCACAAAAGACCGCGGCCGTTCAATCGTTCAAGCGTCCTAAATCTGTGAAACAACTGCGTAGCTTCATCAGGCTCTGCTCGTATTTCCGCCGGTTCGTACCCAAGTTTGCGGATGTGGTTCACCCCCTGACGAGCCTTCTACGCAAGAACAGCCTGTTTCAGTGGACCTCCGAGTGTCATGCCGCTTTTCACAAGCTGAAGTGCTTGTTAACTTCGCAGCCAATACTTTGGCACTTCAATCCTTCGTCGCCCACGGAAATTCACACAGATGCAAGTGGCATCGGTATCGCTGCTGTTCTCGTTCAGCATTCAGGCAAGAAGGAACACGTTGTGGCGTACGCAAGTCGTTATTTAAGCAAGCCTAAACGCAACTACACAGTGACCGAACAGGAATGCCTAGCGGTAGTCTTTGCCATGCAACGGTTTCGCTCATACATCTACGGTCACCCGTTCATTATCGTCACAGATCACCATTCTCTGTGTTGGCTGATCAACCTTCGTGACCCATCCGGCCACCTCGCACGATGGGTCATTCGTTTGCAAGAACATGTCTTCACCATCTCATACAAGACTGGCAGTCTACACGCTGATGCGGATTGCCTCTCCAGAATGCCGCTACCATCGACAGATTGTGTAGCCGATAACTTTGACCACCTTATCGCTTCTCTGTCGTCTGGCTTTCCTGATGCCGTGACTTTCGCCGCTGAGCAGCGTAATGACCCAAGCTTAAAAGCTCTCTTCCCTGGAGCGAGAAATTCATTAAGCGAAGGCCGATTCTGCGTCCGAAATGGTCTTCTATACCAGAGAAACTTGTCCACGACGGGCGCCCGCTTTCTGCTGGTTGTTCCTGCGTCCCTCCAAACGTCTGTTCTGCGTCTCACGCATGATGACCCCACCTCTGGCCATCTAGGCACCGCACGAACACTTAGTCGCACGAAAGAGCGGTTCTATTGGCCGAAAATGAGCAAAACAATTCAGAACTACGTGGCCAGCTGTATGCAGTGCCAGAGCCACAAGCGGCCCTCCTCGGGTCCAGTTGGTCACCTGCAACCTGTAAAGCCTCCCGGTTCCCCTTTTGAAAAGGTCGGCATTGATCTGATGGGACCATTTCCACGCTCCTCAAAAGGTAACCGGTGGATATTTGTATGCGCCGACTACCTGACGCGGTACTGCGAGACGGCTGCCTTATGCTCAGCCACGGCAGTCCAAGTTTCGGAGTTCCTGTTGAATTCAGTCATCCTCTGACATGGACCTCCTCGCGTGATAATAAGTGGCCGTGAACGACAATTTACCGCTGATATTGTCGAATCATTGCTTCATTCGTGTGCTTCCAAGTTCCGACACTCAACTGCGTATCATCCACAAACTAACGGCCTCACCGAGCGCACAAACCAAACGTTGATCAACACGTTGTCAATGTACGTCGCCTCCGACCACAAAAACTGGGATGAAGTTTTACCATTCGTCACGTACGCCTTCAACACGTCGAAACACAAAACGACAGGCTACAGCCCTTTTTATCTGCTCTACGCTCGCTCACCTTGACATACGCTGTACACTATCTTTCCTTTTGTCATCCATGACGATTTAACAATTGCGGAAACCTTGTGTCGTGCGGAAGAGACCCGTCGACTTGCCTGCTTACGTACATTGGCAGCGCAAGAGTCATCCAAAACTCGCTACGACAGTCAACACAGGCATTTAACCTATGCCCCCGGTGATCTAGTGTGTGTGTGGACCCCAATACGCAGACGTGGCTTGAGCCAAAAGCTACTGGCACACTATGCCGGTCCTTTTGTGATACTCCGTCATGTCAGCGAGGTCAACTATGAAATTGCACGTGTCACCACTAGTGGCCGACGTTCATGCAAGACGGAGGTGACGCATGTTGCCCGCCTGAAGCCGTTTACACGAAAGATGCAAGAATGACTCGCCCAGAGGGCTTCGTCTGAGAGAGGAGGAATGATACAAAGTATCACTACCAGGAAAAACAAGGGAAGCGTGGGCAGAGAAGGAAGACGACGTAGCCTCCACTGCGATCCCCCTGAGTGGGTACAAGCCATGGCGGTGATCATCATCAATATACTGTGATCGCGGACTCAGGGCCCATTAAACCCACCCCCCCCCCATAAAGTGAGCTTAATTTGTGCAACAATATGTACCTCATCGGGTGGCCGAAACGACAACGGACGCTGTTGCTAAGTTGAAGAGCATAGGGCGCGTTTTTCGAAGATGGCAGGTTCGGTCCCCGTGCAAGGCAGCTTATTTTTTCGTCCATATTCTTTCTTCAGATGTACAATAGTAATAAAGACTCCTTTCCTTGGTAACATTGTCTGTTCTCGTTAATACTTCCAATTAACCATTTCGTTTCTCGTAGGACATAGCCTGTGCGTCGAAACATTTGACCCGTTACTTGGAGTGAACTAATTCATTCACTGTTTATTCAGACAAAAACAAAGATTGCCTAGGTTGAAGTGACTAAAGGCATATTACCTCTGCCTGGCTAAGGTTCCTCCACCCACACATTTGCTCAGGTGAAGTGGAACAAAAATACAAATTTCATTCTGTTTTTAAATGAGGGGACACAAAATTCAAATTCAAGAAGTATAACAGATGTCGAAACATACGTTTTAAAGGAACGCCTAACAGTCATCACCAAATAGCAGTTGCAAGATCAAAGAATATATCTATAAAAAACTGAAACAATAAGAAATTTCTGACAGAATTACTAAGTACCATAAACAAATACATTTGAAAAGAAAGAAATTGTGCAACTATTATCATATATAAAAAAGCACAAAAGACCCAAAAGAAATATTTATAATAAATATACAATTATGGCTCCTAAAAAGTAAGGAAGTACATCTTCAATTCCGTCAATAAGGTTAATAAGCTCGCATGTCACGTCAACAGCTGGAGACCGTTGCCTTCTTCACGCAGGCTGCCGCGTAAGTCAGGGCGCCTATACATCTGGGGTGTTCCTGGAACGGCCGTGACTAGCGTGTTCATAGCCTACGCCTGCTTCGTGCACGCGTCCGGCCCGTACCCCGTGCTTCAGTCCATCGACCAGAATATGTGGACGTTCCAGCACTCGGTGTGGCAACCATTCGTGGTTTCGTCGGTCTACGTGGGAAACGCTTGTCACCTGGCATACACCCTGCTGTCTTTGCTGGCTGTCGGCCAGAAGCTAGAACGAGACATTGGGCACTACAGGTGAGGTATGGGCGGTTTTCTGTAAGGAATCTAGGTGCCGCCATCTTGGGCGGTTAAGCCTGTGGTTTCTTGTTTCTGTATATCGCAACGTGAATGAACAAGGTCATGAAACATTGTATGCATCACCCCAACCGTTTTCATGCCTGTACGCCTAGTGTAGCACTGTTTATGTTTAAAACATAAAGGTTAGCAGCCCAGTATGGCGGCATTCACACCCACAATTAGTCTATACAAAGTGGTTCTTCGAAGGGTTACCGAAAGCAGCAAGCAAACCTGGCTTGTTGGATTTTGTTTGCCAATGAGCAAGAAGCGCAGCAGAGAAGTGACAACTATCAGTGCGTTAAACCAAGACAGGTGCGCGTCGTGCCCATTGACCAACAGAAAGAACTCCTAAATTGCTAGCATAGTTTTACCAGGGAATTTGTTCCTGCATGCGTGTTGAATTAGTTAGCTCTCAAAAGATAACCTCGACAGAATCGAAGCCAGCTGCAGCTCGACTCGCGGTGATGCTCGAATTACACTTTAATATCTTTAGAACCCTATCAAGAAAACCCTAGGTCTCCAGCACGCTGCCCACGTACGTTTCAGAGTGGCCGGGCCCCCACGCGACTGTCTTCGTTCCATATTTTAGGCCAGGCATCCAGCCTATCAACACTCGTTCAAAATAACGTCCTCTCGGAAATGAAAACTTGAGCTCGGCCTCCTTTCGCGTCTTCGTGCATATATTGCGCTTGTTTCATCATAAACCTGTACCAACATGCCCAACTCGCAATTATCCTAGATCCAGAGCTATGCCCATGCAATTTCTTGGCGATGATAGTGGCTAGACCTCTCGGGATAAGAACTGCTGTCTCCTACCGCTACCTCTGGAAAACCATGGCGATATTTGGCTCCATGTAATAGAGTCCACGCTTTTAATCTTGTTCCGCAGGTTTCTACTCCGGTTTCTCGGACTTCTCAGCGCCGTCACCGTAGTCCGAGACAACGTGCCCGCCATCGTCTGGAAGTACGTCCTGCTTCGCCAAGACTCTCTTCCCGCCACGTTTTTGGATCTCCCCGGCAGTGACTGCGGGAGCGCCCTGTTCAGCACGGTGCTGGCCATGAAGGCCGTCCAGTACATGGGACGTCCACGTTCTCTCTACGATATGGCCTCGTTCCCGGTACACGTCCCCTTCTGGCCGGGCCTCCTGCTCGAAATGGCGCTGCTCCATCTACAGTCGGAGCCGGGCTCGAGCTTCGGACACGTCGTCGGCGTTCTCCTCGGACTCGCGGTGGCGCGATTCGGATGGAAGAGGCTCAGCTGCCCGGATAGGGTGGGAATGCTCTCCTCGAGTCTCGGAGGCCGTGTCAGCTAGGCTATGGATCGCCTGGAACGGCCTCAATGCGCAACCATCGCTGCTTACGGCACCGACTGAAGTAACCATGTAATAAATTGATTGTGCGAATTGTAACGGCAATGCGTCAACCAAGCAGCTGCATCGCTATGGCGCTTCACTGCCGGCCCGAAAGTAGCGGGATTGAATTCCGGCTGCGACGGCTGCATTTCGATGCAGGCCTAGTGCTAAACGCCCGTGTCTTTTAGGCGCACGTTAAAGAATAGCAGGTTGCTGAAGTTTCCGAAGCTCTCTATTACGGTGTCTCTCGCAATCGTATCATGGGTTTGCGACGTAAAACCCATAAATCATTACCCTCTATGGGGCCAGCTGATGGCTTTTATATACGTCGATTTTTACACCTGGGCAACTGCAATATAACCCACAGTTGAAATGGTCGGTATAAGATATTGTTTCATTTACTGCCACGCCACCGGACGCTATTGCAATAAATCACACCAATTTTTTATGCGACGATGAACATTTTAAAACCAGTCGCACTATAGCTTTTTCTTGCACATCATGCGACAGCCTCACGTAGTTAAAGGACCCTTAAACCACCAAGAGGTCCAAATTAATTTTGGTGTTACAGTACCATGCGAGTCGGCCACGAACACGTAACCGCGACAACTTTTACCAAACACGCGTTAGGTAGTTTTAGGCGAACTGTCCCAACCTCGGCGCTCGACCATCAGCGATTTGCTTCGCAGATGTTCGAGACGGAATATTTTTTTTTCAAAAAATGGTCACCTTTTTTATTTACTAGAATAAATTTAATATAAAGGTTATCAAAATCAAATATTCATTAGAACATTAGTATTTTTTCTTTTTTATTCCGAAATAATCTAAGAAATGGTTTCAGAACTACCTATTACTCACCATTTCGAAATTCTGAAAAAATCCTTTTAGTACCGCTCGTTTCATGAACGATCCCCCATGGTGGGTTGTGCCAAGATAAAGGGGCAACCAGTCAATGGATCGATCTACTAAAAGCGAAAAGCATTCCCAAAAAATATTTTTAACGAAAAAAAATTTTTCGGTAACACAAGTCGTATGTTAATTGTTTCGAAGAGGTCTAAACCATAGCTCGTAAAACGCGAAGTCGAAACATTTCTTGTTCGTTATTTACATTAGGATCACATTTTCTTTTCTTTTAGAACAATGGTAGGATTTTTATTTCACTTTATTGGACAGTGCGACATGTCCTTCCTCGTTACCTCATTTATTGATCGTACTACAAATTCCGACACATCTTGCCGCCGATCAATTTATCAATGACCGACGCTCTGTGATCCGATTACGCACATAGCATGCTTTTTTTGCAGTAATTTGAGCTTCCGTTTTACAGCCACGAGTTCGGCCAAGTAATGAGTTAGACATTGAAGACGCCGACTGCCCCCTTTTGTTCACGTAACGACCCGTGGCCGTATAGTATATTGCCACACGTGTTATTTGGTGTGCTTGTTTTAAACTCACTGACTGTGAGTAATACTCGGCGCAGATCGCGCCTCTGTATTCGAGAACCTTCACGTTTGTAGTAGAGCATTTTGTTAGGATTACGTGCAGCACGTGAACGCTCAAGATTATTCTAGATGCTGCACAGCTACCAGTAAAAAGGCTGTATAAAATTCGACGCGCGAGGTATAAAAGACGGCCCGTCCCAACGATGGTCAACTAATCAGCCACGGCCGACGCTCTGTTCGCCGCTGCCCGTGCCCATGTGTATCGCTTTAATCTGAGTTTCCGTTCACTGACCTCAAGTTCGGCCAAATAAACAGTCTCATCTTGGACATACAGTATGCTCCCTTCGTCCACGTCCTGACCCCGGAACATCTGTTGTAAGTGCTTCCCGTTCTATGTACCGAACACCCTCTTCAAGCCGTGAACCCACAATTCAGCATTGTGACCCGAAGTTCTAGAGGCCCTCCACGACGACCCAAAGGCTGGCCACCTTGATTTTTCCCGCGCGCTTGCCAGGATACAAGAAAAGCACTATCGGCCACGCCTTACTGCCGACGTCCATCACTACGTAAGGACCTGCCGAGACTGCGAAAGACGGAAGACACCACCGACTAGGCCGGCTGGACTCCTGCAGCCAATCGAGCCATCTCGCCGGCCATTCCAGCAAATCAGCATGGACTGGGGCCGTTCCTGACGTCGAATTCCTGGAACAAGTAGATCGTTCTAGCTACTGACTACCTCACCCGCTACGCCGAGACAAGGTTATTGCCCAAAGGCAGTGTCGCCGAGTTAGCTAAGCTCTCGTCTAGAACATCGTCCTACTCAGGGCTAACCCAAGCGATCTTGAGACACAGCCAAACAAGCCACCACTGCACCACCGCCTACCACCCACAGACCAATGGTCTCACCGAACGTCTCAACAAGACCATCGCCGACGTGGTGGCCATGTACGTCGAGCACAAGACCGGGGCTGCCATCCTTCCGTACGTGACCTTCGCGTACAACATGGCCGTACAAGAAACCAGGCAGATGACGCCATACAGGTCGTTAATACAGTTTCTGTATATACTCCCTATGGGAGCAGAGTTGCGTATAGTTTCGCCATTATGTTCAACGGCTGTGCAGTGAAGCCACTCGTAGTGGCTTCACTGCACAGCGTAGTGGTCAAGCCTCGTCAGCATCAAAATGGCGGATATGGTACCTGCTGCGTTCACTAGATGGCGCTGTTAATTTCGCATATTGCCTATTACCTACAGAGCTATATATGTCCCGGCGCGGGCGACGTGCTGCGGACTTGTCCACACGCGCTGAGCAATTTCGCACTTTTGCAGGGAAGCAGTATATTGCTGTAGATTCTAACGAATGACGTCCACGAACGAAACGACACGGCAAACAATATCGGAGCGGTGGGTAGATTGCACCACCAGCGCTCTCAGATGCGTGCTACAATCAAGCAGCTCAAAAGTTAGTATGACTGACAACAGCATGGGCGAATCGGTATAAATTAGTACTGCTGTCACGGCGCCACAAGGTAATATGAATGCACAAGAAATTTATTGATTGATTTGTTGGGTTTAACGTCCCAAAACCACCATATGATTATGAGAGACGGCGTAGTAGAGGGATCCGGAAATTTGCACCTCCTGGGGTTCTTTAACGTGCACCCAAATCTGAGCACACGGGTCTTGAACATTTCCGCCTCCATCATAAATGCAGCCACCATAGCCGAGATTCGATCCCGCGACCTGCGGGTGAGCGGCCGAGTACCTTAGCCACTAGACCATGGCGGCGGGGCGAATGCACAAGAAAGGAACACAAAACACAAGCACTTGTGTTTCATGTTCGTTTCTTCTGCTTTCGTCGTCACCTTGTTGCGCCTTTCAGTAGTATGAGCTCGAAAGTTCGCTTTTCTGCGCAGTAATTTGCAACAGTTTAAGAGCGGTGGGATTACTTTTGATCAGCACGCACATGACTTGATTTTCCCCTGGCCGTAAGGCAAACAGTAGTAGTTTTCAAGGGAGTTTTTAATTCACGAACGCATGGTCGACAATGTGAATGCATTTTGGCCGCCGATGCCAGCTGACCGGCGGTCGTCGACAAAAGATCATTGTACGTGTGGTTACGCTGGCGATCCCTGACAAGCTGTGATTAACCATCGTTCACACCTGTTTGACTGTTCTAAAAAGTGGCGCCGAAAGTTAACTTCAAGCAAACGTCCACGTGAACCACGCATTTGGTGCAGCACAAATTATAATAATCAAAGCGAAAGCCTTATATGTCTTTTGGTGACACTACTCGTATGGCGTCAAATAATAACCAAATATCAATGAAAGCATGCCTAACTACATTGAAATGGTGTCGAATGAATTTCATTATTTTACCCTCAATCGCACCTAGCTTTACAGAGTGGGAATCGAGCACGCCCTCCCCTGTGGCGCCTCGCTCCCGTGAGTGCTGGCCACGTGCGGCTCGAGCCCTGGGAGCATGGCCACCGTAGGTCTTTCGTCTGACGCAGGCCGCGTGTTAGTTTTCCCCTAGGAGGTTTAAATAAAATTTGCTGGAGTGGACGCTCCCGCAATACCTTGCCAGCAGAAGTGAAGCCAGCTTTTGCCACTGCCAAGACGGCGGCAACATGCTCTTTTCTGGTAGTGCTCACTAAGAGATGAAGTGGTTTTTGATATGTTAGTGTTAATGCTACTTTAGTACTATAATAAAAGATAGTTGTTGCCTACAAAATAACACACAGAAACGATTATGGGTGACGGAATCTCCAAAGAACTTTGCCTCCAACTAGAGGCTTATTAAGGCAAACTAGCACCACTAAGACGCACTTGCAGCACTATGTGACCGAAAATGTTCCCACATTAAACTTGTTGAACGTGCCAGGAAAACACTTCGTTCTTAGCAGCTAAACAGTGACTCTTGGCGTCGGTAGTCCAAGTAGGCCCACGGGACGGCTATATGCTCTCCCATAGTAGAGTACTAAGTCTCTCAATCGTTAACCCATTTTTCTAACCAAACAGTGACACTTTACAATGCCCCTAGTAACATGGCCACCACAGCCGCCATCTTGCCATATGCACGGCTTCACTCCTGGGCAATGACTTCCACTCCAGCAATTTTTTTTAGGGGCGAAGCTCCGTATAGCGGCATGCGTTAGTCCCTCGTAGCCACTGTAGTAGTGTGTAACAAGTATAACATTTTGACCTCCAAGGTGGTGCCGGTGAGATATTTCATCTGTGCGCTGTTGCACAATAAAAGATAGTGCTCAATGTACATGCCAATGCTGCTAAGGGGGATCGAGAGACAGGATCGAGAATTCAGCTTTTAACGCACACGCTGAGAATTTTTTTATTGCTCAACAACGCACAAAAGACAAGAAACGGTTGCTACGTTATACTCGCTGGGCGTAAGCTCCTAGATATTAGAAAGGTTTAGCGAGCGTTGGGCCGCAGTGCCATGAATACAGTGAAATAGTATATACCATGAACTAGAAGTGGTTAAACGTGGGAAGTGGATACAAAGCGCAAGCCGTAAGAAAGTGTGCGTGTGCCTCCTCTCGTTCAGTCCTTGGAATTTCCGCTGGATGGCGGTGCTTCTATATGAGGCATATATGATGAAAAGTTGCGATATGGTGCTACTTGGAGTGTTGAATAGGTGGACGAACGTACACACAGACAGATGTATGGACGGACGCATAGATGAACGTGCGGACGCACGAAGAGACGCAAGCACGGACGAGCGGATGGACGCACGTGCGGCCACACAGACGCACGCATGGATGGACGGAAGCAAGAACGAATGGACGGAAGGATGCTTCGCTCCACTATCCATCATTCACTCCGTGGATATGCTCCTTGGTTTTTCCTGGTCGGAGACGCGTGTCCAAACATGCCCGGACAGCACATCTCCTCCTTGGGTGTCATGAGCAAGAGGGGGGCACGTGCCGGGCGGTGGAATGCGGCGCAGGTGCGCGAGACCCTCGACGGTTCCCATACGCGTCACGTTCAGGTGCGAGATCAGACATTAAGGATCACGTGGCACGCAACCCGAGCTGTGATGGGAAATGCCGGAGGATCAGCTCTTACTGTGCGTCGGGCTTTCGAACTGCGAAGGTCAGGAAGGTCAGCGTAGCTACCACGATGGAACCACCCCGTTCTGAAGGTTGTCGGCGAAGAGGCCCTGGAAGTGGCCGTCGATCTCGGAAGACTCCAATAACGCTGCCCGGACTTGCTTCAACCTTCCACTGCAGTTTCTGGTGGGCCTACAGCTCTTTTCCGTCCAGCCAGAACGAATTCGGCCCGCAACACAGTCACGACGCCATTGACGGAGCTGCGACGAAGACCGGAACGTACCAGCAGTGAAGTCGAGTGGCTCGTTCCACGGAAAAGGATCCCGACCGTAGGAACGAACGGGAAGAACGTCGACGGCGGGCTCCACTAAGCGTCGTCACAGCAAAGGGGCACTAAGTAGACGGGGCAGCACGACGAACTGCTAGAACGTTGCATTGTTGTGACGCCATCTTGAATTGATGTTGGCTAGGGTTAGAGTCCCTGTGAAGAAATTCACAAAATAATACGCGAAGTGAAGAACACAAAAAGCTCTCTGCACCGAAAAGCACAATGTGAGAAGTGTTAGTTTAAGGCTTCAATGACGAATAAAATACACACATTACAAGTAATGATGGCGTTCGTGCCTAGCAGCAGTCAAGCTGAGAGGCAAATGAAACAAGCGAAGACTCCGACGCATGCCGGGCACGTTTGTCACAGAACGAGCGCTAAAAAAGAGCGCGCCGCCAAATCCTTGCGACAACGGGCGGAAGAAACGCCGCGAGGTAAAAAGAAAAAAAAGGAAAGCAAACATCCAAGGCTCCCGGGCGCGCGCTCTCCCCGCAGAAGCATGGCTTCACAGACGAACCTCCTCACCCCACATCGGCGGCCCAGCAAGGCCGCGACTTTTCTAGAACGAAGGAGGCGGGGTCAGACCGAGTGAATCATCCTCCGGAGAGGGCAGTCGAACCGTCTCGCGCCTCTCCCCAGCCTTCGCTGCGCGTCGCGCCGACGAAATGAGGAGAACGTTCTGGAAGGTGGCGCGGAACGTATTTAATCGAGCAGCCGAGACGAGAAAGCAGGAGAAGACGGAAAGTTAGCGCCGGAGCGCGTAGGGATTCTGCCGTGGAGTCGGCGAAGGTTCTGCCCGTAGTGACAGAACAGGAGGAGACGGAAGTGAGCGCCAGAGTGCGTAGAGATTCCGCCGTGTAGTCGGCGAAGTTTTGGTCCGTAGGGACGGCTCGAGCTACAGGCAAGAGCGTGGGTTTACCGCTATCGAGCGAAGACGCGGGCAACAGCTGCGTGTGTGAAGCCGACGAATTTCCGGCGAAGAAGCTTGAAGCTTGGAGAGTGGCCATTTGAGGACGCGAGGTTTCCTGGACGAGAAACTTCGAGAGCTACGGAACGACAACAACGCTGGACTTTGAGTGAGTGATTCTCGGAAGAGTATCATTCAGACTTTTGTTCCAAGGACTTTGGACTGAATAGGTTTTCTATCGCTTTAGTCCTTAAGTGTCTTGGTTGTTCAATGCATGCGACTGCATTGTAGTGCGTATTGTTGTCCGTGTCCGTTGTTTCAAGTGTGGCTGATTGTATTGTGTAGTACGTTGATTGATTGGTTTGATTGGTGACATTGTATGTAACTAGTGTGGAGTGTGCATTTTTGTGTATTATTTTCGATCTGCCATTATTGAGAATATAATTTGTTTGTTTATCAACTCTCGGCTCTGACTTGTTCTTTGGGCCACAGCCGGCGTCCGCTGGCGCACCAATAAGGACCACTTTTAAATTGTCCACGCTTTCGTGGTGCGGTTCGGGGGGCCAATACTTCGGCTCTTGGAATTAGCCCGGCGATCGCCTCCCTAATAAACGGGACATGTGTGACAATTAATCTGGCGTCCGCGACATAGGACCTTTTGGTGCACAGTGTGTCCAAAGTAGTGAGAAAGAGCCTCGAGTTGTTGATAGTGCTATCGGAACGATTTTGTGTGTTGTTCAGTGTTCTCGTTAACGAGTGCAGGGGAGTGCTCCGATAGACTGATCTAGGCAGATACTTTTTGCACGCGGCAAGGTTTTATTTGCGATTGATTTGATTTGTGGGGTTTAACGTCCCAAAACCACTATTTGATTATGAGAGACGCCGTAGTGGAGGGCTCCGGAAATTTTGACCACCTGGGGTTCTTTAACGTGCACCCAAATCTGAGTACACGGGCCAGACACCATGGATCTCGAAAAGTTAGTTGCTCTTGGTGAAAAGATGGGTCTTTCTGGCGCCGAACTACGGAAGTGGGTCACCCAGAAGGAAAAAGAAGAAAAAGCAGCCGAGCTGGAAAAAGAGAGGTTGGCGGTCGAAAGAGCCAAAGCGGAAAAAGAAGCTGAGTTGGAGAGAGAGAGGTTGGCAGCTGAAAGGGCGAGAGAAGAAAGAGAAGCAAAAGAGCGACAGCTGAAAGAAGAAAGAGAGGTGCAATTGAAGTTGGAGCTGGAGAAAGAAAGACTGGCAGCTGAGAGGGCGAAAGAAGAAAGAGAGGAAAGGGAACGGCAGCGACAGCACGAGATAGAACTCGAGCGGCTCCGTTTGCAACAGCGAAGTGAAACTCCGGTCCAAGCTAGAGTTGAAAGCAGCGAACGAGAGGATCACGGCTTCCGCTTGAACCCAAGCAAGCTGCTCGTAGCGTTTGATGAAAGGAAGGACGACCTGGACGCGTACCTCCACCGATTTGAGACGATTGCGAAGAGCCAGAATTGGCCGGAACATCAATGGGCAACTGCTTTGAGTACCTGCTTGAGTGGTGAAGCGCTCAGTGTGTACGGTAGGCTGACGCCGACCGATGCAGCCAACTACGCAAAGGTGAAAGCGGCTTTGTTGAAGCGATTTAGATTCACTGTGGAAGGATTCCGGGACAGATTTAGGACAGGAAAGCCAGCTGATGGTGAGACGGCTACGCAGTATGCCGCCCGACTTTGCCATTATTTCGACAGATGGATTGAACTTTCAGGGACAGCGCAGGAGTATGATGAGCTTAGAGAGCTGCTAATTAGAGAACAATTTCTTACTAGTTGCCACCCAAGCCTGTCACTGTACTTAAAAGAGAGGAAGGCTGACTCACTTGAAAACATGCTTGAATTGGCTGATCAATTCTTGGAAGCGCAAGGTGGCACTAATTTGGCCAGGGTCAAGAAGGAGTGTTCTGATGATTCGAAGAAATTGGCTCCCGAAGAAAAGAAGCGTGCACCAGACAGCATTCCGCGATGTTTTCTGTGCAACCGAGTGGGTCATCGCGCGAAAAACTGTCGAACGATCTTTACGAGCCCTACGGCAGTCAAATGTTTCAAATGTGGTCAGACTGGGCACAAAGCAGACGCTTGTCGTAACGGAGTGAGTCAAACTCACCAGGTATCTTGTGTGCAAGCGGCACCGAAATCTGATAATAATGCCGTCACCGATGGATTCGTAGAGTTGAAGAATGGGGAGAAAATTCCTATTGTGGGTGCTGTAATGTCAAAACAGCCAACCGGTGTTACGAAAGGAATGCCAACGCTGTCTGGAAAAGTTGCGGACAAAAAAGTTACGGTGTTAAGAGATACCGGCAGCTCCACTGTTATCGTTCGGAGAAATTTGGTACGGGAAAGTGAGCTGACAGGCAGAACGAAACCGGTTTGCCTAATTGACCGTACGGTTCGGATGCTTCCCGAAGCAGAAATTGAGGTTGAAACCCCCTACTTCAGCGGGAAGGTTACTGCTTTATGCATGACGACCCCCCTGTATGACCTTGTCATCGGAAACATCGACGGGGCGCGAGGGCCAAGTGATCCAGAATGTTTGGGAGAAGACCCGAAGATAGAGCCCTCGCCAACACATCGGCCGCGAGATACAGTGGAGGAGCATCCCGTGACGGGTCTCACTAGAGCCCAAGGTGAAGCTGCGGCGCAAGAGACAGCGAAGGAGAAGACGATCGTGTCGAATAAGTTCACAGGCCGAGCAACTGGACGTACGTCGGCACGACCTCAACCGACTGACAGTGTAAAGGAGACGGAGTTGGCCAGCCGGGCAAAATGTAGAGGCATGATCAAGCGGGTAAATAAACAGACAGGACCCGTCGAATGCAATGATGCGTTAACGGTGTCGGAAGAGACAACGATGGCTGAGACGACGCCTCAGATATCGTCGTTGGAAAGGGCTCGCCGAAAAAGAACGTGGAAGCACAAGAAGAGATCGAGCGAGCACCGCAAAAAGGGGCGCAAGCGCTGTTCGAAGTACTCAAGATAGGTGCTGAGGTGGAATCAGAATGTGTTGGGCAGGGATGAGTGACATATGTTGTGTTAATGTTCTTGTTATCCTGTGTCACAAGTGTCGAAGTGTTGTGATGTGATGTATTGTACAATTGTTGCAATGAATTAACTTTGTACATTTGTATAGTGGGGGATTTGTGGTGGAGTGTTGTACTCATGTGCCTGTGGTTATATTTCATGTGCTGTGTAATTGAATTACAATGTACAATTGTATTAAGTGATCTATTGTGAATGTGAAGTGTTATGAGCGACTGATGGTGTTACAGTCTGTGAGACTGTGTGGTGACTTCTCGCGCTCGTTTGTGTGGTTTTGAATATTATGAGATAATATTCTTCAAGTGGAGGGCAGTGTCACAGAACGAGCGCTAAAAAAGAGCGCGCCGCCAAATCCTTGCGACAACGGGCGGAAGAAACGCCGCGAGGTAAAAAGAAAAAAAAATTGCCCGCAGCTTCCCTCGGGGGAACACTGAGGAGGATGCGGAAATTGGTTAACGGGTGTTAAATTGCGACTTACTTGGGTCGATGGCTAAATTGGTTAACGTGGTTGTGAAATGGGGTGTTAAATGAGTGAATACGTACGGCACGTATGCGAAAAGGCGGTGTTTTATTTATTGCGACGAACTTTGAGGACGATGGCTTAGGGACGTCGATCATTCTGTTTGTGGATTCGTTGGCATTCATTTCACGGAAAATTCGGACGTCGACGCGCCGTACAAACCAACGGACGAGCGGCAACTGAGCGAGCGAGCGCCGACCTTGAGTATATATACAGCGCGACGGCGCATGCGCTGTCAGCTGTCGAATGTTCTCGAAGGAGAAGCGCGCGCGCGGCACAGATGGCGACGGCGCGACGGCGCATGCGCTGTCAGCTGTCGATTGTTCTCGAAGGAGAAGCGCGCGCGGCACAGATGGTGGGCGACGGCGCGACGGCGCATGCGCGCGCGTCAGCTGTCGAATGTTCGAGAAGCGGTGCTGACGGCGCGGACGGCGCACTACAAGGCGCGAGTATAAGATGCTTCCGCATCTAAAAGAAAGCAAACATCCAAGGCCCCCGGGCGCGCGCTCTCACCGCAGAAGCATGGCTTCACAGACGAACCTCCTCACCCCACATCGGCGGCCCAGCAAGGCCGCGACTTTTCTAGAACGAAGGAGGCGGGGTCAGACCGAGTGAATCATCCTCCGGAGAGGGCAGTCGAACCGTCTCGTGCCTCTCCCCAGCCTTCGCTGCGCGTCGCGCCGACGAAATGAGGAGAACGTTCTGGAAGGTGGCGCGGAACGTATTTAATCGAGCAGCCGAGACGAGAAAGCAGGAGAAGACGGAAAGTTAGAGCCGGAGCGCGTAGGGATTCTGCCGTGGAGTCGGCGAAGGTTCTGCCCGTAGTGACAGAACAGGAGGAGACGGAAGTGAGCGCCAGAGTGCGTAGAGATTCCGCCGTGTAGTCGGCGAAGTTTTGGTCCGTAGGGACGGCTCGAGCTACAGGCAAGAGCGTGGGTTTACCGCTATCGAGCGAAGACGCGGGCAACAGCTGCGTGTGTGAAGCCGACGGATTTCCGGCGAAGAAGCTTGAAGCTTGGAGAGTGGCCATTTGAGGACGCGAGGTTTCCTGGAAGAGAATTTCGAGAGCTACGGAACGACAACAACGCTGGACTTTGAGTGAGTGATTCTCAGAAGAGTATCATTCAGACTTTTGTTCCAAGGACTTTGGACTGAATAGGTTTTCTATCGCTTTAGTCCTTAAGTGTCTTGGTTGTTCAATGCATGCGACTGCATTGTAGTGCGTATTGTTGTCCGTGTCCGTTGTTTCAAGTGTGGCTGATTGTATTGTGTAGTACGTTGATTGATTGGTTTGATTGGTGACATTGTACGTAACTAGTGTGGAGTGTGCATTTTTGTGTATTATTTTCGATCTGCCATTATTGAGAATATAATTTGTTTGTTTATCAACTCTCGGCTCTGACTTGTTCTTTGGGCCACAGCCGGCGTCCGCTGGCGCACCAATAAGGACCACTTCTAAATTGTCCACGCTTTCGTGGTGCGGTTCGGGGGGCCGATACTTCGGCTCTTGGAATTAGCCCGGCGATCGCCTCCCTAATAAACGGGACATGTGTGACAACGTTATAGCACATCTTTTATCGGGTCTCTCCGCTGCTGTCCGTATTTCATTGCCTGAAATGTCCATGAACACGGGGCGTAACAACGTTGCCGTCGCGTCGACGCCCTGTGCAATTTTCTTATAGAGAAATAAAAACATGTTAAGGGTAGACACTCCCATAGACCTCGGCTAAGATCGAATGCTAGGGTGTCCGAAATTCTAGCCACCATAACTCGGTGGCCCAATCGATCTTAGCGCACCTGGTTGGCGACAGCAACTGGCCGGCGCTTCCCGTTTCGGTTTCACTGGAGTGAACTTTAAATTATTGTGCGCAACCAACGTTTGGCTATGGCAAAAGTTTAAGGCAAAAGTTGATGATTTCAGACCACTTTTCTCTGCCCAAATGGCAAGGCGTTTCGACTTATTGTTTAGATTTAGCGATTCGCTATTATGTCTAGCTCAAAATTGTTCGTTTGAATTGTGGTCATGGCGCAATTTTTATTTCGACTAAGTTATAATAGACAGAAATAGAAATGCAGGTAATCATCATTCACTACAGATTTATGTATCGTGCTTGATTATGCTTGTTTTTGTTTTGGAACAAGCAGTCAATATATATATATATATATATATATATATATATATATAATGTGGCGACTAGTGGGTCGCCTTTTTTAGGAAAAAGAAGAGTAGCTCGTGCAGAGTAAGTACCCGCATTGAGTGTCGCTGTCAAGCATCATCGACAAGTGTCCGAAAATAAACGTCTCAGCAATTTGGTGGAGAGTGCTGTGCCCTTCAAACACATTCGGTTCGCATTAGATGCCCTTGGAGCTTCGATCCCGTACCGTGCCTTCTACCATGCACCAAGACGCCGCCCAGCAAATGCTTCCTCCTGCGTCGAGGACTTGCTCGCTATTTACGAACGCGTCAGCGTCCCCATTGGGACGAGGCAGGTAAACTCGGAAACCTCGTTTTCTACCTCGCGGGTGTGGCTGGCATGTGGTACAACAACCACGCATCCGATTTCCCCACTTGGTCCGCTTTTAAAACCGCCGTCGTCGACGTGTTCGGCCGTCCTGCCGTTCGCAAGCTGCAACCCGAACAGCGGTTACATGAACGAGCACAGCAGACCGGTGAGTCCTTCACAAGTTACATAGAGGATACCCTTGACTTGTGCAAGAAAGTGGACGCGAGCATGTCGAAGGCTGACAGAATTACCCATGTTCTAAAAGGCATCGCCGACGATGCCTTCACCAGGCTCCTGGCCAAGAACCCTCGCACTATGGCAGAGATCAATACACTATGCCAAAGTTACGAGGAGCTGCGGCGGCAGCGCTCGATGACCCGTCGACTACCCTCACGTGACACTGATCTCTCGGCCTTGTCAACACTTCCTGACCACACCACCTTGCTCGCTGAAATCAAGTCATTCGTGCGTGAGGAAGTTGCCCGCCAGGTCTCTTTACTGGTTTTTGCTTCCCCGCAACGTGCTCAACAGCCGTCAAGCACACTTCTGCCTCCCCTCCGCCTAGCCAATCAGCAGGAAATCGCGGAGGTCGTTCCTGAATACCACCAGCGGCCTCCAGTATCTACACCACTCAGTTACGCCCAAGTTGTCGCCAGGCCACCCCCACCGATTCCTGTGACTGGCCCCCTTCGTTACAACGAAACCATCGCCAGGCCCCAGGCTTTTGAAGAAACTGTACCGCCTACATATGCCGACATCATCCGCGTGCCCCGTGTGCCACCCACTATGCAGTTATATCAGCAGCCGGCTCGCCCATCGCGTTCTGCGACATGGATGGGACCCGCGAACATATGGCGCACTGCTGACAATCGCCCCATGTGCTTTGCTTGTGGTTGTGTCAGTCACGTAGCACCCTATTGCAATCGTGTGCAGCAACCGCAGGTCGCCTCCAATTTTCCCAGCCAATCGAGCCGCTTTTATGACCAACCGGCGCCTACGTCACCGTCGTCCCGCCCCGCTCCATGTACCCGCCGTTCACATCCTCCGTGACGTCGCTTACTGTCGCCGATGCGGCCACGTCCGCTAGAGGGTGACCACGAAAACTAGTCGCAGTCCACGAGGCAAGGGCTGCGACACTGTCGAACTGCGGAAGCCCCCAGAAAAGCCCATCGAACGTGATAGATGTGCTTGTGGATGTTGTTTATGCATCTTCCCTTGTAGATACTGGAGCCGCCTTAGCCGTCATGGACGCAAAACTTAGCCGATTACTGCGCAAAGTGACCACGCCACTTTCCGGGCTCTCCCTCCGTACAGCCAGTGCCCAAAGCATTCACCCTACAGCAATTTGTACAGCCCGCCGCATGATTCAGGACGTGATGTATGCCGTCGAATTCATAATTCCTTCATGGTCTCATGACGTCATCTTAGGATGGGATTTTCTCTCCCGCCATGACGCCGTCATTCATTGCGCACCAGCAGAAATAGAGCTTACACAATTCTCTTCTTTGACGCCGGCCGACAGTCCATCTGCTGCAAGCAAGTTACTCGTCAGGGATGACACGCAAGTGCCTGCAAACTCATCCGCGGCGGTGTCGGTCTACTGCGCAAGTCTTTCCGGCACCGCTGCACTCCTTTCGCCATCTCATCGCGTTTTCACCAGAATTGTTCTGAACTCATCCCCGTACAGGGTTACGTTGGTGCAAGGGGAATGTCTCGGCAGCGTGGAACCCATCGAAGACGCACAACTCATGTATCAACCTGGTGGCACGCACTGGCGAAGTTCCAATACGCTTAGTGCTGTTTCTACATCTGTTTTATCATCCGCTGATGTATTCGGTCCTTCCATTGCCGACAACCTTACGCCGGTCCAGCGATCCCAGCTTCTGGCCCTGTTGCAAGAATTCCGCTCTTCTTTCGATGTCGCTCAACCTTCTCTCGGCCGCACATCCACTGTTACGCATCGCAGCGACACAGGCGCACAACCACCACTACGGCAACGTCCATATCGCGTATCTCCCACAGAACTCCGTGTAATCAACGAGCAAGTGGACGACATGCTTCGCCACGATGTTATTCGACCCTCTAACAGCCCCAGGGCGTCTCCTGTCGTTCTCGTCGCGAAGAAGGACGGTTCTGTGCGGTTCTGTGTGGACTACCGACGCCTAAACAAGATCACTCGTAAGGACGTCTACCTAATACCGCTTGTAGGTGACGCGATTGACAGCCTGCAAGGAACCGAATTCTTTTCATCTCTCGATTTGCGCTCAGGGTACTGGCAAGTACCGATGGCTGAGGACGCTCGACCGAAGACTGCTTTCGTCACTCCCGACGGCTTGTACGAATTCAACGTTATGCCACTTGGACTGTGCAATGCACCCGCCACCTTTGAGCGCATGATGGATACCGTTCTGCGTGACCTGAAATGGCACACGTGTCTGTGCTACCTCGATGACGATGTCGTTTTCGCTTCGGACTTCTGCACGTATCATCAACGCCTGCGGCATGTTTTAACGCCTGTGAGTGACGCCAGTCTGCAACTAAACCTAAAAAAGTGCCGATTTGCAGCTCGGCAGTTGACAATACTCGGCGACGTCGTGTCCAAGGACGGAATTCTCCCCGATCCAGCCAAGCTTCCGGCCGTGACCGAGTTCCCCAAGCCGACATTCGTCAAGGAACTGCGCAGTTTCGTAGGACTGTGTTCCTACTTTCGGCGCTTCATCCGAAACTTCGCGTCTATCGTATCGCCGCTGACGAAGCTCCTCGGAAGTAACGGGCCTCTCCATTCGTGGTCATCACAGTGTGACGACGCATTCACAACGCTCCGTCACTTGTTGACGTCGCCTCCCATACTCCGCCACTACGACCCTACGGCCCCTACAGAGGTACATACGGACGCCAGTGGTGTCGGTCTCGGCGCTGTCCTTGCGCAGCGCAAACCAGGGTTCCCGGAATATGTCGTGGCGTATGCAAGCCGTACGCTTATAAAAGCTGAGACTAATTACACCGTCACTGAGGAAGAATGTCTTGCAATCGTCTGGGTGCTTACCAAGTTCCGACCTTATTTGTATGGTCGCCCATTTGATGTAGTCACCGACCATCACGCGCTATGTTGGTTGTCGTCATTGAAAGATCCCTCAGGCCGTCTCGCCTGGTTGGCACTTCGCCTGCAAGACTACGACATCCGCGCGCTGTACCGCAATGGAAGGCAACATGCTGACGCCGACGCCCTGTCGCGTTCTCCCTTGCCTGACGACGATGCCCACGACTCAGCGTCTCACCTTGCCGTTTCTTCCATTAGCATTCATGCCGTTACTACTGAACAGCGCAAGGATCAATGGATTGCCTCACTGATAGACTTGCTGACTGATCCATCCACTCCATCCACTCGCGCGTTGCGTCGTCAAGCCCACCATTTCGCCGTTAGCGACGGCCTCCTCCACCGACGCAATTACAACGGTGACGGCCGCCAGTGGCTACTAGTCATACCCCGCAGTCAGTGCTCTGACATATGCGAATTCTTTCATTCTGATCCGCAATGTGCTCACTCCGGGGTATCGAAGACTTACCACAGCATTCGCCAACGGTACTTTTGGCGCGGCATGTACCGCTAAGTGCAGAAATTCGTTCGCTCCTGCATAGAATGTCAGCGCTGCAAAACTTCAACGCACCTGTCGCCGGTAGGTCTGCAACCTCTACCTTGCCCTGCCAGGCCATTTGGGCGCGTTGGCATTGATTTGTATGGGCCACATCCACTAACGTCGGCTGGGAACCATCGGGCTATTGTTGCTGTGGACCACCTCACGTGATGCACCGAAACTGCCGCTCCTCCGCGGCTACAGCGAGCGATGTGGCCTCCTTCCTGCTCCAACGATTCATGCTGTGACACGGTCCACCTCAGAAACTGCTCAGAGATCGAGGCCGCGTTTTCCTGTTTGAAGTCGTCGAAGCCATTCTCAAAGAGTGCAACGTTGTTTACCGCGAAACTGCTGCTTACCACCCGCAGATGAATGGCCTCACTGAACGCTTCAACCGTACGCTCGGCGACATGCTCTCCAAGTACGTCGCCGCCGATCACACAAATTGGGATGCCATTCTACCCTTCGTCACCTACGCATATAACACCGCCCCTCAGAGCACTACTGGCTTTTCACGTTTCTTCTTATTATATGGAAGGCACCCATCGCCCACCATCGACACTATACTTCCGTACAAGCCAGATCCGTCCGTGTGGGCGCCTATTTCTGCTACAGCCAAGCTTGCTGAAGAGTGTCGAAAGCTTGCAAGGACCTTTACAGCGCATGATAAAGAGCGGCAAAAAGGCATTCGCGCTGACACCAGCACTACTGCGCCCACGTTCCTCCCTGGAGCGCTCGTCTGGCTCTCGATCCCTGCCACTTCAACTGGCCTATCTTCAAAACTATTGCCCAAATACGAAGGCCCCTACCATGTCGTCGAACGCGCTTCGTCTGTAAATTACTTGATCGAGCCCATCAAACCATCTTTGGACATGTGCCGTCGAGGGCGCGACATTGTCAACGTGGAGCGCCTCAAAGCCTACCACGACCCGCTCATAGTAACCAGCTGTTAGGTCGCCAGGCGGCTCCCTCTTCGTACCCGGGGTAGTTGTGGCGAAGCCTTCGAACAGTGGGTCGTCCTCTCCAGCGCCTTGTAGTGGGTCGCCCTTTCAGCAAAAAGAAGAGCAGCTCGTGTAGAGAGTCGGTACCGGCATTGACTGTCGCTGTCAATCATCATCGACAAGTGTCCGCCAATAAACGTCTACACAATATATATATATATATATATATATATATATATATATATATTGTAAGTCGCGGTACAACGCGACTAAAACAGAGGTACACCTCGAGGCAACGAAAGCAGCGTGTTTTCAACAGCTGAGCCACAAGATCGTCTTCTTCGGTCTCGAGTGAAGCTAGAGGCCCACTACCTCGTGTCCACTAAATCCCCCATCATTGTATTCGTCCACATGTAGACACGCGTCATTAGCCTCCCTCTCAAAGAGCATCGCCCCGATGCAAAGTCTAAAATGAAGTTTTTTTTCAACAAGAAAAGTCTCACATCACTCGCTGACGTAAGGCTTCATGCGGACTACGTGAAGGAGTTCAGGATGGTGCTGGTGACGCCTTGTACTATGCGAACTGTCGGGAACAACTTCGTAAGTGACGTCACTCAGTCTTCGCAGCACTAGGTAAGGTCCAAAGTATCTTCTTAAGAGCTTTTCGGAAAGTCCTCCTTTCCGAACCGGCGTCCAAACCTATACTTCGTCACCAGTTTGGTAGATGACTGTTCTGCGGTGAGCATTGTAACGGCCTGCATCGTACTCTTGCTGCTGGCTGATGCGTAAACGTGCAAGTTGCCTAGCTTCTTCCGCGCGTTCGGTAAACGTGTCGGCATCCGGGACGATGTCATCGCCTTCGTGCGGTAACATTGCATCTAACATGGTTCGTACTTCCCGTCTATAAACGAGGCTGAACGGTGTCATGCGGGTCGTTTCTTGCTTGGCCGTGTTATATGCGAACGTTATGTATGGTAAGATTTGATCCCAATTTTTGTGTTCGACGTCTACGTACATTGAAAGCATGTCTTCAATGGTTTTGTTTAGACGCTCTGTCAGTCCGTTTGTTTGCGGGTGGTAGGCGGTGGTCTTACGATGCTTTGTTCCATTCAGCATCAAAACATGGTCGAAAAGAGCTGCCGTAAATGTGATACCTCTGTCTGTGATTAGGACGGTTGGTGCACCATGCCTCAGTACAATATTCTCAATGAAAAATCTTGCCACCTCCGCTGCTGTACCTCTCTGAATAGCCTTTGTCTCGGCATAACGGGTCAGCTAATCTGTCGCGACGATAACCTATCGGTTGCCTGCAGTAGAAGTAGAGAGTGGGCCCAAAATGCCCATGCCAATCTGGTGGAATGGAGTCATTGGGACCTGTACGGGTTGCAGGAGGCCAGCTGGTTTAGTTGGTGATGACTTGCGTCACTGGCAATCGAGACAGGTACGAACGTGGTTCTTCACGGCTGTGGTTAGTCTTGGCCAGTAATATCTTTGCTGTACCCTAGCCAACGTTCTTGTGTAAGCCAAGTGGCCAGAGGTAACCTCGTTGTGGCATGCTTTCAGTACTTCGGTGCGCAGGGCTGCTTGGATGACGAGTAGATAGACGGATCCCGTCGACGAAAGGTTCTTTTTGTAGAGTACTCCGCCCCGTAAACAAAACGATAACACTCTTGCGAAAACTCTTGGCGCCTTCCGAGAACTGCCATCGAAGTAGGTAAATAAGCCAAGCAACTCAGCGTCGTCACGGTGTTGTTGCGCAATGGTGGTCGTGTCGAGGACACCGAGAAATGATGTTTCCTCCTCCTCGGGTAGGGTCGCCGACTCAATGGGTGAACGGGACAAACAGGCGGCGTCAATGTGCCGCTTCCCTGACTTATGTACGACTGCCATATCGAATTCCTGCAGCCTGAGACTCCAACGCGCTAATCGTCCGGTAGGGTCATTAAGATTTGTTAACCAACACAGTGAGTGGTGGTCGCTAATTACTTTGAAGGGGCGACCATATAAATACGGACGAAATTTTGTAACCGCCCATACCACGGCGAGACATTCCTTCTCAGTCGTGGAGTAATTAGCCTCAGCGCGTGTTAACGTTCTGCTTGCGTAAGCGATTACCCTTTATGTGCCTTCTTGCTGCTGCACAAGCACAGCTCCCGGACCAACATTGCTAACATCGGTGTGAAGCATCGTAGGGGCTCTCTCGTCGAAGTGGGCAAGGACTGGAGGTGTTTGTAGTCGCTGGCGAAGATCGTTAAAAGCAGCTTCCTCTTCGTTATTCCACTCAAAGGTGACGTCTTCTCTCGTGAGGCGAGTTAACGGTGATGCTATGCGTGTGAAGTCTGCGATAAATCGTCGATAATATGCACAGAGGCCAAGAAAGCGTCTGACAGCCTTTTTATCGATCGGCAAAGGGAAATGTTCTACGGCTGCGATTTTTTCAGGGTCGGGACGAACACCTGCATAACTGACGACATGACCAAGAAATCGCAGCTCTTCGTAGCAAAAGTGGCACTTCTCAGGCTTCAACATCAGGCCCACGGACTGTATGGCTCGTAAGACCACCTCAAGTCTCTCAAGGTGCTCGTCAAACGTTGCGGAGAACAATATGACGTCGTCCAGCGTCCAGATATACTAAGCATGTTTTCCACTTTAACCCGGAAAGCACAGTATCCATGAGTCTTTGAAAGGTAGCAGGCGCTGAGCACAAACCGAATGCCAAGACCTTAAATTCAAACAACCCATCTGGTGTTACAAAAGCGGTCTTCTCGCGGTCTCTCGGATCCACCTTGATTTGCCAATATCCACTCCGCGAATCCATTGAAGAGAAGTATCGAGTGTGTCGAAGTCTGTCGAGAGAGTCATCTATACGCGGTAGTGGATATACGTCTTTCTTGGTCACCTGATTTAGCTTGCGGTAATCCACACAGAAGCGCAGGCTGCCGTTCTTTTTCTTAACGAGGACTACATGTGACGCCCAAGGGCTCTGTGAATGCTGAATGACGTCATCTTCAGGCATCCTGTCTACCTGCTGTTGTATCGCTTCACGTTCTTTTGGAGCCACGCGATAAGGGTTTTGGTGAATAGGTCTCACTGTTTCGTCGGAAATTATTCGATGCCTGGTTAGAGGCATGCGGCCAACTTTTGATGTTGTCGAAAAGCAGTCTTGAAATTTGTCCAGTAGCTCAAGGAGTCTGCGGTCGGTCGTCTTTCGGCAAAGTAGTGCTAACGTCCAGAACAGGCGCTGAATCAAGATTTAGCGACTCATCGACTACCGCCAAGCAGCCTTCGGCATCTACGACATCGTCGAAATAAGCGACAGCCATGCCTTTAGGAAGGTACCAGCGCTCAGCACTGAAATTGGTCAGCAGCAAGTCCGTGCGTCAAGCAGCAACTCTGACAATACCTCGTGCGACGGAAATACCGTGGGTGAAGAGCAGCGAGCTTATTTGGTCTGCAACTCCTTTGGCGTCAAACTGAGCAGCGGCGGCCACCAAAACAAGCGTGCATGACCTAGGAGGGAGAACCACGTCGTCATCAGTAATACGCAGTTGGTTTGGTAGTGCCTCTGGAGAATTGGGTAAGCCCGAACTGTTGCAAAACGTAATCAAGCTCTCTGGTATGTTGATGACGGCGCCATATTCTCGTAAAAAATCCATGCCAAGAACTACATCTCTGCAGCATGCGGCGATAACGACGAACGACGCAGTGAAAGGAGAACCTCTGATGTCAACTCTTGCGCTACATCTTCCAGAGGGATCAGTAACTGGCCCCCCGCTGTTTTTATGTGAGGGCCCGTCCACGGCGTCTTCACTTTTATGAGGCTGTCGGCGAGGTCCTGACTGATAATAGAGAAGTCGGCACCAGTGTCGACTAAAGCTGTCACTTTCTGATCGTCAAGAAGAACACTAAGGTCGGCAGTCACAATTTCATCGTTTTCACGGCTTATCGGCTGTACGTCGTCATGATGTGGGGGCTTCTTTTCGTCATATTTATGGCCTGCAACCTTGCCTCCGGAGGTCGCCGCCCTCAGTTTCCCCGTCGCGGGCTTGGTGACCTTCTTGTAATAAGATCCGCGTATGTGCGGCGGTGCGACAAAGGCGAACGCGTGGGGGACGGAGTGCGGGATTGACGTCTCAGACTAGGAGGGTGAGTAGGCGTTGCCTCCTCTGCAGTGGTACAGCCATCCTCAAAGTGAGAACGGGCTCCATAGAAAGGGGTGTCTTCACGGCGTGGTGAAGCGTCGTTGGTACGTCGACCGTCAAACCAAGGTCGATGAGGACGGAATGAATCACCTCGATGCCAGCAATGACGGGCAATATGGCCTGCACCTCCGCAGTGAAAGCATAGTGGACGTCTGTCCACTGTGCGCCATGCATCAGTTTTTCGGGTCGGTGGACGTCTGAGCATCTCCCCTGGCGTCGCTGCCCAAGGGGTGGCTGTGGACGGCTGGTTGTATGACCGTAGCGTGGGTGGTTGATGCAGTGTCCATGGGCACTGCACAACCATGGGCACCTGGTGGTATTGCGTCAGCATAGCGGGTGGTGGACGTCGAAGAGCGGCAGCGTAGCTCATAGGACGCTGCTGAGTATCAGGACCAGTCGTAGACAATACTTGGTGAATTTCGTCGCGTACGACTTCAGCGATCGACGCGATGGGATTTTCAGCAACCGGAGTCCGTAACCTCTGCAGTTCTTCGCGAACCATCTCCGTAATCAACTCTCATAAGGAGGTCTGATTCTCAGACGTCATGGTGTTAGCGTTGATTGGGACATTGCAGGACATGCGGTCATATCACCTGCAGCGTTGATGAAGGGCCCGGTCGATAGCCGTAGCTTCCTTAATGAAGTCAACCACGGTACTTGGAGGGTTGCGCAGTAGCCCGGCGAAAAACTGTTCCTTGACACCGCGCATAAGGTAACTCAACTTTTTATCTTCCGTCATGTGCGGGTTAGCTCGATGAAAGAGACGAGTCGTGTCCTCGGCAAACATTGCAATGGTTTCGTTGGATTTTTGAACCCGTATCTCCAATAACTGCTGCGCACGGTCCCTTCTATCGACAATAGCGAAGGTATCGACGAACTTCTGTCGAAAGTCAGGCCAAGCTGACTAATTGCCTTCTCTATTTTCATACCAAGTACTAGCACCGTCGTCAAGGTAGAAATAGACGCGAGAAAGATTTTCCTGTTCCGACCACTGATTGACCTTGGCAACACGCTCGTAGTTGTCAAGCCAGTCGTGGACGTCTTCATGGGCGCCGCCATTAAAGCGATCGGGAACGAGGGGTTGAAAGATGGTCACCTAAGATGGGAGCGTCGGAAAGCTGCCTTGGGGCACCTGTTGTGGGTTTGCGTTGGTCATTGGTTGAGGTGTACGTTGCCTAGGAGGTTCCGGCGAGTGAGTGAGCTCTGGCGCGAGGCTTCCCAACCATCGACTGGAGCGATGCACCGGAGTTGCTACCGGTAACAATGATTCTGGACTCGATGAACGCCTCCCAGCGGGCGTGTGGAGCATCAGACAGGGTTGCGGCCCAGCACCTCCACCAGTGTCGCGGTACAACGCGAATAAAACAGAAGTACACCTTGAGGCAATGAAAGCAGCGTGTTTTCAACAGCTGAGCCACAAGATCGTCTTCTTCGGTCTCGATTGAAGCTAGAGGTCCACTACCTCGTGTCCACTAAATCCCCCATCATTGTTTTCATCCACATGTAGACACGCGTCAATATATATATATATATATATATATATATATATATATATATATATATATATATATATATATATATATATAGACGTAACCATCGAATGGTTTCGAAACGAGTTTATTGACTCACGATTCAACCACAGCGAAAGATTTCAGAATCCTTCAAGCAAGAACGAAGTTAGAAATTAGTCTCACGCCGTGATTACGCTACCTTTTCTCATCACGACAAACACGTTCGAACCTAAGCAGGGAGGAATGGCAGGGTGGGGAAGAGCTCGCTCGCAGCCTGACCTTGAACACTTTTTCTTTCCTTCGTCGAGATCGCTAGCATGGGCACGTGGTGGCCTCTTGCGGCGGCCGCAATGACGATGAAGCCAACGATGCTCAAGTCAAGTGGCCGGAAATCAGATATATGGCTTGGTCGTTTCAGTATATGGCGACATTTGTAGATAGACAGGGGGTGATTTTAGGGGCGAAGCGGCTTAGGGTCTACACTTTTCCGTTGTCCGGCACATGACATGCAAGGCACCCACCATACGCCCCCTGTACGACCATCAAGGCACAGCACATGCAACGTATCCTCTATACGCCTACCGTATAACTTTCATGAAGGAAGCACCCATTATGTATGGCATTCGTAGTTCTGCTGACCAGCGAGGTACCCGCTGCATATTTATGTAAGGCATTATGTGTTCCTTACTTTTGCTATGGCTGCTGCCGATGAAGAATGAGAGTGTTCCAGATCACGCATTCCCTTTCCGCCATGAAGGAAAAAAAACGAACGTGAACAAGCTTGCGAAAGGCAACGCTGTCTCAAAAAACAAGCTAGCCAGAGGCGGCAGTTTGGGAAGCAGCGGCAAAGTGGCAATGCCGACACCAACAGCGACTGACAAGCAGTGATGCGCGTCAATATTCAAACATGTGGCGTCGAATATTCTGGCGTTATCGCTAGAATATTACAGAATAATAGATTACAGAATAATCTGTAATCGCATCGGCAGGTTCAAAGATTATCTCGATAGTTCTTAGTCAATCGGCGCGGTTGGGGCGATAACAAAACTTGAGAAAGACTTGTGGAAACGCTTTTGATTACAAAGGAAATTTAACAAAAGTGAGAGGAAGTACCAACCGCATTGAAGTGGAGCTGGCAGGCACTTTTAGGGGCGAAGCTCATTAGGCTGCGGCTCATTCCCTCCTCTGTAGTAGTACTAGTGTTGTAGTAGTATGTAGCCACCTTTAGTTTATGAATTGCTCAATCGATGAATTGTGTGCATATGTCCTGGGAAATAATATCACTAGATGGTGTTAGTTGTTTTTGTACAGTTGACGATTTCTCACAGTTGATTGATGAACAGATGGAAGGACGGAAGGACGGATGGATAGACAGACAGACAGACAGACAGACAGACAGACAGACAGACAGACAGACAGACAGACAGACAGACAGACAGACAGACAGACAGACAGACAGACAGACAGACAGACAGACAGACAGACAGACAGACGGATGGACAGACGGACGGACGAACGGAATGACGCATGGACATAGAGACGGACGGACGCTTCGCCTCACTTATCATCATTCACTCTGTGGATCTGCTGTGATTTTTTTAAGAGAGACAGATGCTACGAACACCAGCTGTTGGAGTGATGGCATATGCGTAATAAACAACGGGAATGTCAAAAGAGAAACGAATATCAGCACAAAAGTAATTAATGAAATAAGGAGAAATGCCGAGCCCATCAGCTTTGACACGAAGACAATACTATTCGCTCAACTCTTGGTCGATCCTCCTTGTCTAAAGGTATGTAGGTGCCAATCATTCCGGGAGCATCATCCGAATCATCATGGGATACTCGGATACTCGTGGCATTGAAAAACTAGGATTACAAATATAAATGTCGCACTGGTTTTCGCCAGTTAGCAGCACTATATTAAGTTATAGCCACAGGGCCCTGTGGGCCGTAGCTCTCATGATGGTTCATGTTGATTTTGTGGGATATTTGACTATATAGAAATGTTTGACGTTGTGTGATGTATCACGTGAACTAAGCAAGAAGGTCAACATGATAGTGTATATTTATCTTTTTGTATTACTGGTTGCGAAGTGTCATTATATCTGTCGGAAGTTTCAGCCAGCATAGTCTGACGTTATGTTTCTTTTAACATTTTCATTTATTAGTGTCAAATGCAAAACTTTGATTATTCGAGGAATGGTAGGGAAAGACTGCTGAAAACAACGATTTCTTTAACGAAAGGGTCAAGTAAAGAAAACTGCTGGGGAGATAAGAATACGGCGTCTCTCCAGTTGCACAGCCATACCTAGGTCTTCTGCCATCTCCTGGGACCCGCGCACACTCGCACATCCGCGCTCACCACAGGTGCCCCACTTCGGTGTAGCGCTCCGGTCGGCTCGGCTCCCGCAGCGCCATCTTTTGAGTTCCGTCTCGCACAACAAGAGCGCGCTTACTATACTTACGGAAAACTTTTCTTTGCAATGAAATGAAGGCTACAAAGCAAAATCACGTGCGTCCTACCACTGAATGTTGTTTCACAATTGCGTCCGATTTTTTTTCTGGTTGGGGTTTCTGAAATGTGCCTTCATTTTCACCATGTAGCTGTTTTAGACATGATGAATCTCACACCAGCGAGATATTTCAATTTATTTTAGTCTTATCACCGTCACTTTGTATTATCACACGCATTCGAAAGTCACGTCTTTTTCCTGTTCAGTGTCAATTTTTACGAAAGGGAACACGGTGACGCGTGGCCTGCGCGTTCGGGCGGCTGCTGGCAGCGCGTTCAAGTGGGAGCGAGAGCAACCACATTCTCTTCTCGCGTCATCCCATTGCGAGCAAACCGAGATGTCAGTGCTGATGTGAAACTGCAGTCCAGATTGCAACCACCTCCCCTTTTAAGGTGATTACCGGCTCTCGCGTAATCGCATTTGAAGTGTAGGGGGTCGCAATCTTGCCGCTTGTTTCATATCAGCAACGAATGGTTGTTTTTTTCGCCGCGAGATGACGTGACAAGAGTGTGGTTGCTCTCGCTCCCACTTGAACGCGCTGCCAGCAGCCGCCGGAGCGCCCAGGCTACGCGCTCCTATGTTCCCTTTCATGAAAATTGACACTGTACATTTCGAAGAAAACGCCGAGTGGCATCTAGTTCGAAATGCAACGCTGCTTGCCCGAAGCCATCACTTTCCATAGCAGTGCGAGAGGCGTGCCAAACTGGACTACTTCAGGTAGTCCAGTTTGGCACGCCTCTGAATTCAGAGCATGTGTAGAAGCTCCACCCCCGTATAGCTTTCCCTCCATTACCAAGAATATCTGTCCGCGAGTATATATAGCCATGTTTTCTTTTTAGTAGAAATTTCGTTTTGGGTTTAACTTTATATGTTTTTAACTAAAAAAATCCTGCAGCCCTATTCTTGGACCACTCCACATTATGGTTGAGCGCCATCATCATGCGAACAGCATCATCGTCATCGTCAATTAAAAGAATCTCAATCATCATCGTCGCAACATACGCGTGCTCACGACCTTCTCGAGCCACTCCTAATTAATTCAACGGTTTCGCTTAGTAACCTTTCTCGACGATTCCTTGGCTGCACGCTAAAAAGTGACATCTCGATCAAAGCGATGGATTTCGAGAACCACGATTTTTGCTCGTCGCCCAAAGGCGAAGCTGCAGGTACTCGCGTCGATTCTTTATCACCGCGCTCGCAGTCCTCCTTCTCCGTCTGTTCCGAGACAGATGCATCGACTAGCAAGACAGACGACGTACGACTCGACTGCGGATGGCCTGTAAATTTGAAGAGCGTTTTAGTATCGTCAACAGACGTACCACCGCCGAAAGGACGACAGTGCGAAACCGTTACTGCGCTGGCGTCTCCAATACCGAGCCACTATTCACTTGTCGTTCCTGTAGCTCAACGCTCAATCTCGGAAACCGTCGGTTACAGGTCCTTGGCTCGCGAGGTTTCAGCGCCGAAGCGAGACCAGTCGGAAACTACATCAACGCCTCACCCCTCGTGTTTAAGCCAGCCGCAGTCTCCAACCGCCAGCCGAGTTTCCAGCTCGAACTCGGAGTGCCAGGGGATGCCACTGCTAGTTGGAACGCGGTGCTCAGATTCTTCCGACGACAATGCGCCACCCGTCAGTCCCCAGGATTCCATAATCAGGTGGCTGCAGTCCAGAGTTTTGGAGCAATGGCAGTCCGCTCAACCGACCCCATCACAGTCAAGAATCTCGGCAACGTTAATTGCAGGGACCGTACCGCCCGGTCATCAGCCAAACTCCCCGATATTCGATGATGGCGCCATCCCAATTTCGGAATCACGTGGTACCCTCTTTCCGAGGTCGTTGGGCCCAAGGCGCAAAACTCCACTGCCAATGCGCGACGAGACCCGCGGAGCACCTACGGACGTCACATCGGCGGATAGGTCCGATATCGACCCCGGATCTGTCACTGCCGACCAGTCCCGCGAACAAGATAGCCCTCGTCCGCCAACGTCGGCGTTGACCGATGCCTTCGCCGAAGACCCATACGCTGCTGCTCGCGTCCCCTGGGCCACTCTGGCAGTACTCTACCTGCAGGCGCAAGCTCACTGGAACTTCCTACACAAACACTATCCTGAGAGGTGCGCAAGCGTCGACACCATACTGCTGGAACGCCAGTGGCAGCGCCTGATCTTCGCCGCGTTCCACCACGTCGACGTCAGTCATCTCTCGTGCGACATCTTCTTCTTCTTCTTCAAGGGTCTCGTGCTCGAGGCCGCACTGGGTCCGGCGCACTTTCTCGCACTCTTGGCCATGGTGGTGCTTCTCGTAGGCCTAGCCTACGTCTTCCTCGTGCTTGTCCTGTGCGAACTATACGGCGACTTCTCGGTCTGCGGCATGTGCATGCACACGTTGGCCGGCGTCGTCGTGGCCTTGGACATGATCATACGCGGGCACCTTGGCGACACGAGGATCTGCTACGGACAGCGCGAGTTTCGCACGAGACCGCGCGTGTGCTCCTTGATCGAGCTCATCGTGATCTGCTCGTTTTCCGAGAAGAACTCAGTGGCGATATCCTGCGGACTCGTGGTAGGCTCGTTGCTGAGTGGACCAATGCTGGGCAGCCTCATAGTCAGGTGAGACTGTTCTCCCGGCTTTCGTCTTCATCTGTCTCTCTCTCCGAAAGATCGACACTGATAGGTCATTCTTTCTTCCGTGGTCACTTATTTTTGGGGTAAGCTGTCAAAATCATAACTTGCATATCTTGGATTTGCAACACTATATACTTTCAATGTTTGAAAAAAGTGTAGACACATATGTACACAGTGCGTATAAATGCGCTACGCGTTACAAGCATATTGTTTGGTTGCAAACAAGAAACTTAAGAACGAAGGCAAAATTTTCTATACAAGGAAGTCGTGGGTTCCAGGAATTATGTGTGAAAATCGTACACACTAAATTGAAAAGGTGTGTACACTTGATGCAAGAAAATATAGCCGGAAGACTAGTAGGAGGTCATCAAGAGCTCAATATACAAGTAATAAATGACGCTACTAGAGCCCAGAACGTACCGAGTCTATTTTTTCAGCGTCCCATTTTCCAAACCCCACTGGCATGACACCCCTACACAACAACAGCGCCATGCGAGGGCGCTGCGTTTTATCCATTAACATTGTGAAAGTAATGTTTGTGCGTAATGACTGAGTAGAACCCTGACCGAAGTGTGGAAGGACGGACGGGAGTGAGCCTCGTTGCGAAGCAAAAACTCGGAATACGTTCACGCCATGGTAAATGTGGCATTTCGACCAAAGCGGCAGATCTGCACAAAAGTAAACTGTTTCTTACAACTGTTGAAATGATATACGGCAATTTATTTGTGCATAGAAACTGAATACCTGAAGGATGGCGGTCGAGAAAGTAGTATAATGATATCTAAAACGTATGTGATTTAATGCACCGTTTGTGATACACTCTATTGATATTCAGCGCAAAAGACGTATGTCCCCAGGCTCCAATGGCGTAGCCAGAAGTTGGCACACCGGACACATGCCTCTCCTGAATTTTACGTTCCATCGGACACACGACACAAAATAAGATTCCATAACTTTAATCTACCCAGCCCCAACTTAAGATCAAGGACTTGCATCCATGAACCGAAACTAACTTGTGCCTACGCCACTGGCAGACTCACACAGCCTAAGGTTAACTACCATCTCAACATACAGATTTATACGGAAAGTGAATTATAAGGATATATCGCAGTGACAAACTGTTTGATTGTGATACGTGCTACACGCCGTGAATTCAGACTAAAGCATCTTTCTCACTTTTTTCTTCAGGACTCCCAACCCTCCGAGGTATATCTACCTCCGCGTCGTTCCCAACGCGCCAGTAACGTACGTCTTCTTCGCGGCCATCGTCATCGCCTTCATGTGCGGACCGTACCCCGACACTTCGACCGCGGCTGGGGCTACGTTGACCTTTAGCCACCCGGTCTGGAAGCCACCCGTTTTGTGGGCACTGTACCTAGAAGACGCTTACCAGGGGGCCTACATCGGCCTGTCGCTTTTGGCCGTGGGCACGGGTCTCGAACGTGAACTTGGCCATTGCAGGTAAGCCAATCTATACCAGCATAACGCGGTTTGAGACTGTCTACAAAGTATTCGACCGTTTACAAAACACACAAGGTGCATAGTAACTAACGTGATCTGCCTCACACGGCAGGTCAGCTAGGTGCCAGGCGTCAGAAAATTTCTGCGAGTCTGCGAACATTACGAGCCATTTACGAAATACAAGGAGACAGCTAGTCCAGATAGTTAGCCGTCCTTCTCGTACGTAACTGCAAGTTATATTCCGCCAAAACAAAATATGGCATCGAATTAACAATAGTGAAGGACTGTCATACAAAAATTGCGTACAACGCTGAAACTTGTTAATTTGTTCAAGCATGCATAATTACTACCAATGATCGTCGAGATAAACTTATCCTCATTTCTCTTTTTATAACTTCGTTATATCGCGCAAATATACATTTTAATCAATAGATGATGTCTACGAAGAAATAAGTTCATTCCGTTCATACTCAGTTGACAGGATCGAACCATGAAGTTGGTGAGATAAAATGCATTTAGCTCTTTTATATATCACAATTCGGTATACATCAAGCATACATTTCATTATGTATACCCACACTTTTGGCAATGAAACTATGCCTCCCCCCCCAGGATTCGTTATAACCGTGTTCATGGTAAAGAGGTTCCACGATAGACCAGACAATAGGCTAGAGCGTAAGAACCGGCAGTCTATTATGCGACATGTGTCTCTCATTTGTCTCTTTCAACGACAACTGAGACTTCACTTCTCGCCAACGTACATCAACCGCAGATTTTTGTGCCTCACCTGTGGGCTTCTTCTCGCGGGTCAGATGTGCCCCAAGGGTCTCTCCTGGATCCTCCAAAACTACGCGGTCGCCCTCGGGGACGGAGCCAAGTTCTCTGTGCTGAGCTCCAGCAGTGTACTGGTCGGCACATAGCTGGCCCTTAAGACCATCCAGCACGAGGAGCGTCGCTACAATGGCAGCTACCAGGTGGCTCTTTTCAACTTCGCGGTGCCCTTCTGGGCGGGCTTCCTGCTGGAGCTCGTGTACCTTCATTTCCTGATTTTGGACGCCTCCACTGTCATCCACGTCGCGGGTGTACTCGTGGGCCTGATCGCGGCCCACTGCCGCGAGGGGTGCTCATGCTTGCTCGGATGGATTCGGAAGCGGCCTCGACGGCGTTGTTCGAGCTGCAGCGCTCTTTTCGACGAGGGACGAGAGGAGACGCCGGCAATGCCGCTAACTCCGTCGCAGTCGGCTGACATTTGGTGTCAGGTCTGCGCGGCCCGGACCGCGTCGCCGACTGCGTCGCCGCTAGCTGGGCAGGTCAGGAGTACCGTAGGTCGTGGTAACAACATCACTACACGCCACACTGATGATGCGCTCCCGGCCATTTCGCTAGCTTCACATATGCTAAATTTGCTATTACGTGACTCCAATGGATGACGAAGGTTTGTTACTCGTGCAAACATGATAATAATGAGATGTGTGTTATGTGAGAACACGACTAAGTGCCATAGTCAAGGCGCCAATACAATTCGATGTGATGCGGTGCGCGTGCTCGCCGGCGTTCATTTCGTCGCATCACGCTGGCGTTGCCACGCCAGGCGTTGGTGCTGCCATATACTCGTAGGCGCGCGTTGCGCTGCGTTGCTTTGACGCATGCGCGTTACAGCGTGTCCGGCGTCCCTTCGTCACGAAAAGAGGAAGACACAGTGTTGTCTGGGTAACGCATCGGCGCGAAATGCAGCACGTCACATTTCGCGCCGGTTGCCATCGGGCTGCGCCGACGGACGCTGGTCGCGCCTGGCGTCAGACTGTTGAGTGCTCGCATTTTGCTTACGTTGTGTCACTGTGCCCAGCATGCGCGCACGTCAACGCTACATGGGAGTATATTGGGCCTTTCACGACGCGCTCACGGCCGTTTTGCTAGCTCCACATATACCAAATTTGGTGGTACTTGACGTCAATGGATGACGAAATATATGACTGGTGCAAACAAGATGATCCTGACACGCGTGTCATGTAAGAACATGACAACATACCAGGCTCATAGCGTGCTCGCGGTCATTTCGCTAAGTCCACATATGATAAATTTGGTATCACGTGACGTGAATAGATGACGAAGGTAAACGACAAATCAAAACTTGATAATCATGACACAGAAGTCATGTACGGCCTCATTTATCACCACATTTATCGTAACGTTGTGTTGATTTTGAAGTGACATATCAACTTTTCTCATTCGTGCTTCGCATATCATTGATTCCCACCGTATGTAGTACCTGCCAATTTTTTTCAGTTAATGTTAAAACTGCTCAAACATTTTATATATTTGCGCATTTTCGCGTTTCTGTGTTTATTCTTCATCGTTTCAAGAAGTACAAAGGTAACAAAGGTAAGCAAACAAGAGGTGTTCCGCAAGGATCAGTCCTGTCACCTCTTTTATTTAATATATTATTATCATCTATTCCCGTTCATAAAAATGTTCCTCTTTATGTCTATGCCGATGATATTGCTTTTTTCTCGTCATCCCGAGATATCAATAGTTTATATCAAATCTTGCAGTCATATTTGAGTGAGCTTGAGGTATGGCTTGGCGGGCTGTCTTTTTCACTTAATGTTAGTAAATGTGCTCTGCTTGTATTCCCCCTATCCGTTGCCGTATTTCTTTCACTGCATTATCGAAATGATCCGATTCCACAAGTAACAGCGCTAAAATATCTTGGTATTGTTTACGTGGACAATTTAAATTGGCAGCAACAAATAGAATCAAACACCCGTAAAGCAGAAAGCGCCGTAGGATTGCTCCGCCGGTTTTGCAATAAGAATTCAGGGATGCGCAGGGATACGTTACTTATGATATACAAACTTTACGTACGCCCAATTCTGGAGTTTGGCTACGCTCTGTTTTCTGGAAGTGCTGAGTACAAATTAAGACCACTTATATTGCTAGAAAGGCAAGCTCTGCGGCTGTGTCTCGGACTACCTAGGTGTGTAGCGAATAGCGTGCTTTATTTGGAAGCTAGAATTATTCCACTTGATGCTATATTTCGACAGCTTACTGTGCAAACATTTTTAAAACTTTACGATGCACCCCTCTTCTGTTCTCAGACAGTTTTCATCAAACATCCAGTTTCTTTCTTTCAGCGCCCGTGGTCTCGTTATCAAAGACCCCAAGTCATTTTCGTCGAGTCTCTGTTGTCAAATCTTCACGTTTCCCTCCGGCATTTAACTCCCCAAACCCAATGCTCGGTGCCAGTTAACTTAATTTTCGATAATATTTTTCCAAAAAATGCCAAGTTACTTCCAAAGCATGTTCTGGAGGGCCTCCTTCAAGACCATCTAAGTCATTTTCCTAAATACGTAGTAATTTCGACGGACGCAACGCAAAATCTTCAGAAGGCTGGAGTAGGTATTTTTTCTCATCAGCTTAATTGGTCTTTTGCGCTCCGATTGCCTGACTTCACACCAATTTATCTCGCAGAATTCCTGGCTATTACATTGGCTCTTCGAAAACTAAATTATCAGCAATCAAAAGCTATTATTATTTCGGATGCTTTGTCTGTATGTACACATCTAACGTCCGCAAAGAAGTCTCCTCTTCTCAGGATATTTTGGTCTCTCGTACCGCATAGCCTATCAGAAGTTCGGTTTATTTGGGTCCCTGGGCATGCTGGAATTGAACTAAATGAAATTGCTGATTCGCTCGCTTCGGCATCTTTAAATTTCCCGGTGGTGCCAGTAGCTCCACAGTGTCCTTTTATTACTGCCGAACGATTCAAACGCCTGTTAATCCTAAAAATGAACGAAACGTCGCTTCTACAATCTGAAGAATTTCGGCACTTGCAATTCACATGGAACACCGCAAAATGCCTTTCCCGTCAATGTGAGGTGACCCTCACAAGCTTTCGCTGTAGAGTTCCTCTGTTAAATTTTTATCTCAACAAATCAGGATTTTCATTAACTAACCTATGTGTAGTTTGCAATGAACCGGAAACAATAGATCACTTTCTTCTCACATGCTGCCGCTTCGCCTCACTGCGCCGAATAATTCTTGAAAGACCGATTGGTATGCTCGGATTGCCAGTCAATACATCCACCGTATTATCGTTTGGAGCCAGTCAGTTGGGTGTGGGCCACAGTGCTATTCTGTCAGCGCTACATAAATTCATTCAGGCAACCGGAAGGATACGCTGCTAGTGGTACTGCCAGATATATCCAAGTCTTTCTTCCCCTTCCTCAATCTTGTTAATTTGTTTTATATATTCTGGTTTATCGTATTCTTCTACAATTTTTTCACGTTTTTTCAAAGGAACATTATATTGTTTCTATCTAATTTCTCTTTATTTTTTAGCAAGCGTTATAAAAATTATCTATCATGAGGTACAGTGTGGCCAATCCCCCATGTGGGTATGAGCCAAAATCTCCTAGGAGACAAGACAAGACAAGGTAACGTGGGAAGAGCAATTCGTTCTCGTCGCGTGCAACATGTTATGATCATCATCCTCGTCATCATCGCTCGTGAAGATGATGCACGTTCAGCGACAAAAGCCAGCAGACCACGCGAACGACAGCGGCGGCGTCATTAGTGCGGAACATCTCTAAGCCTCATCTCCTGCAGAAGCCAAAGGTCGAACGTGTCCTACCATCTCAGCGGACGTATCCCATGTCACGACAGGGCACTCTGAGGAGCAACGAGGCTGAAAATGGTGAGAAAGGCGACATCGATTAGTTATGCGAGTGTGAATTTCACGAAAATTCGCAGAAATTAGTTGGCGTCGACTCTGGGGCCCCTGACATGGCCGCGGCACTAGTATCTCCTTTCAGCATGTCCGAGGAACAAAAAAGCTTGGACATCTTGAGCGTCGGTGCGCCCAACCAGTTGCTGAGTTCTCGGGCTATAACACCATCAAATTCCTGTTCACGAAGTCAGCAGAGGTCGGGATCTCCGCCTGCGATGGCGATATACCTCAACCCTGAGACCAAGGTGGACTCCCAAGTACCAGAGACTTCCATCAGTAGCATCAACATTCCCCCTCATTTTGAATTGTCAGCGTCGAATGTAAAACGAGGCGACAAGACGCCAGTGACGGTGTCAGTAGTAGGAGACAACTTGATAAGTATATTTGAAGCCAGTCACATATCAATCAGTCCTAGGGCATAGGAGTACCTGCACTCCATAACCACACCTGTGAAGTCGCAGCTCTTTCCGCGACGCCCTCTTCCACAAGCCTAGACATCCGAAGCCAACATATGCCAGTTTCAGCAAAACATGCGCACCTCAATGAGCCTGTCGAGCTACCAGAAGCCACCATTCTTGACAAGATGACGCTGTCCGACACTCCCGATGTCGCAAGGCACGCGCGCCAGTTTGTTGTTGTGTTTTGGGTTTCCAGTTTCGGTTTCGGATTGACATTAGGGGATGCCAGGGGGCGCCGCTCTGGCACCAAGGATTTCAAGGCGACTGTAAAATAAAGCAGTGTGTGTTAGGTAACCGTAGAGTGCGGTTGTGTGCTTTTCTTTCGGCGCTACGCGCCAACCCGCGTGTTCGGGCTGGTCGATGTCCCCGCCGGCCACGTACGTCTCCGTCGGCCGTCTTCTTCTTCTTCTGCTTCGTCGGGACTAGCCAGCCCCCAACACAGCAATGGCGACGAGGACATGTAATAACCCGTTTCGTTCTCCGTTGCCCTCTTTTTCTTGCTTCTAATTGACCTACCCGGCTAACCCTAGACGCTCTTTGTTCCCTGCAAGGTGGCTACTGCGTGCTGCGTCGCTTCATTTCTTCATTCAGCTACGCCGCCTCTGCCTTCGTCTTCAAACAGTGTACTGGCGTCATTTTCTTCTCGTCTGCATCTCTCCATTCTTCTTGCTTGAAATGGCGTCTCCCATTCCACCTCCCCTATTTCTTCATTCGCCTGGAGACCCGCCACTTCCGTGGGCGGACTGGAAATTGGTATTTCAGGCTTACGCAGCCGCGATCGGGGAGGACGCCAGCAAGCCCGAGCGTCGCAAGGCCCTGCTGCTCAACGCGTTGGGCCCTGCCGGGTTAAAGCTCTTCTATACTTTGGAAGCCACCAACGCGTCGCCGACGCCAGCGTCGGGTGATGCCTTCAAAAATGCTGTTGCTCTTTTCGATGAGCATTTTAAAGATATTTCGTGCGATTATCTCGCACACGTGAAATTCCAAGAAAGGCGACAATTGCCTGGGGAGCCAGTCGCCGAGTTCATTACTTCTCTTCGAACGCTCGCCGCGTCGTGCGGCTTCGGCGCGCTCGAGGACGATATGATCCGCCATCAGCTTTTCATCGGGGTAGCCTCGCAAAACGTCCGCTGCCGCATGCTTCAAAAAGGCTCCTTGATTTCATTATCCGAAGCCCTCTCGATTGCGCGAGAGGACGAGCTTATTCGCTCCCAGTTGGAGCAATTCGCTCCGCATTCAGTGCAGCAACTTTCTGCTGCGGGGGGCCAAGGCGGCGGCTCTTCCTTTCACGGGACGCGTCAACAAGGCGGCCCTTCATCTTCGTCTCGGCGTGGCGGCCAACATGGCGGCACCTCTGCGTCACGGGGGCGAGGAAGCCGACAATATGGCGACCCCATTCCGCCAAATTCGGGTTTTCAAGAACAGCACCGGGCTCCTAATTCGCGTTCGCAATTTTCTTCCCCAAGCGCAACCACGCATTGCTTTCGTTGTGGATCGGCTCGGCATTTAGCCAATTTTGCGCAGTGTCCCGCGAGAAACCGCACTTGTCTTGCGTGCGGAAAAATCGGACATTTTCAGTCCGTATGCGATTCCCGTCCAGCAAATCTTCCGGAACCAGTTTCTTCGTCCGCTCCTTCGAGCACTGCACAAACCAATACGGTCACTGTTTTAAATGTGGATGGCCTCCACACTACGCCCGAGCCCAGCATCATAGTTTCAGTGGGCCGTGTGCCCTTGTCATTTCTCGTGGACACTGGTGCCTCAGTCTCTTTAATCAGTGCAGCTGACTTCCATAGTCATTTTTCCAACATTCGGCTTTTACCTTCAAACGTCGTTCTACAAACATATTCCAAGGAAACGATCGATAATTTAGGTCAATTTACAGCTCAGGTTTCCTATCACAGTCGCACTGCTTCCATTACTTTTTATGTAACAGCCAATGGCAGCTCGCTTTTGGGACGTGATGCAATCAGGGCTTTGTCCATCAACATCATTGGTGCGTCTATGACGTGTGCTCAAGTCGACGTCCAAGATGATCTTCCGGCGAACGCGCCTTCTGAATTCCACCACCTGTTTACCCGTGAACTGGGTTGTGTGCGCGGTTTTGTGCATAAAGTGATGCGTCGACCAGGTGTGTGCCCTGTGCGTGCCAAGCTGCGCCGCATTCCTCTTCTTCTCCGTGAGCAAGTCTCTGCGGAACTGTCTCGCCTTCAAGCCAGCGGAATCATCGAGCCTGTCTCTGCTTCCGAATGGGTTTCTCCACTGGTCGTCATCAAGAAAAAAGATGGATCCCTTCGACTATGCGTCGACTTACGAGAACCAAACAAGGCAATCGTCGTAGACGGGTTTCCACTTCCTCACATTGAAGAACTGCTTCATCAGCTCTCCGGAGCAGTATGTTTCTCCAAGCTGGACCTCGCGTCCGCTTATCACCAAGTTGAACTTTCTGAGTGCAGTAGAGACTTGACCACATTTGTATCGCACGAAGGCTTGTTTCGGTTTCGCCGCGTGTGTTTTGGGCTTGCATCTGCCCCTGCAGTGTTTCAGAAAATGATGTCATATTCTTAAGTGTTGTAATGGCACCCTTTGTTACTTGGATGATATTTTGGTATGGGGACGTACTCGCGAAGAGCACGATGCTAACTTGCATACTGTTCTCAACCGCATCAGTGAATGTGGTATGAAACTTAATAACAAGTGCATTTTTTCTGTGAATGAGTTACAATTTCTAGGACATAATGTCAGTTCCCGCGGCTTAACACCTGTTGAATCTAAAGTTCAGGCCATTGTCAATGCCCCACGGCCTACTGATGTTAAAAACCTTGCAATCCTTTTTAGGTCTTGTTGGTTATTATGCCAAGTTTGTTCCTCACTATGCTGATGTTGTTGAACCACTGCGTACTCTACTTCGTCAAGCACAGCCTTTTAACTGGTCAGCTGAAGCTGAGCAGAGCTTCATTCAAGTTAAGTCAATACTGGCCTCAAAGCCAGCTGTTAGTATTTTCAATGAGAAGCTTCCCATCGTCATCACGACGAATGCGTCCGATGTTGGGCTGGGAGCAGTGTTTCAACAACTTGAAGATGATCAGCTGATCACTATTGCTTTTGCATCTCGTACATTGACCCCTGCTGAACGCAGATATTCAGTAGGAGAGCGTGAAGCTCTCGCTTGTCTTTTTGCCTGTGAGAAATGGCATGTTTACCTGTGGGGCCGGCACTTCACATTACGTACAGATCACCAAGCACTAGTTGCTCTTCTTTCTGCAGGATCCGAAGGCCGCCGCCCCATTCGCATTTCCCGTTGGTGTGCCGAAACTCATGTATTATAATTTCAGTGTTCAATATTGTAAGGGTTCCAATAACGTGGTTGCTGATGCACTGTCGCGCCTTCCTCTTCAGATACCGGTTACTGAAGAGCGGGATGAGGAAGTTGTTTCATTAGTTACTTCCTGCATTACTAAAGCTGAGCTTAAGGCAGCTACAGCTGCAGATTCCACTTTGTCTCAAGTTCTCAAATATTTACTTGAAGGATGGCCTTCCAAAGGTGCTCTTGCTTCTGAATTCTTGCCTTACTTCACAGTCCGACAGGAACTGTCTTGTGTCGAGGACTTGCTTTTCCGCGATGAACGCGTGATTCCCCCTGCTTCTTTCCGTAACAAGCTAATACAGCTGGCCCATGAGGCCCATCCTGGCATTGTCCGCACCAAACAGAATCTCAGAGACAGGTACTGGTGGCCAGCCTTAGATAAGCAGGTCGAGCATGCAGTTTACAACTGCCATATATGTCAGGCAGCTGACAAGTCTGCCAAACCTGCATTTTCTCCGTTGCAGCCAGTTCAGTGGCCTGATCGGCCTTGGCAAAAACTCGGCATGGACATCATCGGTCCTTTGCATAATGTTCCGCAAAATGCCCGGTTCATTGTTTCTCTCATTGACTACCATTCCAAATGGCCAGAAATTTGTTTCACACATACGGTTACTTCTGAGGTCATCATTGAGTTCCTGTCTTCAATCTTCAGCCGGGAAGGTTTTCCTGATGCAATAGTTACGGACAATGGTCCACAGTTTCAGTCCCAACATTTCGAGGCTTTTCTTTCACAACGAGGAATTCAGCACTTGAGGTCATCAGTTTTCTATCCCCAATCAAATGGGCAAATCGAGCGCTTTAATCGCGTTCTGAAGGAACATATCCAGATCGCCCAATTAGAGCACCGTCCCCTCAAGCAAGTCTTGACGGAATGTTTAGCTTCGTACAGGTTCACACCACAAGGCACCACTGGAGTGTCTCCTGCTCAACTTGTCCACGGTAGGCAACCGCGAGTTGCTCTCGACATAGTCTCTTTGCCTCGTAACATACCAGTGTCTTCTTCTGATCAAATCCGCACCAGGATTTTTTCTCGTCAACAAGCAATGAAAAAGTATGTCGACACCCGTCGAGGTGCAAAGCAGTCCCAAGTTCGCACTGGCGATTTAGTCAAGGTTCGTGTGCCAGGCAAGCGGCCCAAGTATCGCGGTCCTTACAAAGTCTTGGGTCAGGTTAGCCCCACTTCTTTTCGCTTAAGTGATGGTAACATCTGGAATTCTTCGCGCCTTGTTATTTTTCATACGGATTCGCCTTCAACACCTAAAAGTCTTCCTCATTACGTTCCGTCCACGCCTTTCAACTACGCATCAGATTATTACCTGTGGCCTCCATGTACAGGCATTTCTTCAAGGGGGGAGGAGTTACCAGACAGTGTCGCTGGTTCAAGTACACTAAGTCATACGGTTCACTTCGAACCTTCAAATTCGGCTGAGACCGTTGAACCGCACTCCGGTCCGCAAAATTCTTCCGAAGCTCATGCTGCGAGCTCTGATGAGACCGCGAATTTTAACGCTCGTTCAGAGCCTTCACAATCTTCTGCTCTTGCACCTGATTCTACACCCAAAAGAGCCCGCCCTAAGCGGAAGCGGCAGAAGCCGCGTCGGTTCGAAGACTATGTGACGTAGAACCACAAATCTATATTGTACTGAGTTGTATACAATTTTTGGTGCATTTCCAGGACTTCCAATGTACATATTTTCAATGCATTTTCAGGACTTGTAGTGTGTGAGTTCGGTGTTCCGTGTTTTTGAATTTTCATATGTTCTAACGTACATACCTTGTATATACTTTTGTATCGATCATGTATAAATATCAACAGTGTATAGGTGTGCTTTTTTCGAGGAGGGGATGATTGTTGTGTTTTGGGTTTCCAGTTTCGGTTTCGGATTGACATTAGGGGATGCCAGGGGCGCCGCTCTGGCACCAAGGATTTCAAGGCGACTGTAAAATAAAGCAGTGTGTGTTAGGTAACCGTAGAGTGCGGTTGTGTGCTTTTCTTTCGGCGCTACGCCCCAACCCGCGTGTTCGGGCTGGTCGATGTCCCCGCCGGCCACGTACGTCTCCGTCGGCCGTCTTCTTCTTCTTCTGCTTCGTCGGGACCAGCCAGCCCCCAACACGGCACTTCTCATGGCAACTGAGCCTTCTTTTGGATCCGAGTCCACCATGCCTCGTCACACCAACTTACCCGGAATGGTTGACTCGAAGCTCGGAGAGAAGACTACAGACAAGACTTGCGAAGCATCCGCATCTGGCTTTCCCCCCGATTCACTCTCGGCCAAAGTACCAAACGGTGCCACGCTTCCTGGTAACCAGGAGCTCCCAAGCGATGACCTTTGCACTGACCCGCCTGAGCCGTCGGTGGAGCCGACCTTACCTGAAGGTGTGTCCAGCACACCTCGCTTCTCGTTGGCCACACTGATTGTGATCATGCTGCAAGTTCAAGCTCACTTAAACTTCTTGCGCGAGGACTACCCCGAGCGATGCGCCAGCGTGGCAACCGTGTTTCGCGAAGGTCGCTGGGAGCGGGTGGCGACCGCGGCGTTCCACCACGGCGACGTCGTGCACATTACGGCCAACATCACGTCCTTCTTCATCAAGGGCCTCGTCATCGAAGCCGCGCTCGGGACTAAGTACTTCGTGGCGTTCTCCTGATCGTCATCGCGCTGGTGGGCTTGGTGAACGTACTCCTGCTCCGAGTCGTCTGCGCCTTCGCCGGAATGACCCAGCTGGAAACGACCTGCATGCACACGTTAGCGGGCGTTGCGCTGGCGCTGGAGTTGCTGCACCGCAAGTACTTACGAGGATCGATCATCCACCTCAGCAAGCTGGTGTTCAGGGTGAGGCCGTGGACGTGCGTGCTCCTGGAACTTCTCATTCTGTACGCGTCGTCTGTAAGGAGCTTCGTGCCGATGATCAGCGGTCTCCTCGTGGGTTTGCTCCTGGCTGAAACGTTGGCGCTGAGCCGAATCATCAGGTGCGCTTTTTTCTCAATTTTGCGACGTCACTGATTACGCTAAAGCATCGTAGTCGACACCGAAGTTTTTGAAGTGATGCTGACTTTTTCTACCCTGTGCCGTCGTCGTTGTAGCAGTAGCCGTAGTTGCACGCAGCTCACGTGACTAGAGGATGATGTAAAGATGTACAAAATGTTAAGGATGATGCGTTTGACCTTGCTAACCAGTTCAGTATATACTCGTACATTTGCAGCCTCATGACAGTTTTCACAACATGAAACTGGTTGTTTCTTTATTTGTTTTTCACAGCTTCTTACGCATGCACAAGCAGAATGGTCATGTTACGTCTGCAGATTGTATGCCTATACTCTGTTGGGGAGTTTTAGAACTTTCTAAACGAAGTTAAACGAAAAAGCTGGTTATAGAACATAGCTGGAAATAATCTATTCATTTATTGTGATACGCTTCCACCCATAATAAGCTCGCAATAAGCTTGTAATAAGAACTCGCTTTACGCGACGCCAACAGGCAAAGACTGTGTGTCGCACACTCGCTGTCATGGAAATACACTAGCGGCGCTCACTAAAATTTCCAGATTTCGTCCACTTCTTTTTTTTCCAAATTCACATTATTACTGCTGATAGCTATACTCGGCCGCAATGTCTGTTAGTTATCATTGATATTGTCTAAAATAGAAAAAAGCCCTTAAATTTCCTCTTCTTTTCTACATTCGTAGCGAGGACATCGTTCTGACATACTTCATGCATTCAGGTAATATGCGAACGGTTATTATGGTTCAGCTACCAGCTCATAATAAGACCACATGATACGTCGCGTCAACAGACAGAGAAAGTGTGTTCCACACTCGCTGTTTTTACTACTAGCGGCGCCAAAAACACTCCCGGTTTAAACACATGTACCTCATCAGGTGGACGAAACGACAAAGGACGCTGTAGCTCAGTTGGAGAGCATTGGACGCGTTTTTCGAAGATGGCAGGTTCGATCCCCGCGCAAGGCAGCTTATCTTTTCGTCCATATTCTTTCTTAACATGTACAATAGTAATAAAGTCTCTTTTTCTTGGCGTCATTGTCTGTTCTCGTTATACTTCGAATTGACCATGTAATTTCACGTAGGACATAGCCTGCGTGTCGGAACATTTGACCCGTTAATAGGAGTGAACTAATTCATTCACTTTTTATTCAGACGAAAACAAAGATTGCCTAGGTTGAAGTGACTAAAGGCAGATTACCTCTGCCTGGCTAAGGTTCCTCCACCCATAAATTTGCTCAGGTGAAGTGGAACAAAGATAGAAATTTTGTTCTGCTTTTGAATGAGGGGACACAAAATTCAAATTCAAAAAGTATAATGGATGTCGAAGCATACGTTTTAAAGTAACGCCTCACAGTCGTCACCAAATAGCAGTAGCAAGATAAAATATATCTATCAAAAACTGAAACAAAGAGGAACTTCTCACAGAATTACCAAGTACCATAGAGAAAGAGAATTTGAAAAAAAGAGAAATCGAGCAACTTTCATCAAATACACGATAGCACGAAAGACAAAAAAGAAATATTTTAATAAATATTACAATTATGGCTCCCTACAAGTAAAGAACTACATTTTAATTTTTATTAATAGGGTTAATAAGCTCGCATGTCACGTCAACAGCTGGAGACCGTTGCCTTCTTCACGCAGGCTGCCGCGTAAGTCAGGGCGCCTGTACATCTGGGGTGTTCCTGGAACGGCTGTGACTAGCGTGTTCATAGCCTACGCCTGCGTCGTGCACGCGTCTGGCCCGTACCCCGTGCTTCAGTCCGTCGACCAGAATATGTGGACGTTCAAGCACTCGGTGTGGCAACCATTCGTGGTTTCGTCGGTCTACGTGGGAAACGCTTGTCACCTGGCGTACACCCTGCTGTCTTTGCTGGCTGTCGGCCAAAAGCTAGAACGAGACATTGGTCACTACAGGTGAGGTATGGGCGGTTTTCTGTAAGGCATCTAAGTGCCCCCTCCTTGGGCGGTTAAGCCTGTGGTTTCTTGTTTCTGTATATCGCAACGTGAATGAACAAGGTCATGAAACATTGTATGCATCATCCCAACCATTTCATTGCGTGTGCGCCTAGTGTAACACTGTTTATGCTTAAAACATGAAGGTTAGCAGCCCAGTATGCCAGCACTCACACCCACAATTAGTCTATACAAAGTGGTTCTTCGAAGGGTTACCTAAATCAGCAATGGAATGGAATGTAATGCAAAACTTTATTACAAATAGCTTTTTTTTCGGTGAAGGTGGAGCCCTCAGTCCAGGACCCTTGTGGTCTTTGCCATCTTGCAAGCTCTATCGATCAGCTTGAGCGGTTCTTCAGGCTTAGAGCAGGACAGCGCAGCCTTCCGCTGCTCCGGTGTTGGTGTACAGTTTCTTGGCACTACCTGTGTGTGTTGGCAGGCCCATGTCACATGGTAAAGTGTGGGGTGTTCTCTGCATAGCGGGCATATGTTGGTGTATATTGCCGAATAGATTTTACTCAGAAGACTGAGATTGGGGTAAGTATTAGTCTGCAGCTGTCTCCAGGCAACCGACTGCTCTCTGTTGAGGTCTTTGTGGGGCGGGGGTATATCCTCCTCAGGGCTCTCTGGTGTTCTAAAATTGCTCCATAGCGTCTAGTAACTGTGGCTGGTTCCTCGTCGTTGTGCGCCCCCCGGTCGGCGTATTCTCGGGCAATGGCATCGGCACGCTGGTTCCCTGTCACAGTTTCACGGCCTGGTGTCCACGTAATGGAGCAGCTCGAGAAGTTGATTTTTCTTCCCTTGAGTAGGCGGATGGCAGCACTGGATATGCGTCCACTGCTGTACCGTCGACACGCTTCTTGCGAGTCAGTAACTATTTCTGTAGTAGACTCTTCGCTCTGGTGTGTGATGGCGAGCGCGATCGCTACTTCCTCAGCCTCGAGGATGTTGTTGCTTTTGGTCGAAGCGCTGTTGACTTCCCTAAGTTGGTGATCCACAACGCTTACAACTGTCCCGGAGTGCTCTCTGTATGTGGTCGCGTCAACGTACAATACGTCTGTTCTCGCCTCAAAATTTTTTTCTTGTGCTTCTGATCTGACTTTTCTTCAAGCCTTATGGATTTCTGGATGCATGTTTCGAGGTATTGGGCTGACTTCAATGATCTGGCGAATGTCCTTTGGTATGCTCGCCGTGTTATTGATTTCTCCGCAAGCATCCCTCATGCCCAATGTCTGCAACGTATGTCTGCCCGTAGCAGTAAACGTTAATCTCATTTTCTGCGCAACAAGACGCGCCTCGATGTGTTCTTGCACTGTGTTGTTTATCCCGAGTTTAAGGAATTTCTCTGTCGAGGTGCTGACAGGTAGACCAAGGGCGCACTTGTAGGCTTTTCTGAGGATTGCATCTAATTGTTCTTTTTCCTGTGGGAGTGGTGTTTGATAGGGGACACTGTATACAATCCTACTGACCACGAGGGCCTGCACAAGCCTACAAGTTTCCTCCTCCTTTATACCCCGTCTTTTGTTAGAGATTCTGGTGATCATCCTCGTGATTTGCGCTGTAGTGTTTGACAGCTGTCTGATGGTGTGGTCTATACGACAGTTGCTTTGTATCCACATGCCGAGAATCTTAATTTGGGACACTTCTGGTATCTTCTTCCCCTCTATATAGACGTCGATGGAGTTTTGCAGATCGTATCCTCGTCTGTATACTTTCAGAACTTCTGATTTCTCCGGAGAGCAGACGAGGCCACATAAACGCACGTAGTCGTGAACTGTATCAGCTGCGCGTTGCAGAAGATCTTTTTTTGGCCTATAGATCCTCTTGTCACCCAGATTGTAACATCGTCTGCATAGATGGCATGTATTAGTCCTTCAATGTTTTCGAGGTTCCGAGCTAAGCCGATCATAACGATGTTGACCAGCATCGGCGATATCACAGAACCTTGGGGTGTTCCTTTTGTGGGCGTATCAAACGTATCAGTGCGGATGCCTCCTATACCAATTGTGGCGGTTCCGTTACTGAGAAAAGCTTTGATGTAGTTGTGTATTCACTTTCCACAGCCAAATTTGCTAAGCCCCTCTAGCACAGCCTTATGACTGACATTGTCGAAAACAGCCTCAAGATCCAGTGCAAGTAGTTTGTTTTCGCCATATTTTGGGACATCGGTAAGCACCTCCTCCTTGATTTGTAAAAGGACGTCCTGTGTTGAGAGGCATTTTCGGAAGCCAAACATGGTGTGCGGCATGAGTTCATTGTTTTCTAGGTAGGTCTCTAGCCTCTAAAGCACGATTCTCTCGTATACTTTTCCCATACACGAAGTCAACGAAATGGGTCTTAAATTTTCCAAGCTTGGAGCCTTTCCAGACTTTGGAATCATTATTATTTCCGCATGTTTCCAGTTGTTAGGAACGGTACCCTTCTCTCAATGTTGATGAATTCTTAAACTTTGTGATAGATTTGTCATCGAGGTTCCGTATCATAGCGTTGCTGATGCCATCCTTTCCTGGCGTAGTGTTCTTTGTTGCCGACAGCATAGCATGTCGAACTTCTTCTGTGGTAATGGGTTCGTCCAGAGCGGTATTAGCTGCACAAGTGAATGCCAGGTTGCAGTAAGTATTCGTTGTGTCGCCAATATAGCGCAGCTTTATGTATCCTAGCAGTTCCCGGTCCGTGCTTTTGAATTGGTGTGCAATCTTTTGAGTCGTCTTACAGGTTTCAATCTTTGTCGTGATTGTGTCAATGAGGGCCCTCAGCAAGGCCCATGTCCTTTTCCTACATAGTGCACATTGTAGCTTGTTGCATTTTTGGTCCCAGTTGCGCCTTGACAGCTCCGTCACATACTCTTCGGCTTCCCTGGTGACTGCGGCGATTTTAAGTCTCTGTTTGCGGTTGTGTTTCTGCCGCTTCCATCTTCTTAATAGGCCCCTGTGGGCGTCCCAGAGGTGTAGGAGATGCTTGTTCACCTCGAGCGTGTTTGTAGATAGGGTAACTTCTCGGGTTAATCGTTTCCAGTCTGCCTTGATTCCCGAGACCCAACTCTCAATGTCCGCAATTTCTTAATCCTAGAATTCTGCCCTAGTTTTTCTAAAAGCTTCCCAGTCTGTAAGTCGAGCCAGGCCATGTCGTTTCTTAACCGGGAGGGTTTCTATCTGTATACGCAAAATGCAGTGGTCACTGCCAAGCGTTTCCCCGCCGTTTTCCCATCGGGCCCCCCTGACACCTTTAACGAACGCCAAGTCCGGACACGTATCTCGGTTGATACTATTCCCCACTCGTGTTGGTTGAGTGTGGTCTGTAATGAGGCTTAGCCTTCTGTGATCAGCTTCTCTGGCCAAATCCCTGCCTTTCTGAGTTTCCTTGACATATCCCCAGCTCTTGTGCCACGCATTAAAGTCTCCAAGGATGACAAGACCCTTTTTGCGTGCTGTTTGTTCTGCCTTGCGCAGAAGGGAGCTGAAGTTGGTTTTCCGCTGGCTTGGTGGGCTGTAGATGTTGAGGAGAAATATGCTTTCGTCGGATCTTTGTTTCGTTATGATTTCAATGAGAACGTGGTCAATGACTGTTGCATCGATGTCATGTCTAATTGCGGTGACCGCTTCGGCAACCAAAGTAGCGAGCTTACTTTGGCCAAGACCCTCATAAACCGAAAAGCCAGTGAGTTTTGGTGAGCAGCCGGTTTCCTGGAGGGCGATGATGTCTGGTGACGTTGTGCATTTATTGATGTATTGATTCAGAAGACCTTGCTTTCGACGGATTCCACGACAGTTCCACTGCCATATTTCGAGGGTTTCCAACTTGACCGAGCATTTACGGCTGCTCACCATACTCAGGTGATGGCCGAGTGTAGAGTTTGCTTCTGGATTTCATGGCCGTGAGTTGCACCAGACGTTCTCTATCCTTGCGCGCCTCATCTTGGATATTAGAGATGAGGTTGCCAAGATTCGCTAGGGCATTTTTTATGGCAGCCATAGTAGTTGTGAATTCCTGGCGCCCTACGGTGGCTGTCAGCGTTAAGTCTGATTGGGGGTTAGCATTGGTCTGTCCTGTTCTCAGGGCCTTCAGTTCGTCTATGAGATCATTTCGTTTCTGCCGGAGTTTGGCGTTTTCTGCCCGGAGTGTCTGAATAGTCTGCCTTAAATCTTTTACTTCGTCGTTAGGTGGCGCACCCAGAATAGTCTTACCGACTATTCCTGTCTGTGTATTCGTGTTGTTTGGAGCAGTGGGAGAGGCAGAGAAAAAAGGTGCTTTTCTGCTCACCATACCGTTGGTTTCCTTCCTGGTGGAGGGTTTCTTGTGCTGCTCTTTCTTGTTTTCTGGAGCCTGGCGGGTCCTGGACGCCGATCTCGACCATGACCGTGGTTTCGATGCTGATCGGGACCTGGATGGTGAGTTCCATCCCTGCTGAACCAGCGTTTCCGGGCCCGGCCACGTCCATTGGCGCCTTGTGCTCCGGCGGCCGTCCGCTCTTTTGTTCTTGGTCGTGGGCTTCTCGGTCTCCTGAGGCGTTCCTTGCACTCCTTTGCCCGCGTAGGGTGCGCTTCCTTGCATAGTGCGCACCAGGGCTCACAGGTGTGTCCGTCCTCTATGACTGGCTCGGTGCAATTTGAGCAGACAACAGCGTCTGGTGTGGGGCATACGTCTGCCCTATGCCCAGGCTTGAAGCATATATAGCAAACTTGCCGCGATGATCGATAGAGGTAGCATCGTGTTTCACCACCGTAGTAGTAAACATAGCGCGGGACAATCTTGCCCTCGAAGGTAATGACGGCACTTTGGGATTTTCCAAGCATTCTTGCATAAAGTATTTTCACTCATTGGGTACGCACCCGAAGATGGGCTAGTAATTCGGTTGGCGTGGTCCTGGCGTCAAGTCAGTGAATCACACCCTTGCACGAGTTGTCCAGCGCGGATACATAAGCCATCACTGCATAGTCTTTTGCACCAGAACGTTGACTTCGAAGGCTCTGCACAATGTTGGCGGTCTCCATGCTTGGCGTGCTGATTATGGCGATGTTGGATCCATTGCGCAGCCGTGTAAGCAGGTTGTCTTCGTTGCAGATTTTGGGTTACCACATGCCTTAGTTATAGCGTGCGCCATCTGGATGCTTGCTTAATTGACTGATGTGGAGCCCATCCCTCGGTCTAATGGTGACATTGAAGTGGGTTTTCGGCAGCGGAGGCAGTTTCTCTTTTTGAAGAGGATTCCCTTTCTTTTTAGGTTGGCTTGACGCTGATTTGTCTACCGCTTCGGCCCCGGTCTCCGGAACGGCGATCAGCCTTGAGTTGTGGTACGTTGCAGTGAACCATCCCCCGTTGTCAAAAGGCTTCTTTTGCGAGACGCTGGTAGCATTTTCTCCGCCTTGAGTTTTTAGATGCGGAGCAACTAATACTCGAGGCTTGTAGTGCGGCGCCGTCCGCAAGCTTCCTCCTCCTCCTTCCACCATCTGTGCATCCCTTCCTCCTCTACACACCGCGCGCGCTTCACTCCTCCACCATCTGTGCACCCTTCCTCCTCTACACACCGCGTGCGCTTCTCTTCTTCACGAACATTCGCTAGCTGTATAATGTAGCGCGCATGCGCCGTCACGCTTCGAGAACATCGGCAGCTGACGCGCGCGCATGCGCCGTCGCGCTTCAAGAACATCGGCAGCTGACGCGCGCGCATGCGCCGTTGCGCTTCTCCCCCTTCTCGAACATTGGACAGCTTAAAGTGCATGCGCCGTCGCGCTGTATATATACTCAAGGTCGGCGCTCGCTCGCTCAGTTGCCGCTCGTCGGTTGGTTTGTACGGCGCGTCGACATCCAAGGTCGCGGTGAAATGAATTCCAACGAATCCACAAACACAATGATCGACGTCCCTTCGACCAGCGCCGCCCTTTCGCATACGTGTGTACGTGTTCACTCATTTAACACCCCCTCCTACAACCACGTTAACCAATTTAGCCATCGACCCAAGTAAGTCGCAATTTAACACCCCATTTCACAACCACGTTAACCAATCTAGCCATCGACCCAAGTAAGTCGCACTTTAACACCGGGGGGGGGGGGGCGCTGCGAGCGCTCGATGGTGACGGACGCACTCCACATCGCCTCCGTAGATTTCCTGCTATTTCTGCGCACATCCACCTTGGTACCCCTGACACTTGGATTTATTGTCACCGCCAAGTTCTCCGCTTCGCCTAGACAACACCTTCGTCCAGGTGGGTCCAGTTTTGACAACTTTAGGGACGTCCTTCACTCCCGGCTAGAACGCCGCCTCGCTAAGGGCTCTCAGCCCGGCGATGGCGGCCGCTAACGTGGTTACGGGCTATGATCCTACCTCAAGCCAAATGCTGTCCATGGAGATTTCATCCTCCGTAAACACTATGCCATCAGAAGATGAATACCTCGATGACATGGTGAGACTGTGGCAACGCAAGCAAGCGAAATCGAAGCCTGCGTCTCAACAACAACGAGACGTCACAGCGGGCCACCATTCCCCAGCCTTGCAAGGAACGCCGGCGCGCCATCCCTCCGGTGGTGTCCCTACCTCTGCTCCGTCCTCGCAGCCAGCGAAGCAACGCAAGTGGCGTCCGCGTCAAACTCCTCGCCTCTCTCGCGACGACTACATCGTGGTAGTGAAACCTCGCGTTCCCTGCGAGTTACGCACATTTGTCCCGGCCGATCGCGCGGGCGATGCCATCCGCAGCTACCTAGGCGACCGGACTACCACGCAAATTCAAGTGTGGCCTATCTGGGAACAGAACATCTTAGTCTGTAGCACCACCATTTTGCCTATGGCACAGCGACTCCTCGGGGACTTCCAGCTGCAAGTGGGGGATCAGCAGCTGCCCGTTCGAGGCCACGCCAAGGCACCAGGGGATACATGCAGGGGCGTCATCAACGTAAACCTTGCTGAAAGCCCGAAAAAGATAGTCTGAACTGTATTGGCCTCGGGGTACTATCCTTGCGGTCCGCAAACTCGGAGATTCCGCGGCGGCGGTGGTGACTTTCGAGGGCACGACGTTACCCCGCTTCCTCTTCTACCACTGCGTGGCGACGTACATCCGCGCCTACAAGAAAACGGTACCGGTTTGCACCAAGTGTGGTACCATCGGCCATCGACCACCTCAGTGTCCTCACCCCGCTCCAACGCAGTGTGCCAAATGTGGAACCCCCGCACCTGCAGGTCTCAATGCCCACGACTGCCACCCCAAGTGCCTCCTCTGCCACGGCGCCCATGAGACTGGGACCAGTGGCTGCACGGCAAAATATCGAAAATATCGGAAACGCAAGCAGCCCTCAAGATCTCCTCGAGGGACCACCTCATGTTCGTCACAGCCAGACAGCGGCACCAACCTGCATCAGTCGGCTCCACCACTCCACGCCGACACTCAGGCATTCCCACCGCTCGAAGCACCAGCGGCAGTTCCTCAGGTGAGCAGTTGGGCAGGGAAAGCTGCTTCTAAGCCTCTCTCACCCCCTTCTGTCGATCCTCCTTCTCCCGAACTTGCGGCCCTTCGCCAGCAAGTTGCGGCACTTCAAAAGCAAAATTCTTTTTTGACTAAACAACTCGAACTCTTAAATAAGCGACTTCAACCCCAACAACAGTGTACTGCAAGGCCATCCGGTATTGCCTCCTCTGTCCAGGCGGCTACGCCAGCTACGTCCAAGCTTAGTCCTCGCGCTAAGTCCACTCCCATTAAACCGCCGGTTCAAGCAACCATTTGTACTCCAGCACTCGGAACACCTCACGCGCGTCGAAGCTTCGATTAATCACCTCCTCACCAGCTTCTCTGTCCAACGCATAGTAGTAGAGGTTACCCAGGCTATTCAAGCCTGGGCAATCACCCAGTTTCAACCCAAGGCATCGCGTTCCCGCTCCTGCTCGGTGAGCAGTGAGGGTACAGCTCCACGGCGTCGTCGTAAGGTGGCTACCACCACCCCGCCGTCGGACAATCCGGCCTCCGTGCCCCTCCCTGCCTCTGAGGAATCCGAGCGGGACATGGAGGGCCAAATATAAAACCTGAGACAGTCACGATGGCTACCAATCGTACGTCCCGTTCAAACATTGCGTCTAAATTCGAGATCATACAGTGGAACCCTGGAGGCTTTGGGAACAGGCGAAAGCGTTCACATCTTTCCCTTTTCCTCAGCTCACTTGGCTCTCAGCCGGCCGTCTTGGCGCTCCAAAAATCTGGCCCTGCTCCATCCCTTTCTGGATACTGCTCCTATGTAGGCGGCACCACCACATGCCTCCTCGTGCATAAAGCTTACACGGCGGCACAGATTGACCTCGATCTGGATCTTCCTTACGACTACTGCATGATATCAGTGCTGTCTCAGCGGAGGGGCCAACCATCAATACATATCTTAAACTTGTACTGTCCCCCTCGCCTTGCAAGGGCTTCGTTTGCGCATCTCTTCCATCGGGCGCTGCGTATAGCGGCCCGACAACCACTGGTGATTGTCGGGGACTTTAATGCCCCCAGCCCTCACTGGGGTTACCACTACGAGAAGGCCCGGGGCAGAGAGCTCAAGGAGCTCATTTCCTCGCTGAGCCTGACGCTTCTTACCGATCCGGCACAACCCACATGTTCCGGCAACTCGGTCACGCGAGACACATGCCCCGACCTCTCCCTCACTCGTCACATCCGCGATGCTACATGGGAGAATTTAGGCGAAACCCTAGGCAGCGATCACTTTTTACTCCACATTTCGTTCACACCGCGGCAGAAAATGCGCCAACACTGGGGCCAAGCCCGTCTCACCGATTGGACTCAGTTCAGAATGCAACCATTCCCCGCCGGCCTCTCCTCGACCGAATATGCAGCGTGGGCATCATACGCTCTCCATATGAAACAAGCGAACACTCGCACCCTTGCAACCTCTAATTTGACTCCTGCAATCGATCCACACCTCCTACATCTTTGGCACGCTCGCCGCGGGCTCATAAGGCGCTGGAAACGCAACAAACTTAATCGAAAACTTCGCGCTCGCATTGAGGCGCTCACTGCAGAGGCGGTCGCATACTCCGCACAACTTTCCGATGCTAACTGGGCAGGCACCTGTTCGAAGGCTGCAAACCAGATGAGCTCTAAGAGTGCGGGGCGACTCTTTAGAAGCCTTCTCGATCCCTCCACCACCAGGGGAGAAACGCAACGCCAGCTCCACCGTGTTCTGCATGCCTTTCAGGGCACTACGGATGAACTCGCGCGAGAACTTTGTGACCGCTACATCTGCCGCACAAATGATCCCGCAGGCCCAGCATATACGTATTCCGGCGCCCCTAACACCGACCTCGACACCCCATACACGCTTTCTGATTTACGATTTGCACTCACGAAAATGCGACGGGGCACGGCCCCTGGACGCGACGGAATCACAGTATCGCTCCTGGCAAATCTTCCCGACCAAGCACACCTCTCACTACTCCACCTTATAAATTCGATATGGGACGGCTCTCCGCTTCCAACGGAATGGACCACATCGGTCGTGACATTCATTCCCAAATCAGCAAAGTCCGTTAGTATTGAGGCACTGAGACCCATCTCACTTACGTCTTGCGCAGGCAAACTCATGGAAACCATGGTTCGCGAACGCCTTTCCGCCTACTTGGAGGCCAGGAGGACCTTTGCCGACACGATGTTTGGCTTTCGACCCCATCTGTCGGCGCAGGACGTCCTGCTCCAGCTTCAACACGATATCATAGAGCCGACTACTATGTGCCATAACGATAAAGCCGTGCTCGCTCTCGATCTCCGCGGGGCGTTCGACAACGTCAAACACAGCACTATGCCCACTAACCTGTCTACCACAAACTGCGGGCAGAAGACTTTCAACTACATTCGCACCTTTCTATCACATCGCACCGCCTTCATTCGCCTTAATTCTACCGAACACGGCCCGTACTTATTAGGCACGCGGGGTACACCTCAAGGGGCAGTCCTGTCTCCTCTGCTTTTTAACCTGGCGATGATGAACCTCCCCTCTCTTCTAAGCGAGGTCGAGGGAATACAACACGCACTATATGCGGACGATATCACAATCTGGACCAACACCGGCTCCGTAGCGCAAATCGAAGAACGCCTGCAAAAGGCTGCCCTTCTGGTGGACACCTACGCAGGTTCATGCGGCCTGGAGTGCTCTCCAGCTAAATCGGCTCTTCTTTCAGTCTCTCCGCTACCGCCGCCTCAAATTTTTCTTCCGTCCGGGCCCATCCCGTCAGTGCAAAACATTCGGGTTCTTGGCCTTCACCTCACATCGTCCTTGGATCCAAAGGGCACAATAGCAGGCCTCAGACGCACCAGCGAACAGGTGAGCCGCATGATACGGCGAGTTTCTACCAAGCGCGGCGGCCTCCGCGGGTCTCAGTCCCTCCGATTGGCCCACGCGTTTGTGACCAGTCGCGTCCTCTACGCCTTGCCTTACCTTCGCCTGCGTCGTCGACACGAGCACCAGCTGGACGTCCTTCTTCGTTCAGTATACAAACGCGCTCTGGACCTACCTATTGCAACTTCAACAGCCGATTCATGGCTCTGGAGGTACACAACACATTTGCAGAGATGCGCGAAGCTCAACGCGTTAACCAAATCAATCGACTGTCGCAGACGCCTTCATGGCGCCATCTTCTACACAGACTTGGCCTTAACCCGATATCTGACCAAGACCCTCTGCAGCCGGTACCAGAGCTCTGGCGTCAAAAGCTATGGGTGGAACCTCTACCCCGTAATATGAACCCCGACCTCCATCCTGGCCGTAGACTAGCACGCGCCGTAGCCCTACATACGTGACACTCCGATCGTCCTGGTATTTTCTACGTGGACGTCTCGGGTCCCTACCCCTCGGGTCACTTCACGGCTGCCGTGATTACAGAGGGCAAACACGTAGATGGCCTCTCCTTTCGAGCAGACACAGTAACGCACGCTGAAGAGGTTGTCATAGCTTCGGCCGCCTCTCACCCTGCCTCACGCACCATCCTGACGGACTCGCGCTCGGCCTGTTCTCAGTACCTTCAGGGTTCCATTGCCCCGCTGGCGGCTAGCCTGCTACAGGCAGCCTCTTGGCGCTTTAATGCTCATCCCATTCGTATAGTCTGGACCCCAGGCCACTCGGGCCTGCCCGGCAACGAGGCGGCAAATGCCGCTGCCCACGCTTCTCCTGTCCGGGCCGTTGCCCCTCCAGGTCCCGAGACGGAATCTGGCAATACCAACCTGACGCGCTTTCGCGAAATTTTGGCTTATTACCGGGCTTCGCGCCGCCTCTACCCGGACCCCGCACGTGGTTTAGAGAAAGCGGACGAACGACTGCTACGCCGCCTGCAGACAAACACTTTATCAGTCCGGCGGTCGCCAGGCACTTTTTGCCGGAAATCAATGGCACCTGCTCGACCTGTCATGTCCTCGCCGACACATATCACGTCGTAGCATCGTGCCCAGTTAATCCCGTCCCTTTCTCACCCCCTTTTCCTATCCCAACTAGAGAGGCTTGGGAGGAGCACCTGCTCAGCTGCTCTACCTTGGCTGCACAACGCTCCTTGGTGGAGCGCGCACGGGCAGCTTCCAGCATAGAGAAAGAAGAAGACAAGAGCGGAAACTCCGCAATACCTGGCCTCAGGAAGTGCGTCACGACTACGTAACGAACTAGTGCTCCCACCAAACGTCAGATGGCGCAAGCGCAAAAAAAAAACTCAGTTATAATCAATGCAACAGAATTGTTTTCACAAATTAATAATTACACGCCCAAATTTGGTATGTTCTTTATACATAAAAACGATTTATTCAACACACCTTACGCGATTATTTTTCTTCAGCCGTACTGTCATAAACACCATCCACCCAGCAACAAGCCCATGCATGACTGACAGCGAGAAGCTTTCGTCGCTTTCGTCAACGTCGGCTGCGTCGGCGTTTTCAAGCGTGAGATAACAGGTGAGGCACGTTTTCAAGGGAAGCTTGTTGAATGACATGTTGTTGGTCTTGTTGGTCATTTTTTTTTTCAGAAAACGGTTACACCTGTGCGAACAAGACACCATGCAACAAACAGAAAGATGCACACATACACGTTGCGCTTCGTGTGTGCGAGTTTGTTGCTTACGTGGCGTCTCATTCACGCGGTTGTAACCTTTTTCTGAAGCTTGTAAGGACTGGGAGGTTCGCTAAAAAGAAAGTTTGTGGCTCTATGCGGCGGTTAGACGGGAACATTGTGCAACGTATGCAGTATAGCAAAGGCGGCATGGCGTCAAGCCGAGGCGACGCGTGCTGCGTCTGCCATGGACGCGAGCGTCTGTGCGCTGAGCATAGCTGGGCAGCTTGGTCGTAGGCTCGGTGCAAAATATTGAGAAGCGTTTGCTGGGCCTCGCATGCTTCACGACGCATTTCCCGAAGGCTCGGAACACGAATAATTCTTGGTGTGCCGGAGGCAAATCTGGACTAGCCAAGTGGCCATCATCTTCGTTTCTTCGCTAGCCTTGTGCCACTAGTGCAAGCTGCCCACAAATTTTTTTGACGTTTCCAATATAATTTTACCGCACAAATTTCAACTACAATTTTTCTTCCCAATGTACTGCTGATACTGCGTACGCACGAAGGTGTTCTAAAGTTTCCAGGCCGCGATACCATTGCATTACAAGGGATAGCGGCCTGGAAACTTCTGAAGATCTTTGTTCGTGGTCTTGACGTATATCTTTGTAAGTCAGAGTTTTATGGGTCAGAGATGTATCACTGATTTTGTATTGTGCATCGATTAGCTAATCATTCAAAGGGGTTTGTTGGTACACTTATGACGTGCGCATATATTTTTCGTAATTTGACAGCGAAGCATCCACTTACTAACATTTTCAGACCGCGCTGACACCATGCCGTCCGGCGGTCCAAGCTACGGCAGCTACTGCTGTGTATCGTGGTGCTTCAACAATGGCAGAACCCACAAGAAGCCTGGGACGAGTTTCTTCCGCGTACCACGGGACGGCAGGTGTGTTAAAGCTTTTGTATGGTTTGCATGTCTGTAGGCTTACTGTTCGTACTTGCTAAGTGAGGGTAACAATAAAAAATCACTATTCAAGCACTTCCCCTTTCAGCTGATAGTTCATTGCCAATGCAGGATGAAAGCATGGATGCAGTATGCTGGACGCGATGATCTCCTGAGTAAGCCGGCCAGCCTATTGTACGCAACGTACAGGGTTTGTAGCGACCATTTTACTGCTCAAAGTTTCATGGACCCTGGGCACACAAGGCTTACAAGAATGGCTGTTCCCAGTGTGCAACCAGCTGCACCATGTAAGTGATTGACTGAAACTCAAATATGTGCAATAGCAGCCACTTGTATTGAATCAGTGGCAACAGTTAACCGTGAAGATCTTTGTAGCCGATGGAGAAACCTCGCTACAGAAGTAACACTTGGAAAGTCTTAAATTCTGTGAATTGTGGGCTATTACCTTCCTAACAGCAGCTTTACATTTCTGTCATTTTTTATGCTCTGGACCTGCACAACTTGTTTTGAAAGACTTTAAAGGGCTATTTCACGTTATCTTCAAGCCTGAGTGCACATGTACGTATACCTTTCATCAGTGAAAGCTGCCACTGTTGATAATTCCAAAAATCACAAATTACTTGTTTCCTAGTTGGTGCCGTCTCTTTTCTTCCACGTTCGACCAATTTATGCGTTTGAAAGAGCTGTTTAGGTTTCCCCATGCTACAAGCTTTGTAACTTGTACCAACTGCACATATATGCAGGTTCTCTGAGCGTCGCTTCAAGTAGTGACTGTGACATGGCTGCAGAAGCTGCACTGCAAGGTGCGGATGAGCTTCAGTTTGTGTTATTTTAAGCCTCTTACTGACACATTGTCGTAATTTCATCTCTTCAGGACCTGCGGTAGAGGCTTCAAAAAGCGGCTCCCACACATTGAGGTGCCCCGATGAACAGGGTGCGTTCAGTGTCGTGATTTCTTTTTTTTTACCCAAATTGACTGTTGACCAAACCTCTGCAGGTGGCAGCTCCCTTGTAGCTGGTGAAAGAATTTCTGATGATTTCGTCTTGCTGGAGAAAACCTTAACCAGTCGTTCAGCTGTCACAAAAGGAACTTGTGTGGCCGGTAAGTTGTATGTTCACTTCAACACCAGAGTGGATTGATATAGAGACTTCCGCAGGCCGCTCGCAAGATTGTTCCGACAGCACTGTCCGAGGCACTGAACAAGCTTCACAAGACCCTCCAGAAGACGTCTCCGCCAACAGCTCCACGCCTGAGTGCCTTAGAGAAAATGGTGACTATGCTTTTATTGCAGCAGTTTTTAATGTGCTATTTTATGTTTAGGACATTCTGAGGAAACTATCCTCAAAAGGACACTACGTGTGCACTTACAAATTGTAAGGGTGGGCTCTCAGTGATTTTCATTTTTTTGTGCATTGTCGACATTGTGAATGGTTTGTTTTCAGGTAGTGGAATCGAAAACTTTGTACCACAGAAAGTTGTGCACCTTGGGTCTGAAAGAGTGAGGAAAGTGCTCGTATGGGATTAGTTGTTCTTCGCTTTTACATCAGTTTTTTTGTTTATTGCAGTGCGTTCCTGTGTGCCAGCGACAATGTCTCCATCAATGAAGTACAACCAAACCATTAAACATCTGCAAGCCAAAGTAGCAGCACAGCGGGAAACTATCAAAAGACTGCAGAGACAGCCTCACCAAGCACCGTCATCGACTTCGAAGGCCCTTGAAGTTATCCGACCGCACGTCACCGAGGAGGTTTTCAAACTTCTTTCTGCTCATGTTCGCTTGAGGCCCAAACTCAAGGGCAAGCGGTTTCCCGTGTGGTTCAAGAAATTCGCTCTTCACTTAAACTTCCGAGGTCCGCGAGCATACCGATTTCTGGCTCCGTATTTTTCTTTGCCCTCCCGGCGTTCATTAAGGAGGTGGCTAGATAATGTAAAGATGACTGCAGGCATAATTCCAGGAATCCTTTCTTCCATTGCAACAAATACTCAAGCTTGGAATGAACGGAACCGAGTGTGCGCTTTAGTTTTCGACGAAATAGCACTCAAAAAGAATTTGTACTATGATGCTTCAAGAGACGTTGTCCAGGGTTTTACAGATGATGGCACTCATCGCACTTCAACCATCGCTGATCGAGCACTGGTTTTTCTTCTTGTTGGTGTTTCGAGAAAGTGGGTTCAACCGGTTGCTTTTACTATAGGGCACACATCAACACCATCATCTGTTATGCATAACTTGCTGGTGTCACTCATTTTGGAGCTTAGGAGCATTAATATTGCAGTGAAAGCAGTCATTTGTGACCAGGGCAGTTCAAATGTAAGTCTCGCTAACCAACTAAAAGTGACTGTAGCAAAGCCTTTTTTTTGAAGTTAATGGTGAGCGGGTATATTACATTTTTGATGTTCCGCATTTAATTAAAACAACGCGCAATAATGTCCAAGCACACAAGTTATACATTGGGGATGACATCGTTAACTGGTCGCACATTGTAAGCCTTTACCAATCCTCACATGAGTTGCGGTTGCGATTGGCTCCAAAGTTGACTGAACGGCACGTTCATCAGAAACCTTTTTTCTAATATGAAGGTCAGCAGAGCAACTCAGGTCCTCAGTGCATCAGTTTCGATTGCTATCATGGCAATGGTGTATGCGAAGGTGCTGCCTGCCTCGGCCATCACTACAGCTCAATTTTGTGATCGTATGGACAGGATTTTCGATGCCTTGAACAGCTCGAGTAAAAAAATAACTTCGCAAAAGCTGCGGCATGCAATCATGAAAAATGATTCAGAGCTGATTGACTTCCTCCGAGGCCAGCTTCCCTGGATTGCATCATGGCAGTTTGTTGGCAGACGTCAACCACAAACCATCGTAGGTTGGCAAATTACAATTCAGGCAATTTGTCAACTATGGGACGACCTCTCCAAAAATTACAATTTTGAATACCTGTTAACACGCAGGCTTCAACAGGATCCTCTGGAGAAAATATTTGGCCACATTAGGCAAAAACAGGGTTTAACACCAACCCCAATGTAGCACAATTTATTTGTGGCCTGAAGCACATCTGCATAAGAAAACTCTTCAAGCTGTCAGAATACGGAAATGTCGAGGATGATGAATGTGACCTCCTCCAGGAGCAGCTCTCGCCATTCTCCCTCACCAGTGCGTCTCTTGTGGATAATGAGGAGTGTGCACAGCCACAGCCTGACGACTTTCCCACTCTAGACGATCTCTCTGAACTTGCGACAAACATTCACTCCCATATTATCGATGACTCCGCTGCATATTATGTAGCTGGTTTTCTCATCAAACACTTCCTTCGGAATGCATGTGACGGTTGCAGTTGCCCACAGTTACTGAAAGACGACAGTGAGACGCTTAAGGGTACCCACCAGTATTTCACAATGCTCAAAGCATACCACGTCCCCAGCAAACTTTTTGGGAATCTCACTGTGCCATCAGAAGCAGCTTTTGCATACGTACAACAACTTGAATCTCACTTTCTTGCCGTAATTGAGGCCACTGCACATCACCTGAAAGTGTGCGATGTTTTGTATCACCATCTGTCAAGTGTTGGCGATTTTCATTTCTGCTCTGCTGGGTGTCGCGCTAAGTTTCTGAAAATGTTTTGCCGGGTTCGTTTATGTGTTGGCATGTGTGTTTTGTGAACCGAAACTTAGACAGGGTTATGTTCCAGTCTTCAATCTCGGGCATGCAGCTTGACAAGTTCAAAGGTTAGCAATTAGCGGCGGGTTTACACTAAAGTATTCGAGTTCAGCCGAATCCTGCAATAGCTTTGTTATGGTATTACTTTGTTACAGCAGACTTCATTATAGTCTTATATGCTTATATTCAGTTCAATTGGACTAACCACTCCTTCGTTGCATTCATTGTTTTGGTTACCCGCTATGAAGAGTACGAACACTGTGTATTCGCTCGAAGTGATTTGCATAACCTTAAAAAGAATGTTGGGTATCCTGTCTGTATTTTTTGTAGCAAATACGGGCGAACTGTACACTTTACTGTGGGTCGCTTGGTCACTGTGTATGCTTTATCTCTCCAGCTCAAGTAATATTTCGGTAACAAAACCGCTTGTTGAAATGTCTTCGAGCGGGTAAGGAACAGAGTATGAAGTGGGCACGGTTCACGTTATCACGCTTTTCGTATTTTAGCTTCTCATCAACCTCCTCATCTCGCCTATCAAAATTTTCAAAAGAATACCCAAACTTGTAGCGTTTGATGGGGCTGCGGACGCTGCCATTTTATTTTTATATAGCTTGTGAGTGATAACGTACGATGTAGAGCCTTTGTGAAAAATAATTAGCCAAAGTGGTTTCCTTCTGCTATTTATTAGCCCTGTAATACCGCTCTCGTAACACCAATTAAGGTCCACAATTCTGGATAAGTGATGACTACAATCTATTTTAGCTCGCAAGCGTATCAGCAACACCCAGACGCAAATCACTTGGGATCTTAAGTTTTTGATGATAAGAAGAGCCACAAGACCTGCCAGTGTTGTAGCATAAAGTTTGTCTTTCACGTAGTGAGCAAGCTGCAAAGCCCTACCTTTCTGAGGACAAGCAGGCATCAAGTCTGCTTTTTTTCATTTTGGACTAGCTGTTCTTAAGCACAGCCAGCACACTGCACCTTTGCCTTTCTGCTATATTGTGTCGTGTGGTTTCTGTGCGCTCTTTTTTCTATGCATTCTTTCGGTTAAGCCCAGGCGTGATTCGCGACTTCATTGCTGTGTATATGTCACTTCTTCCTTCTTCATCAGCATTGTGCGATGTGTTTTTGCCTTAGATCCTTACTTACCCACTGTCCCGGTGTATCATACTTCACCAGCTTCTCGGCTTCTGCCAACTCTAGCGATGTGTGCGTTGTCTGTGTTCTCTATGTATTTGTTACAATATTTGTTGCAATTTATTTGTAAGGCGAGATGCATTTGTTGTCTACCTTTGTCATATTGTGCTTTTTATATTCTCATACTCTACCTTGCCTTTGAATAAAACATTGCGGATGCTCTGTTTCTTTGACTGATATATACATTGATCACTTGTTCCAAAAGAAAAACACAAGCGCGATGAATAAAACCGTAGTGAATTATCATTACCTGCATCTCTTTTTATTATAACTTAATCGAAATAAAAATTACGTCACGACCGATTCGCACGAACCACTGAACAAAACAAAACAGGGAATCGCTAAATCAAAACGACCTACAAAAACTATCCATTTGGGCGATGAATAGTGGTCTGAAATCATGAACTTTCGACATAGCCAAACGTCGGTTATGCAAGGTAATTCAAAATTTGCGCCAGTGAAACCAAAACCGGAAGCGCACGCCACTTGCTCTCACCAACCACTAGGTGTGCTAGAGTCGATTGGGCCGCTGGGGTCTACGGGAGTGTCCACTCTTCACCTTTTTTATTTCTCTATGCTTCCAGCTCCACTGGCGTCCCGGAATAGGGTCTTGCCACTCTAGCACGCCGATGGGCCACGTCGGCACTCTCTAGTATACTTTTTCTGAAATAAATGTTTTTTACCACCACCACTTTAACACCCCGTTAACTAATTATATGCTCCGCATCCTCATCAGTGTTCCCCCGAGGGAAGCTGCGGGCAATTTTTTTCTTCCATCGATGTAGTGGCTCCGGTTGACGCAGCCGCGTCGTCGTCAGCCATTCTCGTGCGTTGCGCGGAAACGCGAGTAGCGTTTTGTTGGGCCAATGGCCCGACGCTGCTTAGGCTTAGAGCAGCGTTCTTCGCCTTGGATCTTCAAACAAGCAGACTTTCAGGAAATATGGACTTATGGTTAAAAATCGGTTATCCACCGACTGCGCTTGATTAGTAGAAAACGGTCCAGTACTTCATAGGTGGCAGCAATGAGGTTTTCCGGGTGAGATGAGGCGTCGAGGCGGGAGCTCATGCGAAGCACGTTTGCTTCGACTGGCCCCCTAGCGTCGTCTCTTCCGAAAGCAGCAAGCAAACTTGGCTTGTTGGATTTTGTTTGCCAATGAGCAAGAAGCGCGGCAGAGAAGTGAACACTATCAGTGCGTTAAACCAAGACAGGCACGCTTGGTGCTTATTGTCTAACGGAAAAAACTCCTAAATTGCTAGCAAAGTTTTACCAGGGGATTTGTTCCTGCATGCGTGTTGAATTAGCTCTCAAAAGATAACCTCGAAAGAATCGAAACCAGCGGCAGCTCGACTCGCGGTGACCCATTAATATCTTTAGAACCCTATCAAGAAAACCCTAGGTCTCCAGAACGCGGCCCACGTACTTTTCAGAGCGGCCGGGCCGCCACATGACTGTCTTCGTTCCATATTTTAGGACAGGCATCTCAGCCTATCAACACTCGTTTAAAATAACGTCCTCTCGGAAATGAAAATTTGAGCTCGGCCTCCTTTCTGCATCTTCGTGCATATTGCGCTTGTTATATCATGAACCTGTACCAACATGCCCAACTCGCAATTATCCTAGCTCCAGAGCTATGCCCACGCAATTTCTTGGCAATGATAGTGGCTAGACCTATTGTGATAAGAACTAGTGTCTCCTACCTTTATTTCTGGAAAACCGTGGCGATATTTGGCTCCATGTATTAGAGCCCACGCTTTTAATTTTGTTTCGCAGGTTTCTAGTCCTGTTTCTCGGACTTCTCAGCGCCGTCACCATAGTCCGAGACAACGTGCCCGCCATTGTCTGGAGGTACGTCCTGCTTCACCAGGACTCTCTTCCCGCCACGTTTTTGGTCTCCCCGGCAGCGACTGCGGGAGCGCCCTGTTCAGCACGTTGCTGGCCATGAAGGCCGTCCAGTACATGGGACGTCCACGTTCCCTCTACGAGATGGCCTCATTCCCGGTGCACGTCCCCTTCTGGTCGGGCCTCCTGCTCGAAATGGCGCTGCTCCATCTACAGTCGGAGCCGGGTTCGAGCTTCGGACACATCGTCGGCGTTCTCATCGGACTCGCGGTGGCGCGATTCAGGTGGAAGAGGCTCAGCTGCCCGGATAGGGTGTGAATGCTCTCCTCGAGTCTCGGAGGCCGTGTCAGCTAGGCTATGGATCGCCTGGAACGGCCTCAATGCGAAACCATCGCTTCTTACGGCCCCGACTGTCGTAACCTTGTAATAAATGGATTTTGCGAATTGTAACGGCAATGCGTCAACCAAGCTGCTGCATCGCCACGACGCTTTACTGCCGGCCCGAAAGTAGCGGGATTGAATTCCGGCTGCGACGGCTGAATTTCGGTGCAGGCCTAGTGTTAGACGCCCGTGTATTTTAGGTGCACGTTAAAGCATAGCTGGTTGCTGAAGTTTCGAAGCTCTATATTATGGGTTCTCTCACAATCGTATCGTGGTTTTACGACGTAAAACCCATAAATCATTGTCATCTATGAGGCCAGCTGATGGCTTTCATATACGTCAATTTTTACATCTGGACAACTGCAATATAACCCACAGTTGAAATGGTTGTTAATAAATATCGTTTTATTTACTGCCAAGCCACCGGAAGCTATTGCGATAAGCTATTCTCGCCAAAATGTTTTATGCGACGATGAACCTTTTGAACCAGTCGCACTGTAGATTTTTTGCACAGCATGCGACAGCCTCGGGTATATAAAGAACCCTTAAAGCACCCAGAGGTCCAAATTAAGTTTTGGCGTTGCAGTACCGTGCGAGTCTACCACGAACACGTAACCGTGAAAACTTTTTTGAGGTAATCTTAGGCCAACTGTCCCAACCTCAGCAACTTGCTTTGCAGATGGTCGAGACGAAATCTTTTTCAAAAAAAGTCAGCTTCTTATTTACTATAATAAATTTAGTATAAAGGTTTTCAAAAACAAACATGTTCATTAAAGCATTAGTCTTTTTTCTTCTTTTATTTAAGAAATTGTGTCAGCACTACCTGTTACGTACCCTGTCGAAATTCTGAACACATTTTTATGTACAAGGCGCCGCTTGTTTCATGAACGATCCCCCATGGTGGGTTGCGCCAGTATAAAGGGACAACCAGTCAATAGATCGATCTACTAAAAGTGAAAAGCGTTCCCTAAAAAATATTTTAACGAAAAATTTTTTGGTAACACAAGTCGCGTGTGAATTATTTAGGAGAGGTCGAACCCATAGCTCGTAAAACGTGTCGTCGAAACATCTCTTGTTCGTAAGTTACATTAGTACCAATTTTTAGGGGCGAAGCTCCTTGTTTAGAAAAAGTTTATTTACAGCATGTACAGAACACAAAGGCTTCATACCATTCCAGTAACAGGGCACATACATTTCTGCACATCTATATTTCACAACTAACATCACTACGTTACAGTGAAGACATTTGCTCTAATATACATGATTATGTTGGCATACATGTACACAAAAATTCAATGTGATCCTTGTTTAGAAAAAGTTTATTTACAGCATGTACAGAACACAAAGGCTTCATACCACTCCAGTAACAGGGCACATACACTTCTGCACATCTATATTTCACGACTAACATCACTACGTTACAGTGAAGACATTTGCTCTAATATACATGATTATGTTGGCATACATGTACACAAAAATTCAATGTGATATAACGATACAAGGGTATAACGATACAATAGATCCAAATGAAACACAATTAGTAACAAATGAAATCATATACAACAACTCAACGGGCACTGCTTAGCACCAAGTCGGTCGAAAAATGAGTTGTATCCTTTCGTGTTCCACCTTGACGAAAGGGCACGACCAATGCCGCAGAAACTCTTGCTCCCCGAGGAAGAAAAGCTCTTCGGAGAGGAACGCGAGGATCTCTAGTCTCAATCTCCCCATTATCGGCCACAAGGCACGCCGGCGGCAATTGGCAGCTACGGCCTCACATCGGTTTCTCCAAAGGCTGAACAGCCCCGCAACTATTAAGAGAGCGGAGAAGCGGCTACGCGGAAATCGGCCGTTGGACACGAAAGTTCGCACACCCTGTCCCCGAAAACCAGCATTAACCGCACGCCAAAAAAGGCGGGAAACCACACATTCAAACGTCGCATGTCGATTGGTCTCTACCATGGCGCAGTTGGGGCAAGTGGAAGTGCGAACCACCTGCCATCGCTGCAACCGATCTCGCGTGGGGAGCAAGCCCCAGCCCAACCTCCAGACAAAGTCTCTGAGATGCCCTGGCAACACTGCGGCAATTATTGGTTTCCAAGCACGGTTCAATACAGATTGACGATGCTGGGGCACCAAGGGCCGTAGAAGGACGGCCATTGTGTCCACAACTTTAGAATCGGCCACCTCTATCTCTGGGCACGTAGCTTCCAAACGTCGGTGAAATGCCAGAAGGGCTCGATACAAAGATGGTAATTCAGTTGATTGGGGACCTTTGTTTATTTGGCTATCCGGCAAGAAGACACGTAGTGGTGGCCCCAGATGGTAACGAGCCAGTGTCTGAGCGGGCACGTCATCATTGCTTAGTATTCGCAATAGAGTGTGGAGGCACAATGTAGAAGCCGTGACGGAAACGTCGGGGAATGCAAAACCGCCTTGATCTCGCGGTTGAGCTAACGCTGGACGCGATAACGATTCTGTGCCACCAGACCAAAAAAATGAACTGATGCAGCTTTGCACTTTCCTGCAGACGTGGAGCGGTGGTTTAACAGAATGGCAAAGGTACCAAAATTTTCCTAGGTACACCGTTTGTGTTAAGTATCGGCGTTCCAAGAGGGGGAATTCGAAGTACCTGGCTGCTTTGATATCATTTAGAAGAGTTTGTACAACGGATGACCAGATGCTATCCTGTATACCAAATACAGTGAAAGTAACTCCGAGTATTGAAATCTCAGGAGACCACTGTAAAGGCGACGTGATGTTGATACGACCGCTGGGGTTGCCAATGAAAAAATACTGGCTTTTAGAAAAGTTTAACCTTGCACCGGAGATAATACCGAAATCATGGAATGTATCAAGAGCATGCTGCAGCGACTGTTCATTATGTACATATAGAGTGATATCATCTACATATGCAGCGACTTTTACTTGAGTGTTACCGGGTAGAGGTAAGCCACGAATTTGCGGGTGATGTTCAACGGCCCTTAAGAAGGGCTCTATTGCAAGGATAAATAACACTGGGGAGAGGGGACACCCTTGACGGACCCCACGCGTGACTCTAAATGCGTGACTCTCACGGGAATCTAAGTAAAGGGTACTTTCTAAATTAGTGTACATCGCGTTGATAAGGTCAATGAACTTATCCGGGAATCCATATGCATGTAAAACATTTAGTATGTAGCCATGTTCTATGAAATCGAAAGCTTTCTCTTGATCTAATGAAACCAACAGTCCTTGCGCACATCGGCTAATGGTGTATTGAATGATGTCACGCGTTAACCACGTATGGGTGTGTATTTCTCTGCCCGGAACAGAACAGACCTGCTGTGGAGCGGTTAATGTTGCAAGAAATGGACTGATTCGGCGCACCAAAATGTTAGCCAAGAGCTTGTAATCTACATTGAGCAGGGTAATAGGGCACCAATCTTCTGGTCGCGTGGACATTGGGTCTTTCTTGGGAACTAGTGTTATACGGCCTTTGTGGAAAGAAGTTGGAAGTGTAATATCTTGGAAACAATTGCGAATGACGCGTGACATAGTTGGACCAATGATAGGTCAGAACTGTACATAAAACTCTGCAGGGAGTCCGTCAGGCCCTGGGGCCGATCCCTTTTTCATTGCGTCTAATGCGCCTTTGATTTCGTCATCGGATGGCGGTGATAGGAGGACGTCATTTGACATGTTGGAATCATGAGGTAAATCTGTTAGTAGAGGATGCGAAGAAACGGATCCTGGGTAACAGACATTAGTACCAGATTTAGCTATTGACTCAAAGTGTTGGGTGAATTCCTGAAAGTCGCGCGTACCCGCAGAAGCTGGGGTGATAGAGTCCAGCGAGTGGGCAGGCGAGCCTGGTGGACGAAGCAGAGCTCTGCGTGCATACCTTAGCACCTCAGGGTGCGCACAGGGTGCACGTCTACAGCGCCAAGCTGCAGCCGATAGTGAAGAAGCGCGCATAATACGCTGGTACCGTTCAACGAGCTCCTCTTGCCATGCCCGCATTACAGTGGAAGGACTGGGATCTCGATTGGCAATGCGTATCTTCTGGATTAACAATGACGCATCTTTCGATATACAGGTGCAAAGTCTTCTGCCCGACACACTGCAATGATGCCGCCACTGTTCTTTGAGGCGATCCCAATCAGCTACATCGGCCCCAATAAGCGATGCGCGTAACGCTCGGGATAATTTCTCCGTAGCCTGAGAGTCCTGAAGGACGCGGCAATCGAGACGCCATGGTCTGTGAACCGTTGGCGTCCCCGCTGGCAGGCGGAGAGATAACATAACCGGCCGATGGTCGCTAATGTACACCGGTGCCGGTGGCAATGACATTACCCCGGTGTCGTGAACGTAGGTAATGAGACTGGGGGATGCATACACGCGATCAATTCGGCTGCTCGACGCTGCTCGACGCCAAGTATAGGCATAATTACTGCCATGCACAATTTGATGAATGTCACTCAATGCCGATTGCTGCACTAGACGTTCGAGTTCTCTGGCATTCCAGTTTGACCGGCCGCGACCCGGACCTCGAACATCTGCGCGTGAGTCTAAGACACAATTGAAATCCCCTAAAAGTACCACATGTCGGGAATTTAAAAGGAACGCATCAAGAGATTGGAAGAACGCGTTTGAGTTCTCGCGTGCCGCTGGGGCATACACGGCAACAAATCTTATTCTTAACGAAAAAAAGGTGCAGTCGAACGCCAGCACGCGTCCGAAGGCATCGAAGGAAACATGATGGTCACGTAAAAGACCTCGGTTAAAAATAACGACTCCGACGCCAGTCGAATGCGTGCTGGCATACGAAAAGAATCAAAATTGAACGCGCGCTTGAAAGCGAGTACATCAGAAAGCTTGAAAAAATTTGTTTCTTGCACGAACAGCAAATCACAGTGCACTGAACGTGCGAAAGCCAATACCTCAGCCTGTTTTTGTGGATTTCGGAAACCTTGAACGTTAAAAGTAATAACTTTTAGAGTAAGAGCCATGGGGAAAATGAAAACATACTATCGGATCACGCAAATGCAGGGGTACCTTTATCAGGTGCGGGAGCCAATGCCCCGCAAGTGGCTGAGTCATTTTTTCCGGCCAGGCGATCCACCGGAGGCTCGGGGCTTCCGGGATCGCGTCGAAGTCCGCAGGGGACTTCTGTCTCTGGTGGGGGCTTCTAAGTCACGAGTAGTGATCCGGGGGCGTTTGGTGTCCGGGTGTTTGAGCGAGGATGGTACAAAGACGTCTCCACTGTCCTGGCTTATGTCACTGGGGCTGGTGTCTTCGTCAATTTGTAGGGGCGCCTCACTCGCGGTGCTGTTGGAGTCCTCGTAGATGCAGGCGTCGTCGTCTTGAGATGTAGACTCCTCGATGACACCTGAACTTGTTGTCGACAGAGCAGCAACGCGAGGAGCCTCAGATGCAATATTCCCATCCGAGACGCCGTCCTTACGAGGCGCTTCGTCTGACGAGGGCTTGGCCTGCGATTCCTCAGAAATGGCCACGGGACGCGGGGAACTTGAGTTTTCAGTACCTGGAGGGATTACCAGGCCCGGAATCGTTGGGAACGCAGTGGGCGTCTGGTGCAGCACCGCGATTGGCACACCCTGGTCGTGGTCGGCCATCATGGCTCGCGCCGACGAATCGTCGCACTTGTTCTTAGATGGCGTTCCTGGTTGAAGTGGAGGGAAATCCTTGGATGCCGCCTCGGAATACGATGGCCTGATGGTGCAGGCCACGGTGGCATGCGGGTCCCCACAACGGCGACACGGCAGTGAGCAGCCTTTCCCGTCGTGGCCATAAACGCCGCACCTTCCACAAAACGGAGCTGTGCAGTTCATGAGGAAGTGCCCACTGTCTCCACATCGACGACACACTCGCTGGATGCCTTTATAGTCACAGGTCACTCAATGGCCTGCGACCTTGAGGTAGTTGGGCACCGGTGACGAAGCCTTCATTTCCATGCGGACGTATCGCGTCCCAGTGGTCACGGTTGGGCGCGATCCCATGAGTCCTCTGGTGATGTGCAGCACCTTCCCGTAGGGAAAGAGTGCTTGTGCGAGGACTTCGCTGGGTACGCGGCACGGCAGGAACAGGACGGTCACTTGGGTCACTTGGGGTCCCAGAAGTACGATGGCGACGCGCTCTCCTCGGATGATAAGGTGCGACGCGTCTACGATTTGGGCCAGTGCGGCCTCACTGCGGACGGTAACTTGGTAGTTCCGGCCTCCAAAGTGCTGAACGCAGTACACTTCTTCGATTCCTACTATTGAAGACGTCGCGTCAACGACGTCTTCGGGACTAGTCCCCTCGGGGACGACTACGTCGAAGGCTAGCGCCTTCTTCGGGGGCTGGCTTGCCATGACGGGCGTCCGCCAGCCCAGGGACGACGTGAGACGCTAAGACGCTCGTTATGGCGTGGCTTGGGCGTCCCTCGTATGTAACCACCAGTGGCACATACCCGAAATAGGTATAACACTTGACCTCCAAGGTGGTGCCAGTGAGAGATTTCTTCTGTGCGTTGTTTAACAATAAAAAATAGTGCTCAATGTACATGCCAATGGCTGCTAATGGGGAATGAGAGACATGAGCATTCGGCTTTTAGTCAACGCGCACGCTGCGATCCCCATTAGCAGCCATTGGCATGTACATTGAGCACTATCGGACAAGAACGGGATGCTACATTATACTCGCTGGGTGTAACCTCCTTAGCTTTAGAAAGGTTTAGCGAGCGTTGAGCCGCAGTGCCATGAATACAATGAACTTGTATATACCATGAATGAACTCAAGGTGGTTAAAAATGAGAAGTAGATACGAAGCGCAAGCCGTAAGAAAGTAAAAGCCGAATTCTCCTGTCTCTCATTTCTCATTAGCAGCCATTGGCATGTAAATTGAGCCCTATCTGACAGAGAAAGGTTGCTACGTTATACTCGCTGGGCGTAACCTCCTTGGTTTTTGAAAGGTTTAGCAAGCGTTTGGTCGCAGTGCCATGAATACAGTGAACTAGAATATACCATGAACTCGAGGTGGTTAAAGGTGGGAAGTGGACCCAAAGCGCAGGCCGTAAGAAAGTGTGCGTGTGCCACCTCTCGTTTAGTCCTTGGAATGTCCGCTGGATGGCGGTGCTTCTATTTGGGGAATATATGATAAAAAGATGCGAGATGGTGGGACTTGGAGTGTTTAATAGATGAACGAACGGACACACAAACAGATGCATGGATGGACGCATGAACGGACGCAGGGGCGGATTCATGAAAGAACGCAGGGACGGGCGCACAAACAGACGCATGGACGGTCACACAGACGGACGCATGGACGGACGAATGCTTCGCCCCACTCTCCATCATTCACTAAGTGGATATGCTGCCATTTGTTTCTTTAGAATGACGGTAGGGTTTTTACTTAACTTTATTGGACCATTGGGACATGTCCCAGTTTTCCTTCCTAGTTACCGCATCTATTGAGCGTACTACAGATTCCGACGCATCTTGCCGCCGATCAGTTTATCGATGACCGACGCTCTGTGATCCGATTACGCACAGAGCGTGCATTTTTTGCAGTAATCTGAGCTTCCGTTTTACAGCCACAAGTTCGGTCAAGTAATGAGTTTGACGTTGAAGACGCCGACTGCCCCCTTTTGTTCACGTAACGACTCGTGGCCGTATAGTATACTGCCACACGTGTTATTTGGTGTGCTTGTTTTAAACCCACTGACTGTGAGCAATACTCGGCGCAGATCGCGCCTCGGTATTCGAGAAGCTTCAGGTTTGTAGTAGAGCATTTCGTTAGGATTACGTGCAGCACGTGAACGCTCAAGGTTATTCTAGAGGCTGCACAGCTACCAGTAATAAGGCTGTATAAAGTTCGACACGCGAAGTATGAAAGACGGCCCGTCCCAACGATCGCCAATCAATCAGCCGCGGCCGACGCTCTGTTCGCCGCTGCCCGTGTCCATGTTTATCGCTTTAATCTGAGTTCCCGTTCACTGACCTCAAGTTCAGCCAAATAAACAGTCTAATCTTAGACACACAGTATTCTCCCTTCGTCTACGTCCTGACACCGGAACATCTGGTGTAAGTGCTTCCCGTTCTATGTACCGAACACCCTCTTCAAGCCGTGAACCCAGCCCACGTTTCAGCATTGTGACCAGAAGTTCTAGAGGCCCTCCATGACGACCCAATGACTGGCCACCTTGATTTTTCCCGCGCGCTTGCCAGGATATAAGAAAAGCACTATCAGCCACGCCTTACTGCCGACATCAATCACTACGTAGGGACCTGCCGAGACTGCGAAAGACGGAAGACACCACCGACTAGGCTAGCTGGACTCCTGGAGTCAATCAAGCCATCTCGCCGGCCATTCCAGCAAATCAGCATAAACTGGGGCCGTTCCTGACGTCGAATTCCTGGAACAAGTAGATCGTTGTAGCTACTGACTACCTCACCCGCTACGCCGAGACAAGGTTATTGCCCAAAGGCAGTGTCGCCGAGTTAGCTAAGCTCTCGTCTAGAACATCGTCGTACTCATGGCTAACCCAAGCGATCTTGAGATACAGCCAAACAAGCCACCGCTGCACCACCACCTACCACCCACAGACCAATGGTCTCACCGAACGTCTCAACAAGACCATCGCCGACGTGGTGGCCATGTACGTCGAGCACAAGACAGGGGCTGCCATCCTTCCGTACGTGACCTTCGCGTACAACACGGCCGTACAAGAAAGGAGGCAGATGACGCCTTACCGGTCGTCAATAGAGTTACCGTATATACTCCCTACGCGCAGGCAGAGTTGCGTATAGTTCAGCAATTATGTTCAAAGGGCTGTGCAGTGAAGCCACTCGTCACGCGTGCTGGAGACAATTACCTACAGTGCTATATATGTCCCGGCGCGGGCGACGTGCTGCGGACTTGTCCACACGCGCTGAGCAATTTTGCACTTTTGCAGGGAACCAGTACATTGCTGTAGATTCTAACGAATGACGTCCACAAACGACACGACGCGGCAAACAATATCGGAGCGGTGGGCAGATTGCACCACCAGAGCTCTCAGATGCGTGCTACAATCAAGCAGCTCAAAAGTTAGTATGACTGACAACTGCATGGGCGAATTGGTATAAATTATTACTGCTGACACGGCGCCACAAGGTAATACGAATGCACCAGAAATTTATATTGATTTGTGGGGTTTAACGTCCCAAAACCACCATATGATTATGAGAGACGCCGTAGTGGAGGGCTCCGGAAATTTCGACCACCTAGGGCTCTTTAACGTGCACCCAAATCTGAGCACACGGGCCTACAACATTTCCGCCTCCATCGGAAATGCAGCCACCACAGCCGAGATTCAATCCCGCGACCTGCGGGTGAGCAGCTGAATACCTTAGCCACTAGACCATCGCGGCGGGGCGAATGCACAAGAAAGGAACACAAAACACAAGCGCTTGTTCGTTTCTTCTGCTTTCGTCGTCACCTTGTTGCGCCTTTCAGTAGTATGAGCTCAAACGTTCGCTTTTCTGTGCAGTAATTTGCAACAGTTTTAGAGCGGTGCGATTACTTTTGGTCAGCACGCACACGACTTGATTTTCCCCTGGCCGTAAGGCAAACAACAGTAGTCTTCAAGGGAGTTTTTATTTCAGGCAACATATGGTCGACAATGTGAATGCATTTTGGCCGCCGATGCCAGCTCACTGGCGGTGGTCAACAAAACATCATTGTACGTGCGGTTACGCTGGCAACCCCTGACAAACTGTGATTAACCATCGTTCACACCTGTTTGACTGTTCTAAAAAGTGGCGCCGAAAGTTAACTTCAAACAAACGTCCACGTGAACCATGCATTTGGTGCAGCACACATTATAATAATCAAAGGGAAAGCCTTATACGTCTTTTGGTCACACTACTCGTACTGCGTCGAATAATACACCAAATCTCAATGAAATCATACCTAACTCCCTTGAAATGGTGTCGAGTGAATTTCATTTATTTTACCCTCAATTGCACATAACTTTACAGTGTGGAAATCGAGCACGCCCTTTCCTGTGGCGCCTCGCTCCCGTCAGTGCTGGCCGAGTGCGGCTTGAGCGCTGGGAACATGGCCACCGTAGGTCTTTCGTCTGACGCAAGCCGCGTGTTGGTTTTTCCCTAGGAGGTTTAAATAAAATTTACTGAAGTGGAAGCCCCCGCAATCCCTTGCCAGCAGAAGTGAAGCCACCTTTTGCCACTGCGAAGACGGCGGCAACATGCTCTTTTCTGGTAGATCCCACTTAGAAGTCAAGTGGTTTTGATATGTTAGTGTAAATGCTACTTTAGTACTATATTAAAAGATGGTTGTTCCCTACAACATAACCCACAGAAACGAGTATGGGTGACGGAATCTTCAAAGAACTTTGCCTCCAACTAGAGCCTTACTAAGGCAGACTAGTACCCCTAAGACGCACATGCAGCACTATGTGACCCGAAAAAGTTCCCACACTAAACTTGTTGAACGTGCCAGGAAAACACTCCGTTCTTAGCAGCTAAACAGTGACACTTTACAATGCCTCTAGTAACATGGCCACCACAGCCGCCATCTTACCATATGCACGGCTTCACACCTGGCCAATGACTTCCACTCCAGCATTTTTTTTAGGGGCGAAGCTCCTTATCGCGGCCCGCGTTCGTCCCTCGTAGCCATTGTAGTAGTGTGTAACAAGTGTAACATTTTGACCTCCACGGTGGTGCCGGTGAGAGATTTCTTCTGTGCGTTGTTGAACAATAAAAGATAGTGCTCAATATACATGCCCATGGCTGCTAAGCGGGAAGGAGAGACAGGAGAATTCAGCTTTTAACGCACACACTGAGAATTTTTTATTGCTCAACAACGCACAGAAGACAAGAAAGGGTTGCTACGTTATACTCACTGAGCGTAACCTCCTAGGTTTTAGTAAGGTTTAGCGAGCGTTGGGCCGCAGTGCCATGATTACAGCGAACTAGTATATACCATGAACTCGAGATGGTTAAAGGTGAGAAGTGGGCACGAAGCGCAAGCCGTAAGAAAGTGTGCGTGTGCCTCCTCTCGTTCAGTCCTTCGAATGTCCGCTGAATGGCGGTGCTTCTATAATAGGAATATATGATGAAAAGATGCTAGATGGTGGTACTTAGAGTGTTGAATAGGTGTACGAACGAACACACAGACAGATGCATGGACGGACGCACAGATGAACCCGGACGGACGCACCAACAGACGCACGCACGGACGAGCGGATGGACGCACGTGCGGCCACGCAGACGCACGCAAGGATGGACGGAAGCAAGAACGAATGGACGGACGGATGCTTCGCTCCACTATCCATCATTCACTCCGTGGATATGCTGCCATTTTTTTTAAACCTCCTTGGTTTTTTCTGGTCGGAGACGCGTGTCCAAAGATGCCCGGACAACCCATCTCCTTCTTGGGTGTCATGAGCAAGAGGGGGGCACGTGCAGGGCGGTGGAATGCGGCGCTGGTGCGCGAGACCCTCGACGGTTCGCATACGCGTCACGTTCAGGTACGAAATGATAAGAACAAGGCACCGAAATGCTTTGCCATCATTTATCGCCCCGAAACCATCGCAACCATTCTTGAGGTTACAAACGTATCCATTGCAGCACGTGTGGCTTCGAACTGCTTTTGCATGACACCATTATTGTTGGGAAAAAAACAGAAAAAAATGTCAAGAAAAATTATCGAGGCAAAGATGATTTGTAGACTAGAGCTGAACTGCTTCAGCATTCTCTCTCAGGCTTTGTCAAAGCAAATTGTCTTTCCGGAGAATGTAAGTTTTTGCGCATGGCAGTTTTGGGCTTCTTTAATTGTTCGTTTTTCGCATTTCAAGAGTATCTATGCGTTCGTTCCTCAAAATAAATCTTGTTGGATGTGAGCATTCGTCTTTGCTCCTTCTCTTGTCCTGGGTCAAATTTTTGCCCTATGTGATCGCTTATGGATGACCAACATGCCCAATTTCATACTTGCGATACCTGAAGTCAGTCTTTAAAGAACAGCAAAAATTAGAAGAGCAGACAAGAAGGGTGGTCAAAAATGTTGCCGCATGTCTACATGAAAAGGGAATGCTATTAAGAGAATGTACCTTTTCCTTGGCAACCAGCAAACATGATTTAGAACACACGAATTCTTTTTTGTCCAAGTTGGTTGATAAAGAGTCGAAGCAAGCTCTATGAAATCCTCTTGAACAACCTGCACAAGTAATGCCCAATGCTATCACATAGCGGTTTTCGGCAGACACAATGTAACTAGTAAATACTATCTCTTGGCTGTAGGCGAGCAGCCTTAGAGTTTATGTGTGGAAAGTCTTCGATCATACCATATTGTATGCATTGCAGAAAATTTTCTGGTTTTCTGTCTGATGCTATAGAATACATGCAGCATTCTTACACATTAAACACCTATTATTCACAATATACGGGTGTCATCCGTCATTTTATTATAACTTCTTCCTTCACTCCTTCCTCATTCCGCTTCATCCTCTTTCCTGCGCTTATTGCAGACCACTTCAATACATGTTTGCAATTGCAAACAAGCCACAGACAGGTGTGTTACACTGGTTTTGTGCTTTATTGTTTGAATGGGTAGTATTGGTGATTGTAATTTTAGAATATGATAGATTTAAATGTAAGCATCTGCAGGGTACCTTGATAAATCGTATCGTATGTGAAGACTGTGTTTTTGTCGGCACCAACATTTGTTAACTGCAAGCTAATGATTCGGGTTCCGAACAGGCAAAAAATTTGAACGAAAGGGCCATTGATTTGAGTGAATTGTAAATGTTGGCCCAGGAAGACTTATTGAAAGTCGACACAAGTAAGATATTTTTTCTGAAATAAACCCTGTGTGACATTGATAACGCTATCTGATATAGAGCTGCCCTGTACCGGAACATTTATATCTGCATCTGAAAAAGAATACAGTTTTTTAACATTCAGCATGTCTGCTTTACCCATCGCAAGGCCTACCTTCTTTACTTGATTTGGCAAAAATTTATGCTTGACAGCTTTCTCTTTTTTTTGGCCTTCCCCTTCTTGCTTTAACGAAAGGTAGGAGAAGTTTTGCACTGTTAGAATGCCCGAGATAGCTTGTAGCTGTAGTTTGTGCTAATTGAGGTGGTGCTGCTTTTACGCGTGCTGGGGTTTGGTTACGAGGAAATGTGGATGAATTTCTGAAGGAAGCCTCGCAGGATGAAAGTTTTTCTATTTATACCTTCGCACCACAATTATATATACATTATCTATAGTTTTGGACATTTCACTAAGACTCTTATAAGCATAAGTACACTTCTCTTGTGCTGGGTCCAACTTCACACAGGGTGGCGATGGAATGCTGCTTGTTACCACTGGTGTGACTTTAGTCGTTGTGCAGCTGTCACTCAGGAAATGATCCTTGCACCATCTGTCCCGTATGCAAGCCTTGCCGAAAAGATGTTGCATGGTAAAGTCACGCACTGCTAAAATAGGCTGGGTACTGGTTACATCGGTTGCACGTGTGCAAGAAGTCCAGCATAATGAATCACTGTACTGTACTGTAATCTTGGTGAAACTAATACGTAAGAAAAAGTGGAAGTGACTTGATAGCTTACATTTTTAAACTTCTCATACTGCTCTAGTACTTTACTTGTAGCCTCAGAAGTGCAATTACGGATAAAATCTAGCTGAAATCGGTCATTGAAACTCAGCTTCATTTCTTAAGCTTAGAGAACTGTAGAGATAGAGAATCATATTCAATGTAACCTAATAATGTTTCTATGCTTGAACCAAATACATGCTTGAAGAAAGATAATTTTTAATCTTTCGATTGTAACACTCGAGGTTATTCATAATATACCCAAATGTAGAAAGGGCTTGCCGATATGCATGTACCCATATTTTGATACACAAGTGCCAGTTATGCATATAGTGAAAAATGAAATCTGTACAAGTCATAGCTTGGAGGTTAGCAAGCTTGTCAGAGCAGCCTTGCAGAGTGGGGGAATAAACTAAACATTTTCAGAGAGGAAGCAACTAATTACGTTGCTGGTTAGCTTTTTCATTTACCTTTTGCTGGAAATAGTGCAACAAAACAACAATTTTTGATAATTGAGAAGAATCCTGGTTAAAATGCATAGTTCATTCAGATCTTTATCAATCATACTTTGAAAGCAGACAACAAATGGGTTAAAATCTACAAACTTCGTGAACATGGGCTCAACAACTTCAGTCATCTTATTTCGTAGGAAAGCATAACACACAGGCCTCTCAGGATCATCTTGAACAAATATAGAGTAAATAACATAGCTTCCAATATTCACTTTTAGATTCCATCAAAAAATAGAATCTCTGAATACTTTTACAAATTCATGCACATGTGCGTTGTTTGAAGAAGTATGAATTGCAGGCTATTTTGATTTCATAGTGAATGACCCAGTTTGTATTATTTTTTAGCAACGATTCTACCTTTTCTAAAACAATTTCCTCATGAGCTCACTCATTTTGGCTAGGAATAGAAAATATTTGCTTGTAATTGTTAATGTCCTGTGTAGTTCACTTCTTACCCGTTTTCTGCTCGACAAAGTCTTTAAAATCTTTTGCGTTATTATTACAATTAGCTAAGTGAAAGAATGCTTCTCCTTCCCCATCATTCAGGAGCCTGTTTTGAGGATACAAATCATAATTTGTGTAATGGTTATGCTTAGCTTGTAATTTAGCTATCTTGCTGTGCAGAGTAGGCAATTTACACAGGCTCACCGAAACTGTCATTTCACATTCAGTACCATTGTACACTTGCTTCGGTCGCTTTCCTATCCCCTTGGACTTTATAGTGCGACCATGAATGCAGCTATATTTAATCCTAATATACTCATCATACTTATCTTTTGATGTGAATGAGCTTTTATTACTCTTGTTTATTATGACTGCATGCCTGCCCAGCCAGAACAATTCACTAAAGCTTTGCTTAAAAGAAGGAGAGTTTTCAAATGTTGCATTTAAATTAACTTTAAAAGAAACAATATGAAGTATATTTACAGGGTTATTGCAAACAGTTGGGTTGGCACCAGTGTCTACCCGAATTTCCCGGGCACCAGGCATGGCAGGTGGTGCTGGATGTCAAAGCAGCCTCACAATACTTGTACTGCACAGCTGCAGTGCGCCCAGCTTCCCTATGGTCACCAGCCTCTGTACCTTGCAAGATCTCGCTCAATTAGCATCCAATCCTGAGTAACTGCTGGTTGATGGCTTTTGCAGACAGAAACCTCCATCACAGCGTAATTCATGACAGATTCACAGTGAGTCATGAAACTGAGCAGTCTTTTAATTGCCTGTTAAGAACTCACTGCACCTTTTTAAAACTATCACGAATGACGTTGTGCGAGGCACTGGCTCGTCCTTCAGGCTTTCTACAGGAGATAGCAGAAGAAGCAGACTGAATCTCTTTCTGGTTTACTACTGCTGTTATAGGTGAAGTGGACATGATGGACTTGGCAGCTGTCATAGTAAGAACCTCCTTTCAGTATCTGCACACAGTTTACAGCTCTGTTCTTGCTTGCGCAGTGCCGCAGCCTTCCGCCAGCTCTTCTTTGACTGCGCCATTTTCCACTCACTGTCGACACACTGGTCGACAGCCTGTGGCACAGCTGCTCATCCAGCACAGGCTTCTTCTCCCCCCCCCCCGAGAAGAGTGCACAACAAGAGCACTCTCATGCTCCTGTGAGGTTCTTATTTTTCTGTCACAAGTAGTGCTTGCACCTCAGCCAGGGACCATTGGCTGAACAGGCCTCCTCTCAGTGTTTTCCCTGCTTTGTACACTTGTGACATGAAAAATAGGGGAAGGCAAGCTGTCCCATGTCCACCAAGCCTTGCTTCCCTTGCAGCGGACGCCGACACCGCCAACGAGCGTTATGGCCAATACCGTGAATGGTTCTAGCTACTTGGTCAGTGTCATGTCTCTGCATGAGAACAATGCTGGTTTCCCAGACAGGAGCTGGTGCAGTGAAAAGTTCATCTGCTGCTGGAAAATAGTGGACTGCATCAATGCCAAGTGCGAGAAAATCGGCTTTCAAGTCGATGGCAAAGCTCTCTTGTCGAGCCCCCCCCCCCCATGCAGATGCCTTAGACGCCTTGTAGGACTGCTGGATGCATCTCCTCTTCATATGGATAGACAAGGCATAAGCCTCTCAGTGCAGAAAGTCTGCCAGCACCTTGTTGCCGAAACGGCTGGTGTGGACGCCATCCCTGCTCAAAAATCCAGGCCAGCTGTCCACAAGACTAACCAGGAAAGTGAAGCTCCTCTCCAGGCAAAACTGTGTCAGTACGGCATTCACATTCCTGTAATCGTCATCAAAATGGCCAACATGAGACAGCTGTTCTTCCCTTGGGCGGTACTGATTTTGCCACCAAGATAGAATGGCAGAAAAATCTACATGCCACATGAGGTTGCTTTCAACGATTCCCTAAGCAAGCTGCCGATATTTGTTTATGCACATTTCGACACTGTCAACAGTATTGTTCGTGCCAACATATACACTGATAACGTCTAAACTAGCCGGCTAGTCAGCAATCATTAAAAGTGTGTGCTCGATCCTTATTCCCCTGTGTGTGGCAACGTTGACAGACAAGCTACGGCATGATGGGAAATGCTAGTCCATGTATTTCACCATCGAATCGCCAGCAACTAATGCACTCGTCATGTTGCGCACTTTCAATTGAGAATTACACTATGAAAAAAAGAAATGCACAACTAAAAAATTAATCTAAGGCACTGCAGCTAGTTGCACAAATGCACTACACCACAAATTAAGAACACATTAACACAGATGACCAAAGAAGGGGTCACGTGCAAATACTGCTAAATCAGCCTATATGCGAAAGATCGGAAGAAAAAATGCATTGAGATGAATATACGCTAGTAGATATAAAATAGCACTGCAAATGAGCGGTTGAGCTTAGAGGAAGATGATGTTCGAGGCTTGCGATTATGTAGCAGAACAAGGCCTGTACACAGGTCACAGAAGCAGTAGCCAGCCATACTCCAACAGCAGCAGCAAGTGAATGTCACAGTAGGTCTGCTGACCAGTTAAAAGTGATGTGCCGATTCGGTTGACTCGAAGGACATGCCAAATCAGAAATGACGTAATTTGTGATGTAAATTTCGTGCGATGCACAAGCTACTTCTGTGTAGAGCTGGCTGCTGTGCCTCAGAACTCTGTGCATGGGTGCATTATATTTATTTTAAGCAACATTCCTGTGAGTTCTTAATCTTTATTAATAAATAAAAGTTACTACAATATTTGCTAACATATGAAAGTAATTGAATTTACATATTTAAATTGATTTTTGATGAATCTGCAGACTTTTTTACTAATCTGCTGATTCATAGTGGGTCCGGCTATGGATTTTGTCTTAGGGCCATCTGGCAGCACTGCAAACAGCTGCGCTCCGGGAAGAACGCACACAACAAGCAGTAGGCCAAGACGGCGGCCTAAGGCATGGTGGAACACTGAGCTGGCAGTCACTTTGGAGCCTGCAAACAATGCCACCGAGAACATCGCCATGCCCTATCTCAAAGAACAGATGCAAAAGAGATTTTGATGCTCTGTAATCAATACCTTGATGCCACGAGAGGGATGGGGAGGATGGTGCAACAAAAAATGGCAACAGAAGACTGCTCCAGCCTATCAAGGAGGCAGGAAGAGATGCAGCCAAGAAATTTTGGAGACATGTGAAGGCACAGCAGAGGCTAGCACTTTCCTACAGGACCCCAGCACCGGTGTCGTATACGAATGAGGCAGAGCAATGTACACCTTACATCAAGAGGTATATGGCTGAGAAGTTGCAGGCGAGGCAACTCCCCCATGCCGAGAGCAGACCAGATATTTCCTTTCCGCACTGCGAGCACATAACACCAAGAGAACTAGACCGAGCATTAAAGCGCCTGTCCAACACGGCTGCTGGATTGGACGGTGTCCACTCAGTCATACCGAAGTGTGCAGGAAAGCACACAATGCAGATATTACTCGAGGTTCTCAAGGAGGTGATGATAATGGCGACAATACCACAAATGTGGAAATGTACACGAGTGAGAATGATTGAGAAACCTCGAACTGACAGCTCATCACTGGACAACTATTGAACCATGGCAGTCGCATCAGCCTTATATAGGCTTTTTGACCATATCTTGCAGGCACGACTGATGAGGTGGGCGGGAAAGGAAGTTCTCTGTGAGCTATGAAACGGGTTCAGACACGGCTGCTGCCTCGAGGACAACCTTTTCGCGCTTCTACAAGCGATAGAGATTGCACGCAAAGAGCACTGCCCGCTAATGCTAGCCTTCTTGGATATCAGCCAGGCTTATGACAGCATCGACCAGGCCGAGCTGTGGCATATTCTACAGGAACTGATGGTGCCAGCAGAATGGTTTAGCCTGCTCCAGAGGCTATATGCAGACACAACAGCAGTCATTCACTGGGGGAACCTGACCACCCAACCGATTGAAGTTGCTCTGGGGTTATGGCTGGGCTGTTCAATGTCACCACTCCTTTTCATGATATACCTAATTGGAATAGAAAAGCGTCTCACAGAGGACAGCGTAGGCTTCAACCTCAGTTACATGGAACAGGACATGTCGTGCAATAGAAGACAGCCTGGCCTCTTTTATGTGGATGCTATAGTGCTAATAGCTGGGAGCATGGCAGCTTCAATCCCTGCTGAACATATGCACATAGGAAGGCAACAGACTGGGGCTGAGAGTCAGTGGAAAGAAGTAGGCAGCTATGCACTCCCCATATGGAGAGGCGAAGCAGATTCCCCCCGTGCAGCTGCAGGGCAATATCATTGCTTGGGTAGGGACCTATAAATACCTAGGGGTAATGGTGTTGGCCATGATCAATACACCAAGGTGTACGAAGAGGAGCTTTGAGCGATGGCGACGCCCGGCGTGCCTTTATGCTGTAGCCTTACGCCGCAGGAGCGAAGAAAAGAGACGCTTGAATGACAATCGACGCCAGCAGCCTAAGCCAGCCTTTGCCTCATGTGCCACTGCCAAGCGCCGTTTTTATTTTACTGCGCCATTTGTGGGCGCACGCTCGCCACGTTGCGCGCTGCCTAAATGAAGGCGCTACGAGCCCCCCCCCCCCCCCCGTGATAAAGACCAATGATCTTGAGAAATACCGCCACCCACTGTACTCGCCGCTGCGCAATCGACCTCCCCTCTCCCTCCTCGTTACTTTGGCGTCCTCCCGGTCTCCAAGACTTTTTCTGCACTATGCTAGGTCTCCTTCGCGGTTGCTTTTGCAGACGCATGGATCTTGAGCTTTGCTTGTGTATTTCTTTTTCGCACGCGCCATTTTACACTGAGGCTCTGCATAACAAACGTAGCACGAGCTTTTTCTGGGCTTTTTGCGGGCGTTAAGCTATGCTGTCGCACCTATGACTGCAACAACCACCGTGAAAGTGGTTACGCAGTTTTTATATTACCTCAAGATCAACACGATGGCTTGCGCAAGCAGCAGCAGTTGCTGCACAACATTGGCCGAAAAACTTCATTCCGACAAAAAACAGTGTACCTTGCGAGGTAAGGCGCCTTTTTTTATTTCTTTTATCAAAGCATTGTTGAAGAATTCTTTCAGCCTGCTCATTAACATACATGTTTTTAGGGGCGCAGCTCCTTACACCGTAGGCCTTATGTCCCGTGTCGTCGTAGTAGCCAGTTGCATTGCATTGGATGTCAATAAAAACGGTGTTACCCACAGAGTGAGTTGTGATAAGTGGGAAAAAGCGTCCATCAGTCCTTCTATACTTCCGTGCGTCCATGTGCACATCCATTCGTCCGTCCGTCCGCATTCTTTGCCCCACCGTGGATATGCTGCGATTTTTTTCTCGGCTATTCGTGTGTTGCTTCAACATTGAGTTGTCATCAAAATGCTGGATTTCTTTGTTATAAACAAGAAGAAAATTGAATCGTTTAAAGTTTTTATACAAAATTATGTCAAGGAAAGTTGCCCTAAATGTACCGTGTTGTGTTTAGCCAGCCACTGCTTGGAATAGCTGCCGTAAACATAATCTATTCTTGGTACCCATAATTTCACAAACTAATCCTTACAAATACAGTTATTTTCCCAGAACACTTGACGAATGCAATACACTGCCTCATAAAATTTTTCGGCTGACAATTTTGCTATGTCGCTGGAACGTTATCTACTTGGTGATTATAATGTTCAAAGTGTTATAAACTTTGTTGCTGTTTCACAGACATGTGACCTCTGTTAGGGCATGGATACACGCTCTGGTTTTTCTGTTACAAATCATTTGATGTTTATTATGCCCCTCCTGCTTGGACCAGAATGCTGGTCTTCAGTAGGTATAGGTAAATGAATAAAATAAATAAAAATATTCACCTCATATTTCTTCACCTCGCACGCACCTCGGAAATCATTGAAAATGCACAACTAAAGTCTGGTTTCACTGCGACCAATTACGTGGATTGACACGGCTTCTCGGTCGCGCTTTTTGTGACTGTTAGGATTCGTTTACAAGAACGTTTGTTGGAGAAAACAAATGAATGGATAAAAAGAGATGACACTAATTGGTGCTCGTTTCTATAAGGGTATTTATGTTGTTATTCACTTTTAAGGGAAGACTTAACACGCAAAAACTATGAGAAAGATGCGGTTCACCGAAAAAAAAATTAAGAGATACAGAGGTGCAACAAAAAAAAAGTATAGCACGGTGATAGCGAGTTAGCCATTTTCTACGAGCCCGTGACCACAATCGTTTTGGTCATGCGTGCATTAGAATGTCTTCCATTCGCCAATAAAAACTATGTTATCTTTTATACCACTGTCACATGGATACGTCTGACTGGGATCGGTCAGGCCGGACAGGATGTTTTGGTCGCTATGGACGCGCATATTATGATGGCAATCCTGGTGCAGTGTTTCTCCTCTCACAGGAAACCAGATCGCTAGTTTGCCTGAAAAAACGTGAAAAATACAGTTCTAAATAATCATTTTCTTATAATTCTGTTATCGTGGTAGTAAATGAGTCACTGTTGGCGACTCTCAATTGTACTGGCATTGGTTAAAGGCCTTCATCAGCTTGGAGACCACAGCGCAAAGCTACTTTCATGCCGAGAAGATAAACACATTGCTAAAGGATCTATCATCGGCGAAGTGATATCAATATGTGTTGTATACTGGCGCACAAGCACGAAAAAAAATATTTCGAACACAGTCGAACATGCCACAAGCTAAACTACATCAGATGCAAACGTACAGCATCTTATCATACGGCAGAAAACATCCCCATCGTAGAGCTCCCCACGAAATTTTTATTTAATTAGCGTGCCCCACTGATACGAACTTTGGAAGAAGCTCTTCCTTTAATAAATGGTTGCCTCAGAATTCTTAATTTTATTATCACCATTTAAAAAAAATTCATCACTACTGTGGCGTGCAAGCTGCCACAAACAAACCACCTCCATTGAATTCTGCGACCTACCCGCGGGAGCGTCGGCGAAAAATGGAGCCGTGCTATAGTGTTCTAGAATAATGGGTTCTAGAATAATAGTGTTCTAGAATATAGTGTTCTAAAACACTTTAGTCGTGCGCCGCGCGTACGGCAAGCGGGTGAGGAGAATCGAGGAGGAAACGCGCGTGGAAGAGAGTGTCGTTACTTTCCCAAGATCTAGGGGCTTTACCCCATGTACACTGGAAATCGAAATGTCTCATGCCTTTGGCAGTCCAAAGGGAGGCCAGACATAGGTTAAAGGCTTTCTATGACAGTTTCCAGGTATGCCGGCTTCAGTCCGTCCAAGCTAACCGTCTCTCCGCGGCCATTCTGAAGAAGAGTGGCGGTTTTTTCAGTGCGGTTAAGGATGCGGAATGGTCTGTCGTAGGCTGGTGTTAAAGGAGGTTTGGCCGTGTCGTGGTGCATGAAAACGTGTGTTGCTGTGGCCAGATCTGGATGGACAAATATTGTCTTGTTGTCAGAAGGTCAGGGTGGTGTGGGCCGGAAATTTTGCATGCAGTCCAGGAGGCGGTGTAGAAATTCTTGCGGTTGGGTTGGTAGCTGCGCTGATCTGAAAAAATCTCCATGAAGTCTCAGAGAACTACCATACACCAGCTCTGCGGCTGAGCACTGTAGGTCCGCCCGGATGACAGCCCGTAAGCCTAGAAGCACCATTAGCAAGGCATCAACCCAGGTGATCCTATTCATGCGTGTGGTCAGGGCGGTCTTTAGTTGCCAGTGAACTCGTTTCACAATGCTGTTGGTGCAGGGATGATACGCAGTGGTACGGCAATGTCTGGCTCCGAGGATGCGATTAAGGCAAGTAAACAGCGTAGACTCAAATTGACATCCACGGTCTGTTGTCGCGATGCCAGGACATCCAAAATAAGATACCCACACAGAAATTAAAGCGCGGGCCCCTGTCTCGGCTGTTATGTCTTGAATAAGAACAGCCTCTGACCAGCGTGTGAAACGATCGACCATGGTAAGTGTGTAACGGTATCCCTGAGACATTGGTACAGGGCCCACAATGTCTACATGTACAAGGTCGAAACGACAGCAGGGTAGAAGGAAAGTTTGGGGAGGCGCCTCGTGACGGCACACCTTTGTCATTTGGCAGGGGAGGCACGTTTGCGTCCAAGCACGCACATCACCGTTGATACCCGGCCACACATAGCACTGGGTAAGAAGACACCGAGCAGTTCAAATGCCAGGGTAGCAGATCTCGTGTGTGGAGTAGAGCTGTGCGCCGCTGCCCGTTTTTGCGCACACTGTTCGCACCGCCGCCCATGTTTCGAGACAGACCACGTCGTTGTAGCGCAATGATCTGGCACGCCGCCGTTTGTTTCACTTTAACCTGAGCGGGGAATCTAGGCACAAATTGAATCACTTCATCTTAGTTTCTGCAGCTTCAAGAATTCTGGGAGTGGCAGTTATGACAGCTGTGACAGCTGGACAGATGTCATAGCTGTAGGCACTTGTCCCAATTGTAGGCACAAGTCAAACCCACACATAACGAACTCAGAATCAATAGAGAATTATTTCGATATATCGCATAATTCGGTATTTTTATGTTAAAAAAATTGCCCGCAGCTTCCCTCGGGGGAACACTGAGGAGGATGCGGAGCATATAATTGGTTAACGGGGTGTTAAAGTGCGACTTACTTGGGTCGATGGCTAAATTGGTTAACGTGGTTGTGAAATGGGGTGTTAAATTGCGACTTACTTGGGTCGATGGCTAAATTGGTTAACGTGGTTGTAGGAGGGGGTGTTAAATGAGTGAACACGTACACACGTATGCGAAAGGGCGGCGCTGGTCGAAGGGACGTCGATCATTGTGTTTGTGGATTCGTTGGAATTCATTTCACCGCGACCTTGGACGTCGACGCGCCGTACAAACCAACCGACGAGCGGCAACTGAGCGAGCAAGCGCCGACCTTGAGTATATATACAGCGCGACGGCGCATGCACTGTCAGCTGTTGAATGTTCTCGAAGGAGAAGCGCGCGCGCGGCACAGATGGCGACGGCGTGACGGCGCATGCGCTGTCAGCTGTCGAATGTTCTCGAAGGAGAAGCGCGCGCGGCACAGATGGTGGGCGACGGCGCGACGGCGCATGCGCGCGCGTCAGCTGTCGAATGTTCGAGAAGCGGTGCGGACGGCGCGGACGGCGCGGACGGCGCACTACAAGGCGCGAGTATAAGATGCTTCCGCATCTAAAAATCTTGCCTACATTCAACGCGAGTTTATGTGCGCCAGTCGGCTTCACAACACTGTTTCACGATAGTGCAAGAAAGGCAGCCTTACGGCAATACGGCAATACGCGCAGAAGTCTTTCAGGCCTGTTGTGTCACTGCTCTTTATTACACGTTCTTTGTTAAGTTTTGAAGTGTATATATGGTTTTATCGCATTTTAACCATGCCGCTCTTATACTATCGCGATTGTTATGAGCCCGAACACTGGTGTTAGCTGAACAGTTTGACGCGCATCTTACACTTTTGTTTTCGGTGCATTATTTTTTTGTGTTATCATGGCGAGCGGCCGATGGCACGCGATCAGCTGCGGTTTCACAGCAACAATCGAGCGGGAGTGCCAGCAGTCATTGGAAGAGCGCCTTCCTCGCTTCCCTACTGTTTCGGCAGCGCCATCCACACATCGCGTTATCTCGATTTTGAGGCGATTCGCCACGTGCTAGCGTGTTCGAGCTCATATTGCTCACAAAAGTACATAGTTTACAAATAAGCCTTCCCTTAAATGGACATTAAAGGCAAATAACAATTGATGCCAGAGTGAAACCTCAATGTATGACGTCTAAAACAGCAATATTATCAAAAACAGGGACCAGCAGACATTAAGCTACATGCGCCACACTCAGTGGGCTCCATGAGTGCTATATTTTTTAAGCGATCCCGGTGAAGGGAGAGCTTCCGACTACAATTAATGAATGATAGATGCCGGGAATTTGCGACCACGAAAAATGTGGCTCCTTAAAAACGAGACAACTTGAAAACTAGATAACTCTCAAACTTCCCCTACCCCCCATTCTTACTACGTCTACATCGAAAAATTTGTTGAGAACCATTTATACATCTGGTTAAAGAAATGTGTCCACTATTATAGAAAAATTACAGAAAAGAGGCTTGCTACCGGCGGCGTTCCCTCTAACGTGGCAGAAGGCGTCTAGAGATGCGTACAAACAATAATTAAGGTAGTAATTATAAAAGTTAGCACAATTAACTTTTTAACCACTGCAAATAAGCAGGTGAGTCAAATGAATGACTTCTACTCATTCCTGCGACTAGTCCAAGGCCACTTTCGAATTCCTGAAAGGCGGCCACCGGTGATCAACACTGATTGATTGATTTGTGGGGTTTAACGTCCCAAAACCACTATATGATTATGAGAGACGCCATGGTGGAGGGCTCCGGAAATTTAGACCACCTGGGGTTCTTTAACGTGCACCCAAATCTGAGCACACGGGCCTACAACATTCCGCCTCCATCGGAAAGGTGATCAACGCGGGGCGATGAAATCTGGCTAATTTAAAATTAGCACGCGAAACCAAAAACCGACGCACGAAACGACGCATTTGCCACTCACTTCGACAACACCTTCAATGACGACGCTGTTTCCCTCGCCGTTATTAGGCACTGCGCCGTGCTCCCGACAGGGCTGCAGGAAATAGGTACCTTTCTCCTCTTCTAACCACTACCACCACCACCGTTATCAACCGCCAATCTATGCACACTTCGTATCGTGGCAGCGCTTTCCTGTCGCATGGCCGCTTATTGACGCTCTCTTATCATATTACTCCGATGCGAGGGAAGCATAGCCGTCGTTGAGGGCTTTTTTGACTCGATAGCTACGCTGCTTGGTGCGTCGGTTTCGGTTTCGCCTGCTAAATTAGCCAGATTTCATAGCTTCTCCGTGATTACCACCACGCAGTGGCCGTTTTCCGACACTTTTCAAGGTGGCTATGCGCTATTTGCAGCAAGGAGTAGAATTTGCCCATTCGACTCGCCCGCTCATTTCCACTGGTTAAAACGTCGATTGCGCTATTTTTTATAATAACTGCCATACTTGATGTCGGTACTCACCTCTATATGCCTTCTGCCACGGTAGAGGGAACGCCACAGGTAGCACGCCTCTTTTCTTTAATTTTTCAATATGTCACAAACGGGCACTCCATGCACCTCCAGTGTGCATCAGAACAGACGGCGCCGGCCAATCACGCGCCGCCATTCGAGGCGCCAGCAACGGTCGCTTCTCCACAGCGTGCACCACCTGCAGCTCGTCCACAAAAAAAAGAGAGAAAAAGAAATCACGAAGTGAAAGCGATCACCGGGCAACATCGAGACAATTCGAGAAGCCGACGCAGCTGCCACCGGTGGCGCGTCCGTGTACACAGTGGAATATGCTACAAAGATATACGTTCCCTGGCTTTCAGTGTGCTGCGCCTACGTGAGCGGTGTGAAATGTTTTCGAACTGGACGGCTGCCTGTAGTATAAGCGAGTGACGACGGACAGACAGGGGTGAAGAGCTGCAAAAAGGAACGAGCCCACGACGGAGGGAACAAGCGCTGGAGTTTCCGAGAAACGGTCCGGACTCTGTTCGAGTATTTGTGGGCCAGCATGCATGGTTGGTGAATATATTTCAAGACCTTAAGTGTTTGAAAGAGTTCGTAATGCACGAGATTGAATTTGTAGCGCGATCGGCTTGACTGTTCCCCGGTTGTACTGAACATCATCTGAGTCATAAAGTGAATGGATTAGCCGAACGTGTGTGTGTGTGTGTCTACGCGTTCATGGAACATATACTGCCTCCACAAAGAATATGTTCTGTTCCTGTTGTCAACTCTTGACTCGGGCTCGGTCTTTCGACTACAACCGGTGCTTGCTGGTGCACTAAAGGGGCATACCCTAAATAGTTCTAGCTTTCATGGTGCGGTTCGGGGGGCCGATACGTTGGCCCTTGGAATCTGCTCGGCGATCGCCTTTATAACCACAGCATTACTGACACAATAACAGTATACACATTTCTTGAAACATCCTGTATATTAACATGCATAAGCTTCATTTCACCGCCTTCGGTATATATCGACCTTTTCTGAGCCTTTGTATACCTACGTGTGCGCGTGGCTCTGCCAGCCTTCAAGATGTTGTCGCGGTCGGAACAGCCAAAAGTAGGACAAGTCGATACGACCGCGCTCGAATGACACAGTCGAAAACGTTAGTCGATAATACTTTCGGCGCCTTGTCTTGTCACCTTATACCTGTTTGTTCCGTCGCGCTGATGCGTTTGAATATTCGTATTTAACGGCATGCATAATACAGTGCCTTCTGCAGAACTGTCACCATTGTTATTGTAAAGCCAGCCCCACACATTGACATTATATGGATCAGGTGGCCAGAGGGCGGCGTAATATCAGCCCCACACATTGCTATGATAGGGAGGGGGGCTCTGCGAAAAACATTTCGCAAAGCCCTTCTCTCAGGTATTTTTCGCGATAATTTTTAAATGGCGCCGCTCAGTGACCTCCAAAAATAATGGCGCGCATGGCGTCACCGCCACTGTGTATGCACAGGCTAGTCTCCCGAAAAAGGCCCATTGTTCGCCTGATGCTTCTATCACGTGAGTTATTGTGGGCCCTTTTTGATATACTTAAATAACATGAAACAGATGCGTGAATACAGTTTAGTACACTGATAATCACAAAGACAGGATACTATTTTGAGCGTGGTTGACTCAGTTGGAACACTACAAAAGAAATTGTGTGCCAATCGGAATAGTAAATACCCATTGCAATTGTTTTTGTTTGTTTGTTTCAGTCATGTGCAGCGCTCTAAATTGGTATGCAAGCTTTCCTCTTTGGGTTTAGTTGTTGATAACTTGTGTGACCAGTCAGACCTATTGTTTATTTTCTGTATAGTGCCCCCCCCTCTATTATAATTCACGTATACAATACAAGCAGGAATGGCATACAAATTAACTGCTCATCTCCCCCCCCACACACACAAACACACATACCTAGCTTATTGATCAAAATTGAGCTCAGGAGACATTATGCACCGCCTTAAATACTGACCCTGAGAGCCTAGTGGATCATGTATCACTTCTTTGCATGTCATTGACGGACGACCGATCGAAATGTCATGCCTCCGAGAAAATGTGGCGATTGGGCTTACACTCACAGGGGCACATAGCTTCCTTGCTCCGTATATGCAGGGTCCTTTGAAGGCCTCCACGTGCCTAGTTAGGTCGACTCAATCCAATCCGCGGCAGTGCGCTTCAAAGACTTGCCGCTGAAAGGGGTACACACAGAATTCGTTGAGTGTGACTGTCGAACGAACGCGTGTGCGCTCACTTGAAAGCACCGGGATGTCGTAGTTGTTCAGAGAAAAGACAGTGCGACCTCGACGATACTACTTTCGTGCACCAGTGTACGAAGCTTCCGTTTGTGGTCCCGACGAGGAATCTCTGTAGCACGAACGCATAAACAATATCCCTATATGTATACTTACTTTATCAGAGAGCTTTGGAGTGGATTACGCAGGCGAAGTTTAAAAAGGCCCGATATATATATATATATATATATATATATATATATATATATATATATATATATATATATATATATATATATATATATATATATATATATATATTGTAGTGACTCAGGCTAGTTCCGCCATTACCGCTTGACGTGTCGTGACCGCTCTCCTGTTTTATAAAGGAGTGCCACTCTAAAACGCCTCATTATAATTGGTGGAGAGTGCTGGGTAACGCCTAATCCTGGAACTGCGAAACCGTACGTTGCCTCCATTTGCTACGATGTCCACGAACGACGATCAGCAGGCGGCCGCCTCGGCTCCAACTACTGCAGCTCCTGTCTGTCTCGGCTCCTTTCGGCAACGCGATCCGCCTACCTTCAGTGGAACCGATGACAAAGAGGTGGAAGACTGGCTCGACGAATACGACCGGGTGAGCAAGCACAACAAGTGGGACGATGCGCACAAGCTTACTGTCGTCCAATTTTATTTGACCGACGTCGCCAGTCTGTGGTACCGTAATCACGAGAGAGACCTCCCCACCTGGTCGGCCTTCCGAACGGCGTTTGCGGACTTGTTTGGCCGTCCAGCGCTTCGCAAACTACGGGCCGAACAGCGCTTGCGTACTAGGGCTCAGCAGAATGGTGAGAATTACACCAGCTATATCGAAGATGTGGTCGACCTTTGCCGGCGTGTCAACTCGGCCATGACAGAAGCCGAGAAAATCAAACACATCTTGAAAGGCGTGACCGACGACGCATTTCAGATGCTTGTCGCCAAAAGCCCGCAAACGGTAACGGAAGTGGTCCAACTTTGTCAAAGTTATGATGAGCTCTGGAAACAGCGTGACACCACTCGTCGTGCCACCACGCCATGTGCAACAATCTCCGCTTTAACGTCGGCTGGCACTGCTATAGACCACACCACTTTGCTTCTCGAGATCAAGCAATTTGTAAGAGAGGAGGTCGCACGCCAGTTGTCCCTCGTGCCTTATACCTCCGAAGGTGCCCCATCTACTTTAGCGCCATCAATACAGCGAGTAGTCTAGGAGCAAGTGTCCGAGGCGCTTCCAACAGCTCACGCACCATCGGTGGCTGCTCCATTGACCTATGCCGAAGCACTGAACGGAACCCGATGTCCGCCTGTCACGAACGGCCACATTTCTTTGTCGCGAACGCCTACGTCCACGCACCCCTTTGTCGTACCGACAGAGCCTATGTTACAGACTGCTCGTCCTTTCTCCCGACAACCACCTCCACGCTCTCAGAACCCTTGGCGCACTCAAGACAACCGCCCCATATGCTTCGCCTGTGGAATTGCGGGTCACGTGGCACGATTTTGTCGACGGCACGAGTTTTTCCTGCGTGGTGACGTCAGGCCCAACAATTACGATTTCCCAGCACGATCGGGGCCTGCTGTATATGATGACACTGCCACCATGGACACATTTTCACCTCGCCGGAACTTCAATAGACACCGGTCGCCTTCACCCCGACGCCGTTCCCTTTCCCCTATGCTACGTCGACCTCGCCCTGTCCCTGAGGGAAACTAGGAGCCGCAGTTCCGGGGGCAAGAACTGCGGATCTTTCGAACTCCAGAAGACCTTGTTTTTCGCCGTCCAACATCGTTGCTGTCTCCGTTGAAGGTATACCTGTTTTTGCATTGGTCGATACTGGCGCCGCAGTGTGTGTAATGACTGAAAAACTTTGCCGTCGACTAAAAAAAGTCACAATGCCTCTTTGCAACTTTGTTTTGAGCACTGCGAGCGAGCAACGAATTCGCCCTTTTTCTGCATGCACAGCACGTGTCGTTATTGCTGACAATATTTATGTCGTCGAGTTTGTAGTGCTCCCGCAGTGTTCTCATGACATTATATTGGGCTGGGACTTTCTCTGCACTCATCATGCCGTCATCGACTGTGCTCGCGCCGAAGTGGAATTCGCGCCGTTATGCGACGCTGCTTCACTCGACTCGTCCCTTTCACCTGCAAAAGTTTTCGTTGCCGCCGACACTTCAATACCCCCGTTCTCGTCCGCCCTAGTTCCGCTTTCTTGTGACGTCTCTAGTAGCTCAACTGTTCTTTTTACGCCTTCTGAAACCGCTATTCACCGCAAGTGCTTCCTGATTCCTTTCGCCGTTCTGAATGTTCTCGATGGATCAAGTGCAATTTATGTTTCAAATCCGTTTCCCTCGCCTTCCAAGTTACTGTGCGGAGAGTGCCTGGGCTTTGCCGATGACATTGATCCCTCGACTGCACGTGTAGTTCCTGACCACCCGACTACGCTACCTATTGACGCTGTTGATTGTTGCACGTCATCCTCTTCCCCATCATTCAACGACGCAATTTCGCGCTGCATCGACACCAACATTACGGCTCAGCAGCGCACCGACATCATCGCCCTCCTCGAGCGCTTCCGCGCCAGCTTCGACCACCAGCAACTGACTTTGGGCCGTGCTTCCACAGTATCTCACGAAATCGACACTGGCCTTCACGCTCCTTTACGTCAGCGTCCGTATCGGGTATCCGCATCTGAGCGTCGCATAATCGCGGAACAAGTTGACGACATGTTGAAGCGAGGTGTTATTGAGCCCTCTAACAGCCCGTGGGCCTCCCCAGTTGTTCTAGTCAAGAAAAAGGATGGCTCAATAAGATTCTGCGTCGACTACCGCCGGTTGAATAAGATCACGCGCAAAGATGTTTACCCGCTACCTCGCATAGACGATGCCCTTGACTGCTTACAAGGCGCGGAGTTCTTCTCGTCACTATGTCTGCGTTCAGGTTATTGGAAGGTTCCCATGGCTGAGGCTGATCGCCCCAAGACGACTTTTGTTACACCTGATGGCTTATACGAATTTAACGTCATGCCATTCGGGCTCTGCAATGCACCTGCCACTTTCGAGCGCATGATCGACAACATCCTCCGTGGCCTGAAATGGCAGACATGTCTGTGTTATTTAGACGATGTCGTGATATTTTCAAACGACTTTTCAACGCATCTTCAGCGGCTCGAGACAGTGCTTACTTGCCTCGCCGCCGCCGGTCTACAGCTCAACTTGAAGAAGTGCTGCTTCGGCGCTCGAAAACTCCTAATTTTGGGCCATGTTGTATCTAGAGATGGCATTCTTCCGGATCCGACGAAACTCCGTGCCGTTGCCGAATTTCCTAAGCCGAAGACCTTAAAAGAACTTCGCAGCTTCCTCGGTTTATGTTCTTATTTTCGACGTTTTATTCGCAACTTCGCCTCCATCATATCGCCCTTGACTGACCTTCTTGCCGGCAACAACGACCTTCCCAAATGGTCGTCAGCTTGTGATGATGCGTTTGCCACACTCCGCCACCTTCTTACGTCACCTCCTATACTGCGACATTTTGATCCTCTTGCCCCGATGAAAATACACACGGATGCTAGCGGAGTTGGCCTCGGTGCTGTGCTCGCCCAGCGTAAACCTGGATTTGATGAGTACGTCGTCTCTTACGCCAGCCGTGCACTCACAAAAGCAGAAGCCAACTATTCAGTCACCGAAAAAGAGTGTCTAGCCATCATATGGGCCATAGGCAAGTTTCGACCCTATCTTTACGGGCGCCCATTCAGCGTCGTTACTGATCATCAAGCATTATGTTGGCTCTCATCGTTAAAAGATCCCACCAGCCGGCTCGCCCGTTGGGCGCTTCGGCTACAAGAGTACGACATTCACGTCGTTTACCGATCTGGCCGAAAACATTCCGACGCAGACGCTTTGTCCCGATCACCTCTACGATGTAATGACAAGTCACCGTCTTCGCCTGCCCCCGGCGTGTCTGCACTTAGTGTCAGCGACATGCTACAGGAGCAACGAAAAGATCCTTGGATCGCTTCACTTATTAACTTGTTGAGTCGAACTCCCTCGCAAAATATCTCTAGAGGTATGCGCCGTCAAATACAACACTTCGTTATCAGAGATGGTTTGCTATACAGACGGAATCATCTCTCCGAAGGACGCCAATGGCTCCTAGTCATTCCCAGACGTCTCCGCTCAGACATATGCGCCTCCTTTCACGCCGACCCACAATGCGCCCATGCGGGAGTGTTAAAAACCTACACCCGCCTGTCCCACCGTTACTACTGGCGTGGAATGTATCGCTTCGTTCGTCGCTACGTGCGTTCCTGTCTCGCTTGTCAACGCCGGAAGAATCCCACTCCATGGATGGATGGATGGAAAAACTTTATTTCGTCAGAAAGCAACTGAGGATGATTCCGTGTTAGATGGCCATCAACCCATGGTTGGCGGCGACCTGTGTGGCCCACTCCACGACCCTTAACTGGACGACTGGGTCCGAGCTGGTCAACACGGCCTCCCAGTGCTCAAGAGAGGGATCACGCAGAATATCTACCGGCGGCGGCACTATGCTACATTCCCAAAGTATGTGATCATATGTTGCCACAGCCTGACACCATTTGCATTGCGGCTTAATCTCCTCCGGGTACATTTTGTTCAACACGTAAGGGTTGGGAAAAGATCGCGTCTGCAGTTTTCTCCAGACGCATTCCTGCGCCTTAGTCAACCGCTTGTGCGGGGGCGGATAAAACCTCCGCTCTAGTTTATAATGATTCGTTATGTCATGAAAGGACACCAGCCCATCTCTCGCGGACCTCCCCGGAACTGGCGGCTCACCTACCCGGCTGACGAAACCTCGAGCATTCAGGTGAGCCGCCTCGTTCCCAGGGTTCCCAGAGTGTGCTGGTACCCAGACAATTTCTATTTCTCTCATTTCTCGTCCCGTGGCCCTATGCAGAAATCGTGCAGCGGTCGCCGATATTCTGCCCCTCGCCAGATTTCGGATGGCTGTCTTTGAATCACTGAAAATCAAATCTGACTGCGAATTAGTTATAGCTAGCGCTATTGCCGCTTCCTCTGCAGTTTCCGAGGAGCGGGTTTTGACCGATCCAGAAGCGATCAAGCGCCCCCGCCTGTCCACCACCACAATCACAAAAGCGTCTTTGTCCTTATATTCCGCAACATCTGTATAGACTGCCGCTTTGTACTCGCCGTACTCAACGTGTAAAGCTCTGGCTCTTGCCTGCCTGCGCTGCGTATGGTGAATCGGATGCATATTTTTGGGCAAAGGTTTTATGTACAGGGCCTTATGTAACTCCCGCCGCACCTGAATTTTAGTGTCCCCAGTGGGAGCCTCTGCTCCAATACCAATCCTTTCCAATATAATCCTGCCCGCTTTGGTTGTCGAAAGCCTAGCGTGCTGCATCACCAGATGCGCCTCCCATAATTCATCCAGGGTGTTGTGTACCCCTAGTTTTAATAGCCTTTCTGTAGGCGCGTTGTTAGGCAACCCAAGCGCTGCCTTGTAAGCTTGCCGGATCATAGCCTCGACCTTACCTTTTTCTGCGGCATCCAACTTCATATAAGGTGTCGCGTAAGTAATCCTGCTGAGCACAAACGCCTGTACCAGCTTACAGAGTTCTTTTTCTTTAACCCCGCTCTTACGGTTAGCGATTCTTCTGATTAGCCTGACAGTAGCATTGACCGTGGTCTTAAGTTTTTCAAGGGCCACCCTATTCTTCCTGTTAGTTTGCAGATATAGGCCAAGAATTCTAATCGTTTGAGCTTCAGCTACCGGCCTACCCCCTACCTTTACCTCTAACGGCGGTGGCGGAATATAGTGTCTTGCATGTAGCCCTCTGGGTTTGTCCCGAACCACAAAGAGCTCGGACTTTGGCTGAGAGCATGAAAGTCCCGCCTCCCTTGCCAACTCTTCGACAATATTAACTGCCTGTTGCAGTGTTTCTTCCAGATGCGCGTCACTACCCCTGGTTACCCATAGAGTAATATCATCTGCATAAAATGTGTGTTTGAGTCCCGGTATCTCCTCCAGCCTCGGTGGTATTTTAATTAAGGCGATGTTAAACAGGAACGGTGACAAAACTGAACCCTGCGGCGTCCCTTTGCCTCCCAACGCGAATGAGTCCGATTTGATATCTCCTATTGAAATTTCTGCGGTTCGGCCCTCCAAGAATGATCTGATGTAGCGAAATGTCCTGACCCCTGGGCCAATTTCTGATAGGTTATTCAATATTGCCTCATGCGAAACATTGTCGAAAGCTTTATTCAGGTCAAGCCCCAATACAGCTTTGGTGCCCGTGCCATGCCCGGGATTGACTACATCATGTTTTAACTGTATCATGACATCCTGTGTGGACAAATTGGCTCTGAAACCTATCATAGTTGGGGGAAGATGGCATTGTCCTCTGCATAATTCTGAAGCCTGTTGAGAACCACGCTGCTCCATCAATTTGCCCACGCATGATGTCAGTGATATGGGGCGCAGGTTTTCCAAGCAGAGTTTCTTGCCTGGCTTCGGAATAAATATAATCCTAGCATGCTTCCATTGTGCTGGGATCTCCCCGGCCACCCAATACTCATTTATCAAGTCAGTGATCGCCCCGACCGATTTGAAGTCTAGGTTTCTCAGCATTTTATTAGTAACTCCATCCGGACCTGCGGCAGACGTAGTACGCAGCTGCCCCATGGCAAACTCCACCTCCGCAATTGTGAACTCTTCATCTAGGTCTGAGTTTTCCACCCCCGAGTAGTGTGGTAAGCATGCGTCTACTCCATCAGTTATGTACCGATTCCGGAGTTCCTGTATAAACTCTCCAATTGTGCCTTCATATTGATGCATTAACCGAGTCATTTGCCCCCGTTGCGCCGATTTTGTTGCTGCCGGATCCAAAAGATGCCTTAACAGCTGCCATGTCTTTTTGCATCCAAACTGTCCATTCATGCGATCACAAATCTGGCCCCACTGCTTGGCTTGCAACTCAATTGTATAATTTTCGATTTTACGTTCTAACTTGGCAATCCTTCTGCGAAGGACGCCATTATGTTTTTGCTTCTTCCACCTTCTCAAGAGACTCGCGTGCGCTTCCCACATGTGTAATAGTCTCGAGTCAGCGGTAAACTCCTCCTGCTCGACTGGCACTTCTACCGTGGTATTACTTACATCCTCCTTGAGCGCCTGTACCCATGCATCCAGGTCATTAATTTTCCCGTTTACAGTGTCTGCTCTGTTTTTCCTAAATCTGTCCCAATCTGTAATTCTATGCCCCCTCACTTTGTCTTTATGCTTCGCAGCGCTAAACGTCGTGGAAAGGATATAGTGATCACTTCCTAGCGATTGTCCCGTGTTAATCCACTTTGCATTACTGATGCCTCTAAAAAACGTAAGGTCTGGGGAGGTATCCATGCTTATGCTGTTGCCTATCCTCGTATGATCTTGTGGATTGTTTAACAGCGTCCATCGCAGATCCCGGGCAACTTGCCAAAGCCGATTGCCCTTTGGGCTGGCTCGAATATAACCCCACTCCGGGTGAGGCGCATTGAAATCTCCTACCACTATAAGCGGAGCGCGAGCTGCTAACCGTTGAGTTTGAATCAGGAGTTGTGGCAAGCCCAATCCTTTATCTTTTGGAGAACTATACACATTAAGTAAAAACAGACTCTTCTCATACTTTCGTTTAGGCAAAATCTCAAGCAAGACATAGTCTTCCCTGCTGCTATCTACGGAATGCTGAATGGCAGTGATGTTGCGATGGACTAGCACGGCTGTAAAGACGCGTGATACGCCCCTTGAATCAGTTCCTGGCGCTGTAAATGCCTTAAATCCAGGTAATTTTACGGAACCACTAGCCTCCTGTAAGGCTATTATGTCTGGTTTACTGTCCAGATTTTGTACGTGCAACTGCAGGTTACCCCGCTTTTGACGAAAGCCCCTGCAGTTCCACTGCCAAACCTCAATTTGCTGGCGAGGCGCCATGATGAGGCACCAGGTTGACTAATGGCACTTGGCCACCCACGGGAGGCAGTCTTGCCTCCAATAGAGTATGAAGCTGCTGAAACATGCCCATGACCTGGGTTTGGGAATCCTTAAATTCAGTGGAGAGCATGCCGAGACGCTCCTCTATTGTGTCTAATCTGGCTTCGATCTTTTCGACTCGAGCCTCCAACCTATCCTGTCTTTTCCCTTGTTTGCCTACTTTATCCGCAAGTGTTGTTACATCCGACTTAAGACTAATGACCTTAAAAACAGGCTGTGGCATGTCCACTGGTGACGTTTCGGCTAATCGTTTTGCGTTAGCTACCTCATCCCCCGACAGTGGTCTCTTCACTGTCCCCCGATTCTCCACTTCCATAGCTGCACTCTCCTGTACTCGAGCAGACGCCTCTTGCGTCGCTTTCTGTAGGCCTTGCACTGCTGGTGCCTGTGTCCCCTGCCGTTGGTCGTTTCTAAGTGCGCGTTCCATCTCTGCAATTCTGTTTTCCATTCTTTTAATCAAGTCTCCCTGTCGCTGAACCAGCGCTGCTAACTCCCTCTCTCGAGCGGTTTCGTTCTGGGAGGCCGTGCTTGACAAGCTCACCTTTTTGTTGGTGTCGCGTGCGCAGCTGTTGGTACTGGATGCTCGTCCACCATCTTGGCCGCCCCCGCGCCCTGGCAATGGCGGGAAGGAACTCGACCGGTCCCTGCTTTTGCTTCTGCCTTCTTTACCCCTCGGTGACCGCTCCGTGGCCCTCGAGGAACGCTTATCGTTGCCAGCTTCGCTCTCTCTTTCGATGCTCTGCTGCCGGCCTGTCGGTGGCTTGCGAGCCAGGCGAAACTTGCAGTTCCGGCTCCCTGTGTGATGCGCACCATGGCACACGATGCAGACCGGCGTGCACGTAGGTGGCTCTCCTTCTGGCGGGGCAGCGTGGTCCTTCCCGCAACGGTGACATAGGTTGCTCTTCGGACGATAGCAAACGTCCGCTCGATGTCCAACTCGTCTGCAGTTGAAGCAGGTCTCGACTAAATTTCTGTACGGGATCACAGCGTACAGACAGTTCCAGTAAGTAATCTGCCGGGGTATGCGTTTTCCCCCGAACGTAATCTGAATCGCCTTTGACTTTCCCAGAGGTCTCGCGTCCAGAATGTCTATGCCTTCATTCTTCTTCAGGAATCCCGCCCGAACTTCTTCCACTGGGCATCCATCATAAGCATTATAAATCACTCCCCGCACGGAGTTCTCCAACGGCGCCACGAACGCCGAAACCGGCAGGTCACGATCACCCAGCTTGAGCGTCTTCACAGTCGCATATGCCCCACTGCGATTTATGCACGGTGTGCTCACCGTCAACGTGTTGTTTGTGCCATTAACCCGCACAATGTCTTCTTCCGCGGCAATCGCACTCGTTAGATGCGCTGCTGCTCTCAGTGCACATCCGAGTTCTCTCGCTGTCACAACACTCAAGTCCCAGTTCTGGGGCCTGTACACAATCTTGAAATCCATGGCTGGCAACTTGAGAAACGGTCCGCGTTTCTTCCATACCGGCGCTTTCCCCCGCTTGACTTGCTGCGCTCCGTGCGTCTTGCGCCCGTCGCTGCCGGCCTGCGTCTCGCAAGGCTTACTCTTGGCGTTGTCGCCATGCCGAGTCTTCTTAAATCGGTCCTGTGCCTTCAGCACTGGAGCCCACTCTCCCGCTTCAAAATCTTCGGGTGTTATAGTCTCCCCTTCGACGTGGTATTCCATCTTCAGCCCAACAAGGCCCACGGTCACCGGGCGCAAGTCAGACGCCGGGCGACGCGGCCCAGGCCAGGCTTGGCCTAGGAGATAGGCCTAGCCTTGCCACCACGGGGTTGATAGGAAAATCTCGGAAACTCCAAAAACGGGGACAAACTTGCCTAAACGAGTGGTGTCCGTAGGTACAGGGCAACCTCCTGCAGACGAGCCCACTGACAGCAAGCCCAGAAAAAAGCGCGTCCGCCGATAGTCGGTCACCGGGCCGGAGCTCATGCGAAACACGTCCGCACAGCGTCTCACTCAAGCCACCTCCCCATCCCACTCCAAGTTCTCCAGCTCCACTACAACCCTTACCTTGTCCTGCTCGACCGTTTGACCGTGTTGGTATTGATCTGTATGGACCTCTTCCGATTACACCGGCTGGAAATCGCTGGGTAATCGTCGCTATCGATCACCTTACGCGCTACGCAGAAACTTCACCACTCTCTTCTGCGTCAGCCAGTGACGTCGGTCGTTTTATACTGCATCAGATCATTTTACGTCACGGTGCACCACGTGAACTCTTGAGTGACCAAGGGCGTGTGTTTTTGTCGGACGCTGTTGAATCGCTTCTCAAAGAATGCCAAGTCATTCATCACACCACCACCGCGTATCATCCTCAAACTAATGGCATTACAGAACGATTCAACCGTACATTAGGAGATATGCTGTCAATGTACGTCGCAACCAATCACACCAATTGGGACAGTATTCTCCCTTTTGTAACCTACGCGCATAATACTGCTGTCCAGACAACCACTGGTTTCTCTCCATATTTCCTCCTTTACGGTCGCGAGCCCTCTTGCACGCTAGACACCATCCTTCCTTACCACCCAGATGTTGCTGAGTCGACGACGATGTCACAGGCTGCTAAATACGCGGTAGAGTGTCGTCAGCTTGCCCGTTCCTTCACAAGTACTGAACAGCAACGCCAGAAACACCACCGCGACAGCCCGACGCCTCCGGCTTCTTATGCATCAGATGACCTTGTCTGGCTTCGCATCCCTTCAACCAGCCCTGGTCTCTCAACGAAACTGATGTACAAGTATGACGGACCTTACCGTGTGGTTAAACAAACTTCACCCGTCAATTACATCGTGGAGCCGCTGGAGCAGCCCCATGATCAACGACGCCGTGGACGTGAGACCGTCCACATAGACCGCCTAAAACCGTATTACGATCCCTCTATTGTCTCCTGCCCATGAGTCGCCAGGATGGCTCTTTTCCGGAGGGGAGGAAAATGTAGTGAAGAAGATGAGGCTACTCAGAAAGGCAGGGGGTATGACTCAGTCGGTAAAGAAGACGACGTTTGGTTAACTGGGGACTCAGGCTAGTTCCGCCATTACCGCTTGACGCGTCGTGACCGCTCTCCTGTTTTATAAAAGAGTGCCACTCTAAAACGCCTCATTATAATATATATATATATATATATATATATATATATATATATATATACAGTTATAAACTTCGAGAATTGTGCAGTATAGGAAACAAAACAATAAAATATTTATTCAATCCTAACAGTTTCGGCTGGTGGACCAGCCTTCTTCGGAGGACCTAAGTGATATATATATATATATATATATATATATATATATATATCGTGGCGAAGCCTTCGAACAGTGGGTCGTCCTCTCCAGCACCTTCTAGTGGGTCGCACTTTTAGCAAAAAGAAGAGCAGCTCGCGCAGAGAGTCGGTACCCGCATTGACTGTCGCTGTCAAGCATCATCGACAAGTGTCCGCCAATAAACGTCTCAACAATTTGGTGGAGAGTACTGTGCCCTTCTAACACCTTCGGTTAGCATTCGATGCCCTTGGAGCTTCGATACCATACCGTGCCTTCTACCATGCACCAAGACGCCGCGCAGCAAACGCTTCCTCCTGTGCCGACGCCATGTTCCGGTGTCCCCCGCATCCACGACCATCCTCTCTTCACCGGCGCGGATGGAACCGACGTCGAGGACTGGCTGGCCTTGTACGAACGCGTCAGCGTCCCCAACCATTGGGACGAGGCAGGTAAACTCGGCAACCTGTTTTTCTACCTCGCGGGTGTGGCCGGCATGTGGTACAACAACCGCGCATCTGATTTCCCGACTTGGTGCGCTTTTAAAACCGCTGTCGTCGACGTGTTCGGCCATCCGGCCGTTCGTAAGCTGCAAGCCGAACAGCGGTTACGTGAACGAGTCCAGCAGACTGGTGAGTCCTTCACAAGTTACATTGAGGACATCCTTGATTTGTGCAAGAAAGTGGACGCGAGCATGTCACAGGCTGACAGAATTACCCATGTTCTAAAAGGCATCGCCGACGATGCCTTCACCATGCTCCTGGCCAAGAACCCTCGCACTGTCGCAGAGATCATTACACTATGCCAAAGTTACGAGGAGCTGCGGCGGCAGCGCTCGATGACCCGTCGACCACCCTCACGTGACAATGATCTCTCGGCCTTGTCAACACTTCCTGACTACACCACCCTGCTCGCTAAAATCAAGTCATTCGTGCGTGAGGAAGTTGCCCGCCAGGTCTCTTTACTGGCTTTTGCTTCCCCGTAACGTGCTCAACAGCCGTCAAGCACACTTCTGCCTACCCTCCGCCAAGCCAGCAGGAAATCGCGGAGGTCATTCCTGAATACCACCAGCCGCCTCCGGTATCTACACCACTCAGTTACGCCCAAGTGTCCGCCAGGCCACCCCCACCGATTCCTGTGACTGGCCCCCTCGGTTACACCGAAACCATCACCAGGCCCCAGGCCTTCGGAGAAACTGTGCCGCCTACATATGCCGACGTCATCCGCGTGCCCCGTGTGCCACCCACTATGCAGTTATATCAGCAGCCGGCTCACCCATCGCGTTCTGTGACGTCGGCGGGACCCGCGAACCGATGGTGCACTGCTGACAATCGCCCCATCTGCATTGCTTGTGGTTGCGTCGGTCACTTAGCACCCTATTGATATCGTGTGCAGCAACCGCAGGTCGTCTCCAATTTTCCCAGCCAATCGAGCCGCTTTTATGACCAACCGCCGCCTACGTCACCGTCGTCCCGCCCCGCCCCATCTACCCGCCGTTCACATCCTCCGCGGCGTTGCTTACTGTCACCGATGCGGCCACGTCCACTAGAGGGCGACCACGAAAACTAGTCGTCGCAGTCCACGAGGCAAGGGCTGCGACGCTGTCGAACTGCAGAAGCCCTCAGAAAAGCCCATCGAACGTGATAGACGTGCTTGTGGATGGTGTTCGTGCATCTGCCCTTGTAGATACTGGAGCCGCCGTATCCGTCATGGACGCAAAACTTGGCCGATTACTGCGCGAAGTGACCACGCCACTTTCCGGGCTCTCCCTCCGTACAGCCAGCGCCCTAAGCATTCACCCTACAGCGATGTGTACAGCCCGCCGCATGATTCAGGACGTGATGTATGCCGTCGAATTCATAATTCCTTCATGCTCTCACGACGTCATCCTAGGATGGGATTTTCTCTTCCGCCATGACGCCGTCATTCGTTGCGCACCAGCAGAAATAGAGCTGACATAATTTTCTTTGACGCCGGCCGACAGTCCATCTGCTGCAAGCAAGTTACTCGTCAGGGAGGACACGCAAGTGCCTGCAAACTCGTCCGCGGCGATGTCGGTCTGCTGCGCAAGTCTTTCCGACACCGTCGCACTCCTTTCGCCATCTCATCGTGTTTTCACTAGAAAAGGCTTGCTGGTTCCTTTCGCGACCGTGCAAGTCACTCACGGCAGCACCACTATTTTTGTTCTGAACTCATCCCCGTACAGTGTTACGTTGGTGCGAGCGGAATGTCTCGGCAGCGTGGTACCCATCGAAGACGCACATTCATGGATCAACCTGGTAGCACGCACTGGCGAAGTTCCAATACGCTCAGTGCTGTTTCTACATCTCTTTCATCATCCACTGATGTATTCGGTCCTTCAATTGCCGACGACCTTACGCCGGTCCAGCAATCCCAGCTTCTGGCCCTGTTGTAAAAATTCCGCTCTTTTTTCGATGTCGCTCAACCTTCTCTCAGTGCACATCCACTGTTACGCATCGCATCGACACAGGCGCACAACCACCACTACGGCAACGTCCATATCGCGTATCTCCTACAGAACTCCGTGTAATCAACGAGCAAGTGGACGACATGCTTCGCCACGATGTTATCCGACCCTCAAACAGCTTCTGGGCGTCTCCTGTCGTACTCATCGCGAAGAAGGATGGTTCTGTGCGGTTCTGTGTAGACTACCGACACTCGTAAGGACGTGTACCCACTACCGCGTGTAGATGACGCGATTTACAGCCTGAAAGGAGCCGAATTCTTTTCATCTCTCGATTTGCGCTCAGGGTACTGGCAAGTACTTATGGCTGAGGACGCTCGACCGAAGACCGCTTTTGTCACGCCCGACGGCTTGTATGAATTCAACGTCATGCCGTTTGGGCTATGCGATGCGCCCGCCACCTCTGAGCTCATGATGGATACCGTTCTGCGTGACCTGAAATGGCACACGTGCCTGTGCTACCTCGATGACGTCATCATTTTCGCTCCGGACTTCTCCACGCATCTTCGACGCCTGCGGCATGTTTTAATGCGTCTGAGTGACGCCAGTCTGCAACTCAACCTAAAGAAGTGCCGATTTGCAGCTCGGCAGTTGACAATACTCGGCTACGTCATTCCCAAGGACGGAATTCTCCCCGATCCAGCCAAGCTTCGGGCCGTGACCGAGTTCCCCAAGCCGACATCCGTCAAGGAACTGCGCAGTTTCGTAGGACTGTGTTCCTACTTTCGGCGCTTCATCCGAAACTTCGCGTCTGTCGTATCGCCGCTGACGAAGCTCCTCGAAAGTAACGGGCCTCTCCATTCGTGGTCATCACAGTGTGACGACGCATTCACAACGCTCCGTCGTTTGTTGACGTCGCCTCGCATACTCCGCCACTACGACCCTGCGGCCCCTACAGAGGTACACACGGACGCCAGTGGTGTCGGTCTCGGCGCTGTCCTTGCGCAGCACACACCAGGGTTCCCGGAATATGTCGTGGAGTATGCAAGCTGTACGCTTACAAAAGCCGAGACTAATATTACCGTCACTGAGAAAGAATGTCTGGCAATCGTCTGCGTCTTTACCAAATTCTGACCTTATTTGTATGGTCACCCATTTGATCTAATCACCGACCATCACGCACTATGCTGGTTGTCGTCATTGAAAGATCCCTCAGGCCGTCTCGCTCGGTGGGCACTTCGCCTGCAAGACTACGACACCCACGTGCTGTACCGCAACGGAAGGCAACATGCTGACGCCGACGCCCTGTCGCGCTCTCCCTTGCCTGACGACGATGCCCATGACTCAGCATCTCACCTTGCCGTTTCTTCCATTAGCATTCATGCCGTTACTACTGAACAGCGCAAGGATCGATGGATTGCCTCACTGATAGACATGCTGACTGATCCATCCATTCCATCCACTCGCGCGTTGCGTCGTCAAGCCCACCATTTCGCCGTTCGCGACGACCTCCTCCATCGGCGCAATTACAACGGTGAAGGCCGCCAGTGGCTACTAGTCATACCCCGCAGTCTGAGCTCTGACATATGCGAATTCTTTCACTCTGATCTGCAATGTGCGCACTCCGGGATATCGAAGATTTACCACCGCATTCGCCAACAGTACTTTTGGCACGGCATGTACCGCTACGTGCAGAAATTCGTTCGCTCCTGCATAGAATGTCAACGCCGCAAAACTTCAACGCACCTGTCGCCGGTAGGTCTGCAACCTCTACCTTGCCCTGCCAGGCCGTTTGGGCACGTTGGCATCGATTTGTATGGGCCACTTCCACTAACGTCGGCTGGTAACCGCTGGGTCATTGTTGCTGTGGACCACCACACGCGAAATGCCGAAACTGCCGCTCTCCCCGCGGCTACAGCGAGCGATGTGGCCTCCTTCTTGCTCCAACAATTCATGCTGTGGCACGGTCCACCTCAGGAACTGCTCAGTGATCGAGACCGCGTGTTCCTGTCTGAAGTCGTCGAAGCCATTCTGAAAGAGTGCAACGTTGTTCACCGCAAACCTGCTGCTTACCACCCGCAGACGAATGGCCTCACTGAACGCTTCAACCGTACGCTCGGGGACATGCTCTCCAAGTACGTCACCACCGATCACACCAATTGGGATGCCATTCTACCCTTCGTCACCTACGCATATAACACCACCCCTCAGAGCACTACTGGCTTGTCGCCTTTCCTTTTATTATATGGAAGGCACTCGTCGCACACCATCGACACAATACTTCCGTAAAAGCCAGATCCGTCCGAGTGGGCGCCTATTTCTGCTACAGCCAAGCTTGCTGAAGAGTGTCGAGAGCTTCCAAGGACCTTTACAGCGCATGATCAACAGCGGCAAAAAATGGCAGCATATCCACGGAGTGAATGATGAAGAGTGGGGCGAAGAATTCGACCGTCCATTCGTTCTTGCTTCTGTCCGTCCATGCGTCCGTCAGTGTGACCGTCCATGCGTCCATTAGCGCGTTCGTGCATGCGTCTGTTCGTGCGTCCGTCCCTGCGTTCGTCCATGCAGCCACCCCTGCGTCCGTTCATGCGTCCATCCATGCATCTGTCTCTGTGTCCGTTCGTCCATCTATTCAACACTCCAAGTACCACCATCTCGCATCTTTTCATCATATATTACCCATATAGAAGCACCGCCATCCAGGGGACATTCCAAGGACTAAACGAGAGGTGGCACACGCACATTTTCTTACGGCTTGTGCTTCGGGTCCACTTCCCACCTTTAACCACCTCGAGTTCATGGTATATACTAGTTCACTGTATTCATGGCACTGCGGCTGAACGCTCGCTAAACCTTTCGAAAACCAAGGAGGTTACGCTCAGCGAGTATGACGTATAGCAAACTTTTTCAGTCAGATAGTGCTCAATGTACATGCCAATGGCTGCTATGGGAAATGAGAGGCGGAGCATTCGGCTTTCACTTTCTTACGGCTTGCGCTTCATATCTACTTCCCATTTTTAACCACCTCTTCATTCATTGTATATACAAGTTCATTGTATTCATGGCACAGCGGCTCAACGCCCGCTAAACCTTTCTAAAGCTAAGGAGGTTATACCGAGCGAGTATAATGCAGCAACCCTTTCTTGTCAGATAGTGCTCAATGTACATGCAAATGGCTGCTAATGGTGATCGCAGCCTGCGCGTTAACTAAAAGCCGACTGCCCCTGTCTCTCATTCCCCATTAGCAGCCATTGACATGTACATTGAGCACAATTTTTATTGTTCAACAGCGCACAGAAGTCTCTCACCGGCACCACCTTGGAGGTCAAAATGTTATACTTGTTACATACTACGGGGGACAAACGGGTGCCGCTATAAGGAGCTTCGTCCCTAAAAGGCATTCGCGCTGACACCAGCAATACTGCGCCCACGTCCTCCCTGGAGCACTCGTCTGGCTCTCGATCCCTACTGGCCTATATTCAAAACTATTGCCCAAATACGAAGGCCCCTATCATGTCGTCGAACGCACTTCCCCTGTAAATTACTTATCGAACCCATCCAACCATCTTCGGGCCCCGCCGCGGTGGTCCAGTGGCTAAGGTACTCGGCTGCTGACCCACAGGTCGCGGGTTCAAATCCCGGCTGCGACGGCTGCATTTCCGATGGAGGCGCAAATGTTGTAGTTCCGTCTGCTCAGACTTGGGTGCACGTTAGAGAACCCCAAGTGGTTGAAATTTCCGGAGCCCTCCACTACGGCGTCTCTCATAATCATATGGAGGTTTTGGGACGTTAAACCCCACATATCAATCAAACCATCTTCGGACATGCGCAGTCGAGGGCGCGATATTTTCAACGTGGAGCGCCTCAAAGCCTACCACGACCCGCTCATAGTAACCAGCTGTTAGGTCGCCAGGCGGCTTGGCGAAGCCATCGAACAGTGGATCCTCTTCTCCAGCGCCTTCTAGTGGGTCGCCTTTTAGCAAAAAGAAGAGCAGCTTGTGCACAAAGTCGGTACCAGCATTGACTGTCGCATTCAAGCATCATCGAAAAGTGTCCGCCAATAAACGTCTCAACAATATATATATATATATATATATATATATATATATATATATATATATATATATATATATTGCGAAAGTTTTCAGAATCCATCAAGCAAAAACGGAGTTAGAGATTAGTCTCATGCCGTGATTACGCTATCTTCTCTCATCACGACAAACACGTTGGAACCTAAGCAGGGAGGGATGGCAGGGTGGGGAAGAGCTCGCTCGCATCTTGACCTCTAACACTTTTTCTTTCCTTCATCGAGATCGCTAGCATGGGCACGTGGTGGCCTCTTGCGGCGGCCGTAATCACGACGAAGCCAACGATGCTCAAGTCAGGTGGCCGGAAATCGGATATATGGATTGGTCGTTTCAGTATATAGCGACATTTGTAGATAGACAGGGGGTGATTTTAGGGGCGAAGCGGCTTAGGGTCTACACTTGTCCGTTGTCCCGCACATGACATGCAAGGCACCCACCATACGCCCACTGTACGACCATGAAGGCACAGCACATGCAACGTATCCTCTATACGCCTACCGTATGACTTTCATGAAGGAAGCACCCATTATATATGACATTCATAGCTCTGCTGATCAGCGAGGTACCCGCTACATATTTATGTAAGGCATTATGTGTTCCTTACTTGTGCTATGGCTGCTGGCGATGAAGAAAGAGAGCGTTCCAGACCACGCATTCTCTTTCCACCATAGAGGAAAAAACGAACGTGAACGAGCTTGGGAATGGCAACGCCGTCTCAGAAAACAAGCTAGCCCTGAGGCGGCAGTTCGGGAAGCAGCAGCAAAGTGGCGATGGCGACAGCAACAGCGACTAACAAGCGGTGATGCGCGTCGATATACAAACATGTGGCGTAGAATATTCTAGAGTTATCGCTAGCAGCCAAGTAAGTTCCAGAATAATCTGTAATCGCATCGGCAGGTTCAAAGATTATCTCGATAGTTCTTAGTCAATCGGCGCGGTTGGGGCGATAACAAAACTTGAGAAAAACTTCTGGAAACGCTTTTGATTACAAAAAAAATTTAACAAAAGTGAGAGGAAGTACCGACCGCATAGAAGTGGAGCTGGCATGCACTTTTAGGGGCGAAGCTCATTAGGCTGCGGGTCATTCCCTTCTCTGTAGTAGTACAAGTGTTGTAGTAGTCTGTGGCCACCTTTAGTTTATGAATTGCTCAATCGATGGATTGTGTGTATATGTCCTTGCAAATATTATCACTAGATGGTGTTAGTTGTTTTTGTACAGTTGACGATTTCTCACAGTTGATCGATGAACAGATGGAAGGACGTATGGACGGACGGACGGACGGACAGACAGACAGAATGACAAACAGACAGACAGACAGACAGAAACACAGACAGACAGACAGAGAGACAGACAGACGAACGGAATGAAGCATGGACGCAGAGACTGACGGACGCTTCGCCTCACTTATCATCATTCACTCCGTGGATATGCTGTGATTTCTTTAAGAGTGACAGATGCTACGAACACCAGCTGTTGGAGTGAAGGCATATGCATAATAAACAACAAAATGTCAAACGAGAAACGAATATCAGCATAAAAGTAATTAAAGAAATAAGGAGAAATGCCGAGCCCATCACCTTCACCACGAAGACAATACTGTTCGCTCAACTCTTGGTCGATCCTCCTTGTCTAAAGGTATGTGGGTGCCAATCATCCCGGGAGCATCATCCAAATCATCATGGTATACTCGTGGCATTGAAAAACTAGGATTATAAATAAATGTCGAACTGGGTTTCGCCAGTTAGCAGCACTATATTAAGTTATATCCACAGGGCCCTGTGGGCCGTAGTTGTCATGATGGTTCATGTTGATTTTGTGGGACATTTGACTATATAGAAATGTTTGACGTTGTGTGATGTATCACGTGAACTAAGCAAGAAGGTCAACATGTTAGTGTATATTTATCTTTTTGTATTACTGGTTGCGAAGTGTCATTATATCTGTCAGAAATTTCAGCCAATATAGTCTGACTATATGTTTTTTAACATTTTCATTTATTAGTGTCAGATGCAAAACTTTGATTATTCGAGGAACGGTAGGGAAAGACTGCTGAAAACAACGATTTCTTTAACAAAAGAGTCAAGTAAAGAAAACTGCTGGGGAGATAAAAATACGGCGTCTCTTTAGTTGCACAGCCATCCCTAGCTCTTCTGCCATCTCCTGGGACCCGCGCACACTCGCACATCCGCGCTCACCACAGGCGCCCCACTTCGGTGTAGTGCTCCGGTCGGCTCGGCTCCCGCAGCGCCATCTTTTGAGTTCCGTCTCGCACGACAAGAGCGCGCTCACTATACTTAAGGAAAACTTTTCTTGGCAATGAAATGAAGGCTACAAAGCCAAATTACGTGCATCCTACCGCTGAATCTCGTTTCACAACTGCGTTCAATTTTTTTTTTCTGGTAGGGGTTTCTGAAATATGCCTTCATTTTCAACATGTAGCTGTTTTAGACATGACGCATCTCACACCAGCGAGATAATTGCTTTTATTTTAGTATTGTCGCCATCACTTTGTATTATCACACGCATTCGAAAGTCACGTCTTTTTCCTGTTCAGTGTCAATTTTTACGAAAAGGAACACGATGACGCGTGGCCTGGGCGTTCCGGCGGCTGCTGGCAGCGTGTTCAAATGGGAGCGAGATCAACAACATTCTCTTCTCACGTCATCCCGCGGCGAGCAAAACAAGATGTCAGTGCTGATGTGAAAACGCTGGCAAGAATGCAACCACCTCCCCCTTCAAGGTGATTACCGGCTCTCGCGTAATCGCATTTAAAGGGTAGGGGGTCGCAATCTTGCCGCTTGTTCCATATTAGCAACGAATGGTTGTTTTTCTCGCCGCGAGATGACGCGACAAGAGTGTAGTTGCTCTCGCTCCCACTTGAACGCGCTTCCAGCAGCCGCCGGAGCGCCCAGGCCACGCGCTGCTATGTTCCCTTTCATAAAAATTGACACTGTACATTTTGAAGTAAACGCAGAGTGGCATCTAGTTCGAAATGCAACGCTGATTGCCCGAAGCCATCACTTTGCATAGCGGTGCGATAGGCGTGCCAAACTGGACTACTTCGCGTAGTCCAGTTTGCACGCCCCTGAATTCAGAGCATGTGTAGAAACTCCACCCCCGTATAGCTTTCCCTCCATTACCAAGAAAATCTGTCCGCGAGTATATATAGCCATGTTTTCTTTTTAGTAGAAATTCCGTTTTGGGTTTACCTTTATATGTTTTTAACTAAAAAATCCTACAGCCATATTCTTGGACCACTCCACATTATGGGTGAGCGCCATCATAATGCGAACACCATCATCGTCATCGTCAATTAAAAGCATCTCAATCATCATCGTCACAACAGTACGCGTGCTCACGACCTTCTCGAGCTACTCCTAAATGAGTCAATGGTTTCGCTAAGTGACCTTGCTCGACGATTCCTTGGCTGCACGCTAGAAAGTGACATCTCGATCAAAGCGATGGATTTCGAGAACCACGATTTTTGCTCGTCGCCCAAAGGCGAAGCTGCAGGTAGTCGCGTCGATTCTTTATCACCGCGCTCGCAGTCCTCCTTCTCCGTCGGTTCCGAGACAGATGCATCGACTAGCAAGACAGACGTACTACTCGACTGTGGATGGCCTGTAAATTTGAAGAGCGTTTTAGTATCGTCAACAGACGCACCACCGCCGAAAGGACGACAGTGCGAAGTCGTTACTGCGCTGGCGTCTCCAATACCGAGCCCCCATTCGCTTGTCGTTCCGGTAGCTCAACGCTCAATCTCGGAAACCGTCAGTTACAGGTCTTTGGCTCACGAGGATTCAGCGCCGAATCGAGACCAGTCGGAAACTACGTCAACGCCTCACCCCTCGTGTTTTAGCCAGCCGCAATCTCCAACCGCCAGCCGAGTTTCCAGCTCGAACTCGGAGCGCCAGGGGATGCCGCCGATAGTTGGAACGCGGTGCTCAGATTCTTCCAACGACAATGCGCCACCCGTCAGTCCCCAGGATTCCATATTCAGGTGGCTGCAGTCCAGAGACTTGGAGCAACGGCATTCCGCTCAACCGACCCCATCACAGTCAGGAATCTCGGCAACGTTAATTGCAGGGACCGTACCACCTGGTCATCAGCCAAACTCCCCGCTATTCGATGATGGTGCCATCCCGATTTCGGAATCACGTGGTACCCTCTTTCCGAGGTCGTTGGGCCCAAGGCGCAAAACTCCTCTGCCAATGCGCGACGAGACCCGCGGAGCACCTACGGATGTCACATCGGTGGATAGGTCCGATATCGACCCCGGATCTGTCACTGCCGACCAGTCCCGCGAACAAGATAGCCCTCGTCCGCCAACGTCGGCGTTGACCGATGCCTTCGCTGAAGACCCGTACACGGCTGCTCGCGTCCCCTGGGCCACTCTGGCAATACTCTACCTGCAGGCGCAAGCTCATTGGAACTTCCTACACAAGCACTATCCCGAGAGGTGCGCAAGCGTCGACACCATACTGCTGGAACGCCAGTGGCAGCGCCTGATCTTCGCCGCGTTCCACCACGTCGACGTCAGTCATCTCTCGTGCGACATGTTCTTCTTCTTCTTTAAGGGTCTCGTGCTCGAGGCCGCACTGGGTCCGGCGCACTTTCTCGCACTCTTGGCCGTGGTGGTGCTTCTCGTAGGCTTAGTCGACGTCTTCCTCGTGCTTGTCCTGTGCGAACTTTACGGCGACTTCTCGGTCTGCGGCATGTGCATGCACACGTTGGCCGGCGTCGTCGTGGCCTTGGACATGATCATACGCGGGCACCTCGGCGACACGAGGATCTGCTACGGAGACCGCGAGTTTCGCACGAGACCGCGCGTGTGCTCCTTGATCGAGCTCATCGTGATCTGCTCGTTTTCCGAGAAGAACTCAGTGGCGATATCCTGCGGACTCGTGGTAGGCTCGTTGCTGAGTGGACCGATGCTGGGCAGCCTCATAGTCAGGTGAGACTGTTCTCCCGGCTTTCGTCTTCATCTGTCACTCTCTCCGAAAGATCGACACTGATAGGTCATTCTTTCTTCCGTGGTCACTTATTTTTGGGGTAAGCTGTCATAATCATAACTTGCAAATCTTGGATTTGCAACACTATATACCTCCAATGTTTGAAAAAAAATGTAGACACATGTACACAATGCGTATAAATGTGCTACACGTTACAAGCATATTGTTTGGTTGCACACAAGAAACTTGAGAACGGAGGCAAAATTTTCTATACAAGGAAGTCGTGGGTTCCAGGAATTATGTGTGAAAATCGTCCACACTAAATTGAAGAGGTGTGTGCACTTGATACAAGCAAATATAGCAGGAAGACTAGTAGGAGGTCATCAAGAGCTCAATAGACAAGTAATAAATGACGCTACTAGAGCCCAGAACGTACCGAGTCTATTTTTTTAGCATCTCGTTTCCCAAACCCCCAGGCGTGACACCCCTACACAACAGCGCCGTGTGAGGGCGCTAAGTTCAACCCATTAACATTGTGAAAGTAATGTTTGTGCGTAGTGACTGAGTAGAACCATGACAGAAGTGTGGAAGGACGGACGTGAGTGCACCTCGTTGCGAAGCAATAACTCGGTAAACGTTCACGCCGTGGTAAATGTGGCATTTTGACAAAGTGGTAGATCTGCACAAAAATAAACTGTTTCTTACAACTGTTGAAATGATATACGGCAGTTTATTTGTGCATAGAAACCGAATACCTCCAGGATGGCGGTCGAGGAAGTGGCATATTGATATCTAAAAAGTATGCAATTCAAGGCACCGTTTGTGATACACTCGCAAGATAATCAGCGCAAAAGACGTATGTCTCCAGGCTCCAATGCCGTAGCCAGGGGTTGGCACACCGGACACATGCCTTTCCTGAATTTTACCTTCCATTGGACACACGACAAAAATTAATATTCGACAACTTTCACCTACCCAGCCCTAACTTCAGATCAAGGACTTGCACCACCGAAACAAACTTGTGCCTACGCCACTGGCAGACTCACACAGCCTAAGGTTGATTACCATCACAACAAACAGATTTATACGGAAAGTGAAATATAAGGATATATCGCAGTGACAAACTGTCCTATTGCGATACGTGCTACACGCCATGAATTCAGACTAAAGCATCTTTCTTTCTCACTTTTTTTCTTCAGGACTCCCAACCCTCCGAGGTATATCTACCTCCGCGTCCTTCCCAACGCGCCAGTAACGTACGTCCTCTTCGCGGCCATCGTCATCGCCTTCATGTGCGGACCGTACCCCGACACTTCGACCGCGGCTGGGGCTACGTTGACCTTTAGCCACCCGGTCTGGAAGCCACCCGTTTTGTGGGCACTGTACCTAGAAGACGCTTACCAGGTGGCCTACATCGGCCTGTCGCTGTTGGTCGTGGGCACGGGTCTCGAACGTGAACTTGGCCATTGCAGGTAAGCTAATCTATACCAGCATAACGCGGTTTGAGACTGTCTTCAAAGTATTCGACCGTTTACATAACACACAAGGTGCATAGTAACTAACGTGATCTGCCTCACATGGCAGGTCAGCTAGGTGCCACGTCTTAGAAAACTTCAGCGAGTCTGCGAACATTACGTGCCATTTACGAAATACAAGGACACAGCTGGTCGAGATAGTTAGCCGTCCTTCGCGTACTTAACTGCAAGTTATATTCCACCAAAACAATATATGGCATAGAATTCACAATAGTGAAGGACTGTCATACAAAAATTGTGTATAACGCTGAAACTCGTTAATTTGTTCAGGCGTGCATAATTACTACCAATGATCGTCTAGATGAACTTATCCTCACTTCTCTTTTTATAACTTCGTTATATCGTGCAAATATACATATTTATCAATAGTGATGTCTACGAAGAAATAGGTTCACTCCATTTATACTCAGTTGACAGGATCGAACCATGAAGTTGTTGAGATAAAATGCCCTTAGCTCTTTTATATATCACAATTCGTTATACATCAAGCATACATTTCATTATGTATACCCACTCTTTTGGCAATGAAACTATACCTACTCCCAAGATTCGTTATAAGCGTGTTCATTGTAAAGAGGTTCCACAATAGACAGGACAATTGGCTAGAGCGTAAGGACTGGCAGTCTATTATGCGACATGTGTCTCTCATTTGTCTCTTTCAACGACAACTCAGACTTCACTTCTCGCCAACGTACATCAACCGCAGATTTTTGTGCCTCACCTGTGGGCTTCTTCTCGCGGGTCACGTGTGCCCCAGAGGTCTCTCCTGGATCCTCCAAAACTACGCGGTCGCCCTCGGGGACGGAGTCAAGTTCTCGGTGCCAAGCTCCAGCAGTGTGCTGGTCGGCGCATTGCTGGCCCTTAAGACCATCCAGCACGAGAAGCATCGCTACAATTGCAGCTACCAGGTGGCTCTTTTCAACTTCGCGGTGCCCTTTTGGGCGGGCGTCCTGCTGGAGCTCGTGTACCTTCATTTCCTGATTTTGGACGCCTCCACCGCCATCCACGTCGCAGGTCTACTCGTGGGCCTGATCGCGGCCCACTGCCGCGAGGGGTGCTCATGCTTTTTCGGATGGATTCGGAAGCGGCCTCGACGGCGTTGTTCGAGCTGCAGCGCTCTTTTCGACGAGGAACGAGAGGAGACGCCGGCAACGCCGCTAACTCCGTCGCAGTCGGCTAACATTTGGTGTCAGGTCTGCGCGGCCCGGACCGCGTCGCCGACTGCGTACCGGGTGCCAGAGACGACTGTGCACCGTAGTCCCGAGCTCTCAGCGGAGGATACATCTTCGAAAGACTCACTGTAACGCCCTGCATCGGCTCGGCCGGTACATTCATCAATCACGTGGTCGTCTCCACGGTGTAAAGGCTGACGAGATTCATGCGCGATGTCTTTGAATGAATGAATGTTTACTTCGTAATCTGTGTCTTGTGCATGTTCAGTGGTTTAGTTGGGTGTGATCCTTATGATCCTTATATGAGAGATGGAGCAGTTGTGTTTTTATTATATGGTTCGACTGGATTGATTCACGCACATGCTTATTAAATTCTTGGGGTATAACATTATCTCGGCGCGATAAGACTGCGACATTGCAGTCGCATCAGTAGTGAGCTCCCGACTAAAGGGTCGCTGCAGTATAATGTCTGGCTTTCGTTTGTTAGGTTTAATGCCTTAAATTATCTCAGGCTATGAACCTCATAGAGATGAGCAGGTTGAATTTCAAAAAGTCAGTTTTGCCGCAAAAGCGCAGCATGAATGCGATAGCGAAAAATTGGAATGTAACACAAAGAACAACAACCAGCTCAGAGGAGATGCTCAAAAAAAAAACGTACAGGACAAGCATGAACTAAAAAATCGCATCATATCCATGTAGTGAATGATGAGTGGGGCGAATGATCCGTCCACCCTTGATTTCGTCAATCCGGCCGTCCATCCGCCCGTCCATCCGCCTGTCTATCTGTCTGTCTGTCTGTATGTCTGTCTGTCTGTCTGTCTGTCTGTCTGTCTGTCTGTCTGTCTGTCTATCTGTCTGTCTGTCTGTCTGTTGTTACGAAGCGCGCCTCCGACGACGTTACGAAGGGTGCCACGAATCTCACCGCTGCAACCACTGTTTCGAAAGACGGCGGCGCCAACATGGTCCCGAAGGCGCCACTGCTCCTATCTCCGCCGACACGGTCACCAGCCGTATGGTAGCGTAGGTTTCTCAGCTCACGACTGCTTCTGCGCAGAGCTGATAGACGAGCGTACCAGACGACGGTGAGTTAAACAAGGTTTATGTACAGCATATATACAGAGGCGTTACAAGTTCGGCACTGGGGCCGACAGCTTAGAGACCCGAAGAGCCGAGCTCTCCTCTCTAACACATAAGTCTACTGCTTGCGACGCGCCGCAGGGCTTCTTTTATATGCACCGGGTGGATTCCTTGAGTAACCAAATGTCCAACCAGAAGCGCCGCTGGTCGTGAGGTCAGAATCCTCCAATGGGGTCGCCGCTGGGCCGCGTCATTCTATCGAATCTGGAGCCGCTACGCTGCACGTGGCTGCACCCAAGGACGAGTGACCTCGCCACGCATTGCGTCAGACTCGCCAGACAGGAATGCGCCGATTGCTTCGACGGGCTCACTGACTGAGGTGACTCACTGTGCGTGCGTGGCAGAAGGCAGCGCCGCGTGATGACGCCGTTCAGTTCGCATCAGGTGGGCTCACGGGCTGGCCTTGACACAGATTGCCTTTTTTAGAGGCATGGACGTTCACTTTGGACTCGCAGGCATAACACTGCCTGCCTGCCTGCCTGCCTGCCTGCCTGCCTGCCTGCCTGCCTGCCTGCCTGCCTGTCTGTCTGTCTGTCTGTCTGTCTGTCTGTCTGTCTGTCTGTCTGTCTGTCTGTCTGTCTGTCTGTCTGTCTGTCTGTCTGTCTGTCTGTGGATATGCTGTGCTGGTTATGCCGCATGGACGCAGGACTGCTCTATACCATAGCGAGTATCGCCCTGGTACCCCTCGCAACATCGCTCCGTCACGCCCGCGTGTCGCCAGCTACAGTGTTCAAGGGATACGCAAGCAGCGGTTGCGCATCCTGCTCTGCGCATCCAAAACGGGGCTATAAGGACCACTCTGGACTGCCTGGAAGCCATTGCAGCGGCAGCAGTCACGGCGGAATGTGCACGCTCTGAATCGTCTCACTCTGTATTTCCAGGCGCCTGAAGTTCCTTGCTTGGCAGGCACTACTACTGAGTATCGCCCTGGTACCCCTCGCAACATCGCTCCGTCACGCCCGCGTGTCGCCAGCTACAGTGTTCAAGGGATACGCAAGCAGCGGTTGCGCATCCTGCTCTGCGCATCCAAAACGGGGCTATAAGGACCACTCTGGACTGCCTGGAAGCCATTGCAGCAGCAGCAGCAGTCACGGCGGAATGTGCACGCTCTGAATCGTCTCACTCTGTATTTCCAGGTTGGTGTGAGAATTTTACGTAACTATTCTGTGCTGTAAAAATTACCGTGACTGCTGCTCTACGCTGCTTTTGACCTGTATACAATGCCTACCTGTGCTGAACTTGCTAAAAAAATTGAAGCGCTTGAATCCGCGTTTAAAGAGCAATTAGAAACTGCAGTTAAAGAGTTCAAGGTGGAGGCTAGGAAAACACTGGATGACAAAGGCCTTGAAGAGCATGCAAAAGTATGCGAGAGCATTAAGTTCCTCAGTGCTCAGTACGATATTGCATAAAATAAAGCGCTAAGGGCCCATAACGAGTCTCTTGAAACCCGTTTGGCTGAACTTGAGCAATATTCTCGACAAAACAATATAGAAATTAAAGGTGTACCAACGACTAAAGGCGAGGACTGTACTGCCATTCTAAAGCGCATGGGCGATGCAATAGGATGTACTGTAACACCTGCTGACATAGACACAGTGCATCGTGTTCCCACGAAATCAGCAGGGAACAACATCATTGCTCGGTTTTGCAGTCGTGACAAAAAAAAATGACTTCATCCGCAAAGCTCGCAAGGCTCGCCTTCGCACCGGCAGCATTGGCTTTTCGGAATCTACTGACCAGGCTATTTATACGAATGACCACCTTACTGCTGAGAATAAGAAGCTATTTGCTAGGGCACTGACTCTCAAGAAAGAGCACCAGTGGAAATTTCTCTGGACAGAGAACTGTCGCATCCTAGCACGCAAGTCTGAAGATACCAGGGTCTTTCGAATAAATACCGCCTCTGACCTTTCGATTTTCATTTAAACGACGCCTTACATATTCTGTATCGACCACTAAGTTTTTCTTCTTTTTTTATGTCTTCGATTACCGTTAGCAACCTCAAACATTCGCTTACATTACAGAAATATTCGCTAATTCATTGTAATGCTCGCAGCATCCGAAAGAACTATGACGCGATTACCACTTTTCTTTCTCTACTGCACCACCAGTTTTCGTTTATCTGCCTTGCAGAAACGTGGTTGTGCGACGCAGACCGTAACATGTATTCTTTTCCACAGTATCAGGCAGAGTATTGTCACCGATCCTATGACGCGCATGGTGGGGCTGCAATTTTTGTTTCCAGTGTGGTTTCGTACACGCGCAGGTTTGATCTGTCTTTCACCGTACCACTGTGCGAATCTGTGTGGATCGAATGTGGCAAGTCACCCCTAAACAACGGAAAAAAATTAATCATTGGCAGTTTGTATCGCTCTCCTTCATCTCCTGTTCTAGAATTTCTGTCAAATCTTGATAGATTACTTCACAAGCTATCTTTTGAGAATAAGCAAGTTGTACTGGTAGGGGACATCAACATAAACTTATTAGACATAGAATCCAGTATCTACTCGGCTTACCCGAACTGCTTCAGTGGCTTCGGCTACGAATCACTTATCACTGCTCCAACAAGATGTGGCCAACAGGGTTCCCAATCTCTTTTAGATCATGTCTTATGCAATTTTTCTCCCGCCCCCGAGGCTGGTGTGGTTGACACATACATTACAGATCACTTCCCCGTTTACATAACATTTAATGCTAGGCGCTCCAGTGTCGATAGCTGTTTTTACACATCTGTGCTGGATCATGACAAGTTTATCGATGCTATACTACAACTGACTGGTCACTTGTTAAGTCCGATATTCTTGATAATTCCTGCTCTGACGTAGAGGCTATGCTACAGAAATTGTGCGCTTTATTTTTAAAGGCCGTAACATCTAGTACATCAACTGTTAAATGCAAAAAACGGTATAAATTTCCCCACAATCCATGGATGACAAACGGCTTATTGACAAGTGTTCGTAAAAAAGATAACCTTTACAAAAAAACAAAAAGACAGTCTTTTAATATTTCGCTTGCCCGCCGATACAGGAAATATTGCAACAATTTGAAAATTTTACTCCGAGAAGCAAAAAAGCGTTATTATGAAAATGAGTTGACCAAACATCAGGGGGAACCTAAAAAACGATGGAACCTTTTGAACAACTTTTTAAACGAATCATCTGGAAACTCGCCTATATCTGAAATAATATTGACGCAAGGCGAACGCAGTATTCAAACTACGCGCGCTAGTTCGTGCGCCACCCAAGAGATCAGCGGCTTGATGATCAAACAAGAAAAGGCCGTGACGGCGCGCGCTTCCTCAGCACGGGATTTTGATGAAAAAGAAGTGGGCCACCGCTCGAGGGCTTTTCTCTCGGAGATTGATCCCTTTTTGCTGATCGCCTGTTAGAGACGCGGCTACTTTTCGGGCACAAGTTCGCCCCAATAAACAGTTATTCGTACACCATTTGGATTGTACGTAACAATTCTGGTGGAGGTGCGGGGTAATGATCTCAAACCCAGTTGGACTTCGAGAAAGCAGCCCGGAACCACGAGCAGTCGAACCAACTGAGCTCACGCCAGTTCATCAGCGCCCCAGCCGTCGTCTACGTGGTGAGCCGCCGGAATTTCCCCTGCCACCAGAGCCCAGAGTGTCTCCAGCTGTCTCCGGTGAGAGTACCGAAATGTCGTCTCCAACTGCTGCCGCACACGCCGTTTCGTCTCCAGTCGCTGCCACGCACGTCGTTGTCGATGAGCCATGGACGCTGGACCCTTTTCATGGCGATCCTCATGAAGACGCCGAGGATTGGCTGGAGGGTTTTGAGCGCGTCGCCAACTGCAACGGATGGCCCGAAGAACGGAAGCTCCGCCGAGTTTATTTCGCATTGCAGGACAGCGCACGAACGTGGTTTGAAAACCATGAAGGTACCATTCGATCGTGGGATGATTTCCGACGGGAGCTACTGGCCGAGTACAGACCGCAAGGAAAGAGCTGAAGCTGCCTTGCAGGCAAGAAACCAGCGAAACAATGAAAGCGTCGCAATGTATGTAGAAGACATGTGCCGGTTATTCCGCCGGTCTGATCAAAATATGAGCGAGGACAAGAAACTTCGGCACCTGATGCGTGGGGCGAAGCAGGAGATTTTTGCCGGTTTGCTCCGATGTCCCCCGCGGAACGTCGCTGAATTTCGCACCGAGGCGACAGCGGTTGAAAAGACTCTGCAACAGCGAGCGAGGCACTACAATCGAGATGTCAACGTCGCATCCGTAGACGTGGTGTCAGCAGTCTTCGGGAATGGCATCGACGTATTACGAGAGCTCATTCGATCGGTGGTTCGAGAAGAGCTCCAGAAGCTAAACGGCAACCCCTCAACGGTCTCGTCTTTAGGGGAAGTTGTTCGGGAGGAGGTGAGACAGGCAGTCCGTGAGCAGCAGCCACAAGCCCAGCCTGTTCAAGCGTCGGTTCCGATGCAACCCGCAGTCTCGTACACCGAGGTACTGAGAAACACCCCTGTTCCTCATTTCGTCGCCCCTGGACCTCCTTTCGCTGCCCCGGGACCTTATTTCACCGCAGCAAGCACGCATCTGCCGAAACCTCGATATACGCCGTCCCCAGCCGAGACTAGGATCCGAAAAGCTGATATATGGCGCACTCCTGATCGAATTCCGCTTTGTTATCACTGCGGCGAAGCTGGCCATCTTTACCGGATGTGTGCATATCGCCGAGCTGGACTTCGGGGTTTTCCCGTAAACGCTGCCTGTCCACGGAATGGTGAGCGACCTTTTGAAATCGAGGAGTACTTGTCCACGCGTCAAGGGGCTCACTCCTCGCAGCAGCATCAGTCTCGGTCGACAGTGCCACTGAGGTATCGGTCACCAAGTCCGCGCCCATCTTCAAACTCTCCGAGGCGACTTCCCCAAAGCCCGCTTCGGGAAAACTAGAATCGGCGACCTGGGGAGGTAAGGCCGCTGCCGACGCAGGAAAACAACCTCCAGTGCCGATTTCAAAATGTGATGATGGACACGAGACTACGTGCGGAAATGGTAACGTCGCTTCTGATTTGTCGGTAGTTATAGACGGCTACGAAACGAATGCTTTAGTAGACACAGGCGCAGACTATTCCGTCATGAGCAGGGGACTTGCCAGAACGCTGAAAAAAGTGCTGACCCCTTGGATAGGACCACAAGTGCGAACCGCCGGGGGACACCTTATCGATCCGGCAGGCATGTGTACCTCTAGAGTTGGGATACGCGGCTTCACCTACGTCGCCAGCTTCATTGTCCTGTCGGAGTGTTCAAGAGATGTAATTATCGGAATGGACTTTTTGCAGGCCAATGGCGCAGTGATAAGCTTGCAGGAAACGTGCGTCTCGTTCTCGACGAAACACGCCATCGCGACATTCGAGAGTGAAAAACGATTCTATGCGCTCCAGATTGCAGGTGATGATGTAACAGTACCTCCAAGATCCATCATTGTTGTCACCGTAAAAAGCAATGTTTACAACTACTATGAAGGAATGGCAGAAAGCAATACTGGGCTATTACTCGAGAAAGGGATCTGTGCAGCAAGAGGTATTGTACGACTGCGTGATGGGTGTACGAGTGTCTTCCTGACAAATTTCCGAAATGAGGTGCAGCACCTTGCGAAGGGAACTGTTGTTGGTCACTTGCATGATTACGTTCCGATTACGGATTTGAATTCTTCCGAGACTGCACCACTGCAACCTGACGGTATAGATTCCATACTCGCATCTATCCACATTGAAGCAGCCCTATCACCGAACCAGAAACAAAAAATCGAGAGCCTTATACGGGAGTACGCCCCATGTTTTTCCACGTCATCGAAAGTGCAAAGAACATCTATCATCAAACACCGCATCATAGTCGATCAATCTGTTAGACCTATTTGCCAGCACCCGTACCGAGTGTCACCAAAAGAGAGAGAAGTCATCAGAGGCCAAGTTGAAGAAATGCTCAGGGACGACGTAATTCAACCGTCGGCCAGCCCATGGGCCTCACCTGTAGTACTGGTAAAGAAAAAGGACCAGACCTTGCGCTTCTGCGTTGACTACCGAAAATTGAACGTCGTCACAAAGCGGGATGTCTATCCCCTTCCAAGGATCGATGACACCCTTGACAGACTACGAGACGCGAAATTCTTCTCCTCTCTAGACCTCAAGAGCGGATACTGGCAGATAGAGATGGACGAACGAGATCGCGAGAAAACTGCTTTCGTGACCCCAGATGGGTTATACGAGTTCAAGGTACTCCCATTTGGCCTGTGTTCCGCACCCGCCACGTTTCAGCGGATGATGGATACTGTGCTGTCCGGGTTAAAATGGAAGTCCTGCCTTGTTTATCTCGATGACGTCGTGATCTTTTCGGCCACCTTCGATCAGCATGTGGAACGACTACGTACTGTGCTCGAAGCGATTAGTTCAGCAGGGTTGACAATAAAACCCCAAAAGTGCCATTTTGGTTTTCAGGAACTGCTTTTCCTCGGTCATGTGGTTAGCTCTGAAGGCATTCGACCTGACCCCGAAAAGACAGCAGCTGTAGAAAAGTTTCCTAGACCGACAGATAAAAGGGCTGTGAGACGATTCTTAGGACTTTGTGCCTATTACAGAAGATTCGTTAAAGATTTTTCGAAGATTGCGGAGCCACTAACCCGACTGACGAAAGAAGACATGCCTTTCACCTGGACAAGCGAGCAAGAAGAGGCGTTCAATGAGCTACGACAGCGACTCCTACACCACCCTGTCCTGGCACGTTTCCACGAAGAAGCCGAAACAGAGATTCACACAAACGCAAGCAATTTGGGACTATATAATAATATATAATATTATTTCTTTGCAACAGCCAACTTCTATTGCAAATGCTTTCAGCGATTTTTTTTTCTAGCATTCCTACTACACAATCGGGCATACCAAAATGTTCCGTTTCTCGGGTCGCTTCTTCATTTTTTCTTTTGCCCATAACCACTGACGAAGTATGCTCAGTTCTCTTGAATCTAAAAAATAAATGCGCAGGTCTTGACAATATTTCTGCGTATCACTTAAAACTGATTGCGAGTAATATTTCTGGAATACTTAGTGATATCATTAATCTAATGTTTCAGCAAGGCGTATTTCCTAAACTTTTAAAGAAATCTAAAATAGTTCCGGTATTCAAAAAGGGTGACAAAAGAACAGTTTCTAATTATCCGCCCATATCAATTCTTTCTTCCCTCAGCAAAGTTATTGAAAAATTGTTCGTTGATCGTTTAGGTAATTACCTAAGCAAATTTAATTTACTTCATCCGTGTCAATTTGGCTTTCGTTCAGGCAGTTCGACAAGCTTAGCACTAGTTTCATTAATAGATTACCTAAAAAATCGATTGACTCTGGTAAATTTGTTGGATCGGTCTTCCTAGATTTCACCAAGGCCTTTGACACCATTGATCATGCCACCCTGTTTAACAAATTGGAGGCCTATGGGGTAACTGGAGCTCCATTAACCTTCCTGAAAAATTATCTGCACAATAGAGAATGCTCGGTGTACGTATCAGGCGCTTCTTCTGAAACTAAGCTAATCAATCAAGGCGTGCCCCAGGGGTCTATTTTGGGCCCTTTATTATTTATTATTTATATTAATGACCTTGTCGATGCAATTAAATCAACTCACTGCGTGTTATACGCAGACGACACGACTATAACTGCAGCTGAGGACTCTCTAACTGCTCTCACTTTACACTTGAATAACACACTTCTAGATATTACTAAATGGTGCTACGGGAACCAACTTATTATTAACCCAGCCAAAACCAAGTTTATGATATTTAGGTCCGCTCAAAGACCATTGCCTTTTCATCAACCCTTAACCCTAGGTCCTCACTCTATACCCACCTGTGATACTGTAATTTTTCTTGGTGTACATCTTGACTGCCATTTAAAGTTTAATCTCCACACTGATCACCTCAGAAAGAAAACTGCATTCGGATTTCGGGCTATAATAAAAGCTCGTGAAGTTTTTCATATAAACGTACTTATGTCTCTGTATTTCACCTTCATTCATTCCCATATCATGTATGGTATCGCTGCTTGGGGAAACACGTATGACTGTCATCTATCACCCATTGAGAACATACAAAATCAGGCGATCCGCATTATCACTAATTGCTCACGATACTCCAGTGCACACCATCTACTCCAAGACAACAAAATCCTACCTGTTCGTAAGTTATTTTTTTATAGCATAGCCGTTCTTCTGTTTCAATTGCGCAATGCACTGCTACCATTTGAGTTAATTGATTCAGTTTTCTTACAAAACAACAATGTAACCAGATTTGCAATGAACCTTAACTTTTTGCTACCCGCGTCGCGCACAAATTATGGAAAAATGACCACTGCCTTTGCTGCCATTACTTTTTGGAATAACATGCCTCTTTCTGTTAAAACGATACCCACATTGTCATCATTCAAAAAGTCGCTTAAAAGTTTTCTGTTAAATTATTAGCTGCCTGTATATGGGCTTTTTGGGGGCTTTGCGTTTTTGGTTATGCCATTTAGATCATTGCATTTCGATTGACAATGTCCGCCACTGAACTAGATGTTTTTGAGTCTTTCTTTGTGTTTTTTTTTGTTCTTTCTTTTTTCTTTCCTTATTTGCCTTGCTTTTTGTTGCCTGATGTGTCACTTAGCCTATAATAATTACTTATCACTCTATATTGTATAATTGATTTCCATTCACTCGTTGCTTGTTAACTTGATCTGATTTATTGATTGTTATAATGCATCGAGGGTCCCGTTATAGTTTTTAACTTTGGGACCCTCGTCTGTATATTAATATTACTGTACTACTTTTTTGAAATGAATAATAAACTGAACCTGAAACTGAGTTTCGCCCCTAGTAACGTTTACGTGTGTTACGCATTTGTGCCTCTCCGCATCCACGATTGTCTGTTGCACAGCATTCATAAGACTCCCAGTGCCCGTACTCCTTTATTGGTTATGTATTCAATGTGTGTATGCCAAAGGCGGTGGTTATAAATATTTCCCAGCCTTGCCACGGTGGTCTGGCGGCTAAGGTACTCGGCTACTGACCCGAAGGTCGCGGGATCGTATCCCGGCTGTGGCGGCTGCATTTTGGGTGAAGGCGAAAATGCTGTAGGCTCATGTTCTCAGACTTGGGAGCAGGTTGAAGAACCCCAGGTGGTCGAAATTTCCGGAGCCCTGCAACAGCGTTCCGAATATTTGTATAGTGGTTTTGGGACGTTAAGCCCCACATATCAATCAACGAATCAACAAATCATCGAATCATTCGAACATATTTTACAGAGCCCAAATGTCGTACGTTCTGCAGGTTGCAAGATATTCTAATAGTAACTGGGTTATCCAATAGGAAAACATTCCTTAGTGAATATACATATGAATGTATACCAGTGTTTGAAGCGAAAATGCTTCATCTGCATATGCATGTGGTTGTACTTCATGACTGGGAATAAGGCTCAGCAATATATTAAAGATAAGAGACGAGGTTACTGGTCGCTGAAGAATTTTGCGTAACTGGGAATGGAGAATGACCTGTTAGTGAACAATATAACTCCCTCCCAGTTAAAGAAAAATCTCTTTAGACGAACTCATCATAAACTTTTATTTCATTCAATAATATTTTATGCTCTACGCTATCGTAGGCTTTTGAGATGTCAAAAGTTACCAGAACTGCTATTGCTTGCGGCGGCGCGCTAATTTGATTCGGCTCTCCAAGACCACATGAGCATGCTAAATGAAACATCGTTAATTAGTTGGTTTGACCTAAGAGAAATGGCTCAACCCATCATGGGGGATCGGCCATGAATTGCGTGGCAGTGGTATTGCGGGGAAAATGTGAAAAAAGGAGGGGGATGCCTAACTTTTTTTTATATGAACGAAAAGCTTAGTTGTGCAAACAGGCAGTTTTGAATAGTTAAAAAATAAAACAATTGAACAAAAATACTAAAAATAAAATACCGTAAACAATACATGAAATAGACTAATTACAAAAATAAGTAATGAGCATGTATGCACTTGTGAAATTAGCATAGTAGCCGTGTTGACTCTTTTATAAAGTTATATATCACTCCATATATGTCCCTGTTGTAAGGGGCTTAGAACTTTCTCTTTTACCAACTTAATAAGACGATCATGAACAATTCTTCAAATTGACCAGAAAAAGTTCTCCCAATTAGCCAGTGCGAACTGATATTTGCGTGCGCGTCTCAAAAGCAGGTTTCCAATTGAAAGAAAATGCAGGAGCGTTGCGTGATAGGAAATATACGCTCAAGACAACATATCCTTTCTTGCATGAATTCTCAGGACTGCAGGCCTCACTCGCACAGTACGTCAAATGAAATCACGGCCATTTAATAACGTGCAGCTTCATTGCCGTAAAATTGCGATAAAGTGTTGGTGGTGATTAAAATAACAAATAAAGAGTCGAAAATAAAGCAGCCTGAATCTCATTTTTTCCCTCTGCAGCATGGATTGGGTCATGTAGTGTGACAGAGAAGTATAGATAATAACCACAGACATCAAGGGCCCGTCACCAGGCATAATCAACTGAATTTTAATAGCGCCTCGAAGCGCCCAAGCGTCTCAGTTCCAGAACATCGGTGCCAAGTGAGGTGTCACCTATCATTGTCATAATGAAACTGATACTGGGTGTACAAAGGCATTGGCTGTACAAATACGCAACACAACAGTTTGGTCTCTCATATTGATCCCGCGAGGACACCGGTCTGCTACAATTGGATCGCGGTCTAATTATAAACATCCCACTGACTGATTTACTCGCACAGAAAATTTTCATAAACGTTTTATTATCTCTCTCATACCTTATCACATTGCATTTTTTAAATGCAAAGCATTTCTCAGCGAACTTCGGCGCCTTTAAGCGTATCTATGTATCTCTATCTATCTATCTATCTATCCATCTATCTAGCTGCCTACGACTTTTAACTCTCCTGGCAGTTTGGATAATGGTATCTATACCAAACTTGGTATGGCATAACATGACTGTACGAAGAACATATTTGACTAGTCATAACATGAAAATCATGACATGTATGTCATGAATGTCATGATTTACATTTCATGGTCCTGGAGCCCTTGCGGTGGTTTCGTTCACATGGCATCTTGCAAAACTGGTATGGTATGGTATGATTGCATGGCGAACACAAGCCACAGACACTAACATGAAAAGCATGACATGCGTGTCATGTAACAACAGTACTACATGCCACGCTCATGATGCGCTGGCGGCTGTTTCGCTAGCTTCACTTACACCAAATTTGGTATTACGAGACGTCAATGGATAACGAAGGCATGATAATGGTGCAAACATGATAAACATAGGATGCGTGTCATGTAGAAACGTGTCTACATGCTACGCTCTTGAGGCACTCGCTGCCGTTTCGCTAGCTTCACATGTACCAAACTCGGTATTACGCGACACGAACGGACGACATAGGTAAATGACACATCCAAACATGATAATCACGACAAGTGTGTCATGTAACAACCACAACCTACTGTATTTTGCTGACCTGCCCAGCGAGTGAAGCGCCAGCACGCCCTCTCTGGTGTTGGCGCCTGCCGCTATGCGCCTTGTGGCGCTGCAACTTACTTCATGCTAAGGTCCCTAGATGAAACAAGTTTCCAAGGTAGCGACACCCTCCCTTTTCCTCCTCGCTTATTTGCCTGAAGCGCCCCCTAGAAGGTTCAAAACTTTCATTCAAAAGCGAATGTTTGGGTTCTGTTGCTACGGTGAATAGATGTAAATGAAACAAAATGGAACGAAATAAGACGTAGAATAAACAGTTACCTTTATGAACATAAACGGCACAACACAAGAGCAAGCGGGATGTGCGTTACTCAACCGGCAACGTTGTGCAGTTCTATACTTTAAACCACTAGCCATGGCGTCATGCGTAGTACATTTTAGTTCCACGGCCGCGGTATTTCGTCCAGTTCTAACTAGTCCACTTCTCTGATTGTGTTTTGTTCGTGCTGTGACACAGTGAACGTGCTTCTTGCTGGATCCTGTAAGTGGCCACAGGGCGTGACGTTGTGACAATTGATTACAACCGGCTTGTGCACACGCAAGAAAAAAAACTACGACCAGACTGGTACGAACACTCGTCCAGCAGCACTGCGATGACGTTTTTTTTTTAAATGTGCCCATTTGGACAATTGTGATGCCAAGTGATTCTGATGCGGTGCTGGGAACATCCTGAAAAGTGAGAGTTCTACTGGTGAGATGTCTCGAAGCAGCGCGTTTCGGCTCAAGTGGGAACTGGTCCAGAGGGAAATGTTTCTGGAGGTGCGTTGATTAAAACCTACAGCTGTTCTGTACACGTGCATACCCACATGTATCTGTACCAACTGGCATGCACTAGACACGCATTAGACGCGCGCCTGGCGTTTCAATAAAAACCGACAAGTGAACTCGCTTCGCAGATCCGCGTCAACATACGTTGACGGAGTTGCACGAAAGCATTCGCGTGAAATGGTTCATAGTTGCACTTCATGGTGTGCTTCATCTCGGAAAGCACGAGGTAAGTTGAAGGGAGCGAAACCATTTTCTGTTGTTTACGGCAACGCAGCATTGCTGAAAAACGCAGATGTTGCATTGAACGAGCATGGGGAAACAATCTTGGTCGACTTAGCGCACACCGAAACTCTCCGCCTCTTCAGTTTATGTTCTGGCTACGATTTTGTCTTTGGTCACGGCGAGAATCCGGCTGGAGCCATATGCACATGCGTACTCGTTTTGAACCTTTTGCATAATAATAAATAACACCACCAGCCATTTGCAAGATCACGTGCAAGTAATGCACCAATTACAGACGCGGATGGCAGAGAAAAAGAGGAGTAATCGAGAGAGTGAGGAGGACGGCTCGAGAACAATGAGTGACGCTACCTTGCTTCATCTAGGGACCTTACCTCATCCGCACCGGTTGCTGGCGCCCAAAACATGAGCCTCCACGCTTTTTTTTTGTCGTCTGCTCGCGCGACGCTGGGAGAAAAGCAGCAATGTTTACGCGTGCAAATACTTTGGACGATTAAGATGAATAAAAGCCTCTTTTTGAATAAACATAAAGTATAACGACGATCTTTTGCTACCGTCTGCTCGTGCCGAGCTGCGACAGAAACGTGCAGGTAGGTGCAGTTTGTACACAAAGCGAGACTTCTTGGTGCAAATTAGCCATCACGATGGTGGTGTGCTGCATGCCTTTCCGCGAATCAAGGCAAGGGAAGACTCCTGATGTGACTTTTCATGAGTTTCCAGTGACCGAGGTCCGTGAAAAATGGATCAAGATGATTTCTATAAAGCGTAAGTCTCCTCAATTAAGGGTTATTTGGCATGCTCAATATGTAGTGTGTTGTAAAAGACTGCGTGTCTCTAAAAGAGTGAGTTGCTCGGCTGGTTTGTGGTGCATGACAGACGAGACGCATATTAGCACACACACACACAAAAAACGACAACCTCAAGAAAGTAAACGACGACGCGCAATACTCACAACTGTTTATTAGCCAAAAAAATGGGGGGGGGGGGAGAGACGACAAGAGCGCACATATGGACGCCATGTCACTACATGTGGTTATGAAACAAGGTTTTGAAACACGTCCACTTTGTGAAGAATTAGTGTTATAAGTGATTTTAAGTGCTGTTTCGTTTCAAACTAGTTGCAGAGTGTCTTTCATTGATTATTCATGTACCTGCAATCTACATTTGTCATTTGAGACGAAAGTATTTGTGCGCAAAATTACCTGTATTGGGTTGTTTTTTATGTTCGCTGGATGCCGCGGCTACTGTCAAATGTCATAGTCCTTGCCCTTTCTTGACCAGACAGTAAATGCAAGCCAGCTGAGTCTATTCCAACGGCAACAAGTCTACTATTGTATACACATATAGCTGGTATAATGAGTTAAATAAACATATGGTGGCCAGCGCTTTTTATAACCTGTCTCTGTCTTCATTCTTTCTTGTTTCGCACGATGACACATGTGTTTGTACCTGATTTGCGATTGTATTTGAAAAAAAAATGGCAGCATATCCACGGAGTGAATGATGGAGAGTGGGGCGATGCATTCGTCCGTCCATGCGTCTGTCTGTGTGACCGTCCATGCGTTTGTTCGAGCGCCCGTCCCTGCGTTCGTTCATGCATCCGCCCCGTGCGTCCGTTCATGCGTCCATCCATGCATCTGTATGTTTGCCCGTTCGTCCATCTATTCAACACTCCAGGTCCCACCATCTCGCATCTTTTTATCATATATTCCCCATATAGAAGCACCGCCATTCAGTGGACATTCCAAGGACTAAACGAGAGGTGGCACATGCACACTTTCTTACGGCTTGCGCTTCGGGTCTACTTCCCACCTTCAACCACCTTGAGTTCATGGTATATACTAGTTCACTGTATTCATGGCACTGCGGCCCAATGCTCGCTAAACCTTTCTGAAACCAAGGAGCTTATGCCCAGTGAGTATAACGTAGCAACCTTTTCCTGTCAGGTAGTGAGTGCTCAATGTACATGCCAGTGGCTGCTAATGTGAAATGAGAGACAGAAGGATTCAGCTTTTAATTTCTTACGGTTTGCGCTTCGTATCTGCTTCCCCTCTTTAACCACCTCGAATTCATTCATGGTATATACTAGTTCATTGTATTCATGGCCCTGCGGCTGAACGCTCGCTAAACCTTTCCAAAACTAAGGAGGTTACACCCAGGGAGTATAAAGTAGCAACCCTCTCTGTCCGATAGTGCTCAATGTACATGCCAATGGCTGCTAATGGGAATCGCAGCGTGCGCTTTGACTAAAAGCCGAATGCTTCTGTCTCTCATTCCCCATTAGCAGCCATTGGCATGTACATTGAGCACTATTTTTTATTGTTAAACAACGCACAGAAGAAATCTCTCACCGGCACCACCTTGGAGGTCAAATGTTATACCTACTTCGGGTATGTGCCACTGGTGGTTACGTACTACGAGGGACGCACAAGCCACGCCATAAGAAGCTTCGCCCCTAATAATGTACTGAAATGTCAACTAAACTGCAAAAGAACATTCTCAAAGTCACATGAAATAAAATGATTCAATATAGCCGCCCCATTGACTCAATGTGTGATGAAACTCTTATTTACCCGGCGGCAACCCATGCATTTCCATGCATGCACCGGCGCTCAGCTCGGGTAACTCGAGCGCCCCTAGGCGGCGAAGTTCGGAATCTGAGCCGGCGCAGGCAGCTCCGTAGACCGCCGCTAGCTGGGCAGGTCAGGAGTACAGTAGGTCGTGGTAACAACATCACTACCAGCCACACTGTTCATGCGCTCGCGGCCGTTTTGCTAGCTTCACATATGCTAAGTTTGTTATTACGTGACGCCAATGGATGACGAAGGTTTGTTACTCGTGCAAACATGATAATAATGAGATGCGTGTTATGTGAGAACACGACTGCATGCCATAGTCAAGGCGCCAATACATTTCGACGTGACTCGGTGCGCGTGCTCGCCGGCGTTCATTTTGTCGCGTCACGCCGGCCCTGCCACGCAAGGCGCCGGTCCTGCCATATACTCGCAGGCGCGCGCTGCGCTGCGTTGCTTTGACGCATGCGCGTTTCAGCGTGTCCGGCGTCCCTTCCTCGCGAAAAGAGGCAGACGCAGTGTTGTCTGGGTAACGCATCGTTGCGAAATGCAGCACGTCACATTTCGCGCCGGTTGCCGTCGGGCTGCGCCGACGGACGCTGGTCGCGCCTGGCGTCAGACTACTTAGTAGAGTGCTCGCATTTTGCTAACGTTGTGTCACTGTGCCAAGCGTGCGCGCACGTCAACGCTACTTCGGAGTATATTGGGCCTTTCAAGTCGTGCTCGCGGCCGTTTTGCTAGCTCCACATATACCAAATTTGGTGGTACTTGACGTCAATGGATGACGAAATATATGACTGGTGCAAACATGATAATCCTGACACGCGTGTCATGTAAGAACATGACAACATACCAGGCTCATAGCGTGCTCGCGGCCGTTTCGCTAACTCCACATATGATAAATTTGGTATCACGTGACGTGAATAGATGACGAAGGTAAACGACAAATCACAACTTGATAATCATGACACAGAAGTCATGTACGGCCTCATAAACCTCCACCTCGTAAGTGCTGATTTTAAAGTGACTTATCAACATTTCTCATTCGTGCTTCGCATATCATTGATTCCCACTGTACGTGGGATCTGCCAATTTTATTTTTCAGTTAATGTTAGAATTGCTCAGACAGTTAATATATTTGCGCATTTTCGCGTTTCTGTGTTTACTCTTCATCGGTTCAACAAGTACAAAGGTAACGTGGGAAGAGTAATTCATTCTTGTCGCGTGCAACATGTTATGATCATCATCCTCGTCATCATCGCTCGTGAAGATGATGCACGTTCGGCGACAAAAGCCAGCAGACCACGCGAACGACAGCGGCGGCGTCAGTAGTGCGGAACATCTCTAAGCCTCATCTCCTGCAGAAGCCAAAGGTCGAACATGTCCTACCATCACAGCGGACGTCTCCCATGTCACGACAGGGCACTCTAAGGAGCAACGAGGCTTAAAATGGTGACAGAGGTGACATCAATTAGTTATGCGAGTGTGCATTTCACCAAAATTCACAGAAATTAGTTGTCGTCGACTCTGGGGCCCCTGACATTGCCGCGGCAGCAGTATCTATTTTCAGCAAGTTCGAGGAACGAAAAAGCTTGGAAATCTTGAGCGTCGGTGCGCCCAACCAGTCGACGAGTTCTCGGGCTATAACCCCATCAAATTCATGTTCACAAAGTCAGCAGAGGTCGGGTCTCCGCCTGCAATGGCGACATACCTCAACCCTGAGACCAAGGTGGATTCCCAAGTACCAGAGGCTTCCATCAGTAGCATCAACATTCCCCGTCATTTTAATTGTCAGCGTCGAATGTAAACAAGGCGACAAGACGCCAGTGACAATATCAGTAGTAGCAGACAACTTGATAAGTATATTTGAAGCCAGTCACATATCAATCAGTCCGAGGGCACAGGAGTGCCCGCACTCCATAACCACACCTGTGGAAGTCGCAGCTTTTTCCGCGACGCCCTCTTCCACAAGCCTAGACATCCAAAGCCAACATGTGCCAGCTTCAGCAAAACACGCACACCTCAATGAGCCTGTCGAGCTACCAGAAGCCACCATTCCTGACAAGATGACGCTGTCCGACACTCCCGATGTCGCAAGCCACGCGTGCCTGCTTGCCATGGCAACTGAGCCTTCTTTTGGATCCAAGTCCAACGTGCCTCGTCACACCAACTTACCCGCAATAGTCGACTCGAAGCTCGGAGAGAAGATTACAGACAAGACTTGCGAAGCATCCGCATCTGGCTTCCCCCCCGATTCACTCTCGGCCAAAGCACCAAACGGTGCCGCGCTTCCTGGTAACCAGGAGCTCCCTAGCGATGACCTTTGCACTGACCCGCATGAGCCACTGGAGGAGCCGACCTTACCTGAAGATGTGTCCAGCACACCTCGCTTTCCGTTGGCCACACTGATAGTGATCATGCTTCAAGTTCAGGCTCACTTAAACTTCTTGCACGAGGACTACCCCGAGCGATGCGCCAGCGTGGCAACCGTGCTTCGCGAAGGTCGCTGGGAGTGGGTGGCGACCGCGGCGTTCCACCACGGCGACGTCGTGCACATTACGGCCAACATCGCGTCCTTCTTCTTCAAGGGCCTCGCCATCGAAGCCGCGCTCGGGACTAAGTACTTCGTTGGTGTTCTCCTGATCGTCATCGCGCTGGTGGGCTTGGTGAACGTGCTCCTGCTCCGAGTCGTCTGCGCCGTCGCCGGAACGACCCAGCTGGAAACGAGCTGCATGCACACGTTAGCGGGCGTCGCGCTGGCGCTGGAGTTGCTGCACCTCGAGTACTTACGAGGGTCGATTATCCACCTCGGCAAGCTGGTGTTCAGGGTGAGACCGTGGACGTGCGTGCTCCTGGAACTTCTCATTCTGTACGCGTCGTCTGCGTGGAGCTTCGTGCCGATGTTCAGCGGTCTCCTCGTGGGTTCGCTCCTGGCTGAAACGTTGGCGCTGAGCCGAATCATCACGTGCGTTTGTTTTCTTAATTTTGCAACGTCACTGATTACGCTAAAGCATAGTAGTCGACACAGAAATTTTTGAAGTGATGCTGACTTTGTCTACCTTGTGCCGTCGTCGTTGTAGCAGTAGCCGTAGTTGCACGCAGCTCACGTGACTACAGCATGATGTAAGGATGTACAAAATGTTAAGGATCATACATTTGACCTTGCTAGCCAGTTTAGTATATACTCGTACATTTGCAGCCTCATGACAGTTTTCACAACATGAAACTGGCTGTTTCTTTATTTTTTTTTTCACAGCTTCTTAGGCATGCACAAGCAGAATGGTCATGTTACGTCTGCAGATTGTATGCCTATACTCTGTTGGGGAGTTTTAGAACTTTCTAAACGAAGTTAAACGAAAAAGCTGGTTCTAGAACGTAGCTGGAAATAATCTATTTGTTTATTGTGATACGCTTCCACCCATAATAAGCTCGCAATAAGCTCGTTATAAGAACTCGCTCTGCGCGACGCCAACAGGCAAACACTGTGTGTTGCACACTCGCTGTCATGGCAATACACTAGCGACGCTCACTAAAATTTCCAGATTTCGTCCACTTCTTTTTTTTCATATTCACATTATTACTGCTGATAGCTATACTTGGCCGCAATGTCTGTTAGTTATCATTTATACTGTCTAAAATAGAAAAAAAGGCTCTTGAATTTCCGCTTCTTTCCTACAATCATAGCGAGGACATCGTTCTGACTTACTTCGTGCATTAAGGTAATATGCGAACGGTTATCATGGTTCAGCTACCAGCTCATAATAAGACCACATGATACGTGGCGTCAACAGACAGAGAAAGTGTGTTCCACATTTGCTGTTTTGACTACTAGCGGCGCCAATAACACTCCCGGTTTAAACATATGTACCTCATCAGGTGGACGAAACGACAACGGACGCTGTAGCTCAGTTGGAGAGCATTGGGCGCGTTTTTCGAAGATGGCAGGTTCGGTCCCCGCGCAAGGCAGCTTATCTTTTCGTCCATATTCTTTCTTCACATGTACAATAGTAATAGAGTCTCCTTTCCTTGGCGTCATTGTCTGTTCTCGTTAACACTTCCAAATAACCATTTCGTTTCACGTAGGACATAGCCTGTGTGTCGACCATTTCACCCGTTAATTGGAGGGATCTAATTCATTCACTGTTTTTTCAGACGAAAACAAATATTGCCAAGGTTGAAGTGACTAAAGGCATATTACGTCTGCCTGGCTAAGGTTCCTCCACCCACACATTTGCTCAGGTGAAGTGGAAAAAAGATACAAACTTCATTCTGCTTTTAAATGAGGGGACAAATTCAAATTTAAGAAGTATAACAGATGTCGAAACATACGTTTAAAGGAACGCCTCACAGTCATCACCAAATAGCAGTAGCAAGATAAAAGAATATATCTATAAAAAACTGAAACAATAAGAAATTTCTGACAGAATTACTAAGTATCATAAATAAATACATTTGAAGAAAAAGAAATTGTGCAACTATTAACACACATACAAAAGCACGAAAGACCCAAAAAAAATATTTATAATAAATATACAATTATGGCTCCTTACAAGTAAAGAAGTACGTCTTCAATTCCGTCAATAAGGTTAATAAGCTCGCATGTCACGTCAACAGCTGGAGACCATTGCCTTCTTCACGCAGGCTGCCGCGTAAGTCAGGGCGCCTGTACATCTGGGGTGTTCCTGGAACGGCCGTGACTAGCGTGTTCAAAGCCTACGCCTGCGTCGTGCATGCGTCTGGCCCGTACCCCGTGCTTCAGTCCGTCGACCAGAATATGTGGACGTTCAAGCACTCGGTGTGGCAACCATTCGTGGTTTCGTCGGTCTACGTGGGAAACACTTGTCACCTGGCGTACACCCTGCTGTCTTTGCTGGCTGTCGGCCAGAAGCTAGAACGAGACATTGGGCACTACAAGTGAGGTATGGGCAGTTTTCTGTAAGGCATCTAGGTGCTGCCATCTTGGGCGGTTAAGCATGTGGTTTCTTGTTTCTGTATATCGCAACGTGAACGAACAAGGTCCTGAAACATTGTATGCATCACCCCAAACGTTTTCATGCGTGTGCGCCTAGTGTAACACTGTTTACGTTTAAAACATAAAGGTTAACAGCCCCGTATGCCGGCCCTCACACCCTCAATTAGTCTATACAAAGTGGTTCATCGAAGGGTTACCGAAAGCAGCAAGCAAACTTGGCTTGTTGGATTTTGTTTGCCAATGAGCAAGAAGCGCGGCAGAGAAGTGACAACTATCAGTGCGTTAAGCCAAGACAGGCACGCGTCGTGCCCATTGACCAACAGAAAGAACTCCTAAATTGCTAGCATAGTTTTACCAGGGGATTTGTTCCTGCATGCGTGTTGAATTAGCTCTCAAAAGATAACCTCGACAGAATCGAAACCAGCTCCAGCTCGACTCGCGGTGATGGTCGTATTACACTTTACTTATCTTTAGAACCCTATCAAGAAAACCCTAGGTCTCCAGCACGCGGCCCACGTACTTTTCAGAGGGGCCGGGCCCCCACATGACTGTCTTCGTTCCATATTTTAAGCCAGGAATCTCAGCCTATCAACACTCGTTCAAAATAACGTCCTCTCGGAAATGAAAATTTGAGCTCGGCCTCCTTGCTGCGTCTTCGTGCATATTGCGCTTGTCTCATCATGAACCTGTACCAACATGCCCAACTCGCAATTATCCTAGATCCAGAGCTATGCCTATGCAATATCTTGGCGATGATAGTGGCTAGGCCTATTGTGATAAGAACTAGTGTCTCCTAGCTTTATTTTTGGAAAACCGTGGCGATATTTGGCTCCATGTAATAAAGCCCACGCTTTTAATCTTGTTCCGCAGGTTTCTAGTCCTGTTTCTCGGACTTCTCAGCGCCGTCACCGTAGTCCGAGACAACGTGCCCGCCATTGTCTGGAGGTACGTCATGCTTCGCCAGGACTCTCTTCCCGCCACGTTTTTGGGGCTCCCCGGCAGTGACTGCGGGAGCGCCCTGTTCAGCACGGTGCTGGCCATGAAGGCCGTCCAGTACATGGGGCGTCCACGTTCCCTCTACGAGATGGCCTCGTTCCCGGTGCACGTCCCCTTCTGGCCGGGCCTCCTGCTCGAAATGGCGCTGCTCCATCTACAGTCGGAGCCGGGCTCGAGCTTCGGACACGTAGTCGGCGTTCTCCTCGGACTCGCGGTGGCGCGATTCGGGTGGAAGAGGCTCAGCTGCCCGGATAGGGTGGGAATGCTCTCCTCGAGTCTTGGAGGCCGTGTCAGCTAGGCTATCGATCGCCTGGAACGGCCTCAATTCGCAACCATCGCTGCTTACGGCACCGACTGTTGTAACCATGTAATAAATTGATTCTGCGAATTGTAACGGCAATGCGTCCACCAAGCTGCTGCATCGCTACGACGCTTTACTGCCGGCCCGTAAGTAGCGGGATTGAATGCCAGCTGCGACGGCTAAATTTCGGGGCAGGCCTAGTGCTAGAATCCCGTGTATTTTAGGTTCACCTTAAAGAATAGCGTGTTGCTGAAGTTTCGAAGTTTCTCACAATCGTATCGTGGGTTTACGACGTAAAACCCATAAATTATTGTCATCTGTGGGGCCAGCTGATGGCTTTCATATACGTCGATTTTTACATCTTGTAAAGGGGCTTTATTGAAGGACTGAGCAAGCGGGTGGTAGCTCTAAAGGAACGCAGGCGAACCCAGATGACGGTGCTTGATCGCCGATCTCGTGCCTTTTTCTTGTGCTGATGATAGCTGACCTGATGATATCAACGTCTTTCTTATCCACTACAATTACCCCCGGCGAAAAAGTTGAAGCCATCCTGGCGATCTAAGACGTGGGGACAAGCGGGTCAAAGTACGACTTCAGACGGTTTACGTGAACGATATCACGTCCACGCCGACGACGGTCGCTCGGTGGCGTGAGGGGTTCAATGGCGTAGTTCACGGGTGAAGTACGCTCGACCACGCGGTAGGGACCATGATAATTGGAGAGTAGCTTGGGTGATTTACCAGGGGCGCAGGGCGGTACATGAAGCCATACAAGTGCTCCAGGAACGAACGTTGGTGCAGAACGATGGTCGTCGTCACGGATCTCCTTCTGGTGCTGTTGGTCGGATGTAGTAAGGCGCTTGGCTAGCTTGCGGCACTCTTCTGCGTAACGAGCGGCTTCCGAGACACGCTTGTATTCGGAGGGATCTGGCGAGTATGGCAGTAAAGTGTCGATGGTGTTTGATGGTTCGCGACCGTACAGGAAAAAAATTGGGGAAAACCCGGTAGTGACTTGCGTAGCGGTGTTATACGCGTATGTCACAAATGGGAGAACAAGGTCCCAGTTTGTTTGATCAGAAGCGACATGCGTAGCGAGCATGTCTCCCAGAGTACGATTAAACCGCTCAGTCACGCCGTTCGTCTTTGGGTGGTAGGCTGTACTCTTCTGGTGAACCATATGGCACTGTTGAAGAAGTGCTTGTATTACATCGGAGAGGAAAACACGCCCTCGGTCACTGAGGAGTTCTCGAGGAGGACCATGACGAAGCACAAAACGATTGAGTATGAAAGTTGCGACGTCTTGTGCTGCAGCTGTGGGGAGAGCAGCAGTTTCAGCGTACCATGTTAGATGATCCACTGCCACGATAGCCCATCGGTTGCCTGCCGTTGTTGATGGTAGTGGTCCGTAGAGGTCAATTCCTACACGGTCGATTGGGCGGTCTGGGCATGGAAGTGGCTGCAATGAACCTGTTGCAGGATGTGGTGGGCTTTTCCGCCGCTGAACTTCGTGGCAGCCGCGAATGAACTGGCGGACGAAGGTAAACATTCCGCGCCAGTAATACCTTTTTCGTAGGCGCTCGTAGGTCTTGAAAACACCGGCGTGAGCACATTGCGGGTCGGAATGAAACGACGCGCAGATGGTAGAGCGCAGCGTTCGGGGAATGACTAGTAGCCATTTCCTACCATCTGCTGAATAGTTGCGCCGGTACAAAAGACCATCCCGAATACAGAAGTGCGGAGCCTGGCGGCGCAGGGTTCGAGTGGTTGGAAGTGTCGGTGCCTCGGATAACGCGTCAAGAAGCGAAGCGATGCAGGGGTCATTGCGTTGTGCAGAAGAGATGGTGTCCTCGTCAAGCGCTGACAACGTGTTGCCGAGGAAACAGATGCGATGTCCGAGGATAGGGGAGATCGTGACAGTGCATCAGCATCAGCATGCTTGTGGCCGGAACGATATACCACGCGAATGTCATATTCTTGAAGCCGAAGAGCCCAATGGGCAAGACGACCCGATGGGTCCTTAAGCGAAGATAACCAGCATAATGCGTGGTGGTCTGTTACTACATCAAAAGCACGGCCATAAAGGTATGGGCGGAACTTGACAAGCGCCCAAACGATCGCCAAGCATTCCTTCTCGGTGACGCTGTAGTTTGATTCAGCCTTGGTAAGAGTTCTGCTGGCGTAGGCGACGACATACTCGGCGAATCCAGGCTTGCGTTGCGCGAGAACCACACCGGGGCTGACACCACTGGCGTCGGTGTGCACCTCAGTTGCTGCCGTAGGATCGTAGTGACGCAGTATTGGCGGCGAAGTGAGGAGACGACGAAGGGTACAGGAGGCTTGGTCACACTCAGAAGACCATGACGAAATATCAGTGGTGCTGCCTATAAGTTCGGTCAAAGGCGCAATGATAGAGGCGAAGTTGCGCACGAACCGGCGAAAGTAGGACAACTGCAATATAACCCACAGTTGAAATGGTTGTTAATAAATATCGTTTTATTTACTGCCAAGCCACCGGAAGCTGTTGCGATAAGCTATTCGCGCCAAAATGTTTTATGCGACGATGAACCTTTTGAACCAGTCGCACTGTAGCTTTTTTTTTGCACAGCTTGCGACAGCCTCAGGTATGTAAAGAACCCTTACTGCACCCAGAGGTCCGAATTATGTTTTGGTGTTGCAGTACCGTGCGAGTCTACCACGAACACGTAGCCGTGACAACTTTTTCGAAACACGCGTGAGGTAATTTTAGGCCAACTGTCCCAACCTCAGCAACTTGCTTCGCAGATGGTCGAGACGAAATCTTTTTGAAAAAAAAGGTCAGCTTCTTATTTACTAGAATTATTTAGTATAATAGTTTTTAACAATCAAACATGTTCATTAAACATTAGTCTTTTTTCTTCTTTTATTCTGAACTAATCTAAGAAATTGTGTCAGCACTACCTGTTACTTACCATGTCGAAATTCTGAACAAATTTTTATGTAGCAAGGCGCCGCTTGTTTCATGAACGAACCCCCTTGGTGGGTTAAGCCAGTATAAAGGGGCAACCAGTCAATAGATCGATCTACAAAATGTGAAAAGCGTTCACCAAAAAATATTTTTAACGAAAATTTTGTTTGGTAACACAAGTCGCGTGTGAATTATTTAGGAGAGGTAGAAACCATAGCTCGCAAAACGTGTCGTCGAAACATCTCTTGTTCGTAAGTTACATAAGGACCAATTTTTCTTTAGAATGACGGTAGGATTTTTACTTAACTTTATTGGACATTGGGACATGTCCCAGTTTTCCTTCCCAGTTACCTCATCTACTGAGCGTACTACAAATTCCGACGCATCCTGCCGCCGATCAGTTTATCGATGACCGACGCTCTGTGATTCGATTACGCACAAAGCGTGCATTTTTTCGCAGTAAATTGAACTTGCGTTTTACAGCCACAACTTCGGCCAAGTAATGAGTTTGACATTGAAGACGCCAACTGCCCCCTTTTGTTCACGTAACGACCCGTGGCCGTATAGTATATTGCCACGCGTGTTATTTGGTGTGCTTGTTTTAAACCAGCTGACTGTGAGCAATATTAGGCGCAGATCGCGCCTCTGTATTCGAGAACCTTCACGTTTGTAGTAGAGCATTTCGTTAGAATTACATGCAGGACGTGAACGCTCATGATTCTTCTAGAGGCTGCAAAGCTACCAGTAATAAGGCTGTATAAAGTTCGACGCGCGAGGTATAAAAGACGGCCCGTCCCAACGATGGGCAACTAATCAGCTGCGGCCGACGCTCTGTTCGCCGCTGCCCGTGCCCTTGTGTATCGCTTTAATCTGAGTTCCCGTTCACTGACCTCAAGTTCGGCCAAATAAACAGTCTCATCTTGGACATACAGCAAGCTCCCTTCATCCACGTCCTGACCCCGGAACATCTGGTGTAAGTACTTCCCGTTCTATGTACCGAACACCCTCTTCAAGCCGTGAACCCAGCCCACGTTTCAGCATTGTGACAAGAAGTTCTAGAGGCCCTCCACGACGACCCAATGGCTGGCCACCTTGATTTTTCCCGCGCGCTTGCCAGGACACAAGAAAAGCACTATCGGCCACGCCTTACTGCCGACGTCAATCACTACGTAAGGACCTGCCGAGACTGCGAAAGACGGAAGACACCACCGACTAGGCCGGCTGGACTCCTGCAGCCAATCGAGCCATCTCGCCGGCCATTCCAGCAAATCAGCATAAACTGGGGCCGTTCCTGACGTCGAATTCCTGGAACAAGTAGATCGTTCTAGCTACTGACTACCTCACCCGCTACGCCGAGACAAGGTCATTGCCCAAAGGCAGTGCCGCCGAGGTAGCGAAGCTCTTCGTCGAGAACATCGTCCTACTTAGGGCTAACCCAAGCGATCTTGAGATACAGCCAAACAAGCCACCACTGCACCACCGCCTACCACCCACAGACCAATGGTCTCACCGAACGTCTCAACAAGACCATCGCCGACGTGGCGGCCATGTACGTCGAGCACAAGACCGGGGCTGCCATCCTTTCGTACGTGACCTTCGCGTACAACACGGCCGTACAAGAAACCAGGCAGATGACGCCTTACAGACCGTTAATAGAGTTCCTGTATATACTCCCCACAGGAGCAGAGTTGCGTATAGGTCCATCATTATGTTCAACGGCTGTGCAGTGAAGCCACCCGTCGCGCGTGCTGGAGACAATTACCTACAGAGCTATATAAATATGCCCCGGCGCGGGCGACGTGCTGCGGACTTGCCCACACGCCCTGAGCAATTTTTCACTTTTGCAGGGTAGCAGTATATTGCTCTATATTCTAACGGATGACGTCCACGAACGAAACGACGCGGCAAACATTATCGGAGCGCTGGGCAGATTGCACCACTAGAGCTCCCAGATGCGTGCTACAATCAAACAGCTCAAAAGTTAGTTTGACTGACAACTGCATGAGCAAAGTGGTGTAAATTAGTACTGCTGAAACGGCGCCACGTAATACGAATGCACAAGAAATTTATTGATTGATTTGTGGGGTTGAATGTCCCAAAACCACCATATGATTATGAGAGACGCCGTAGTGTAGGGCTCCGGAAATTTTGACCACCTGGGGTTCTTTAACGTGCACCCAAATCTGAGCACACGGGCCTACAACATTTCCGCCTCCATCGGAAATGCAGCCACCACAGCCGAGAGTTGATCCCGCGACCTGCGGGTGAGCAGCCGAGTACCTTAGCCACTAGACCATCGCGGCGGGGCGAATGAACAAGAAAGGAACACAAAACACAAGCCCAAGCGCTTGTGTTTCAAGTTCGTTTCTTCTGCTTTCGTCATCACCTTGTTGCGCCTTTCAGTAGTATGAGCTCAAAAGTTCGCTTTTCTGCGCAGTAATTTGCAACAGTTTAAGAGCGATGGGGCTACTTTTGATCAGCACGCACACAACTTGATTTTCCCCTGGCCGTAAGGGAAACAATAGTAGTCTTCAAGGGAGTTTTTAATGCACGCACGCATGGTCGACAATGTGAATGCATTTTGGCAGCCGATGCCGGCTGACCGGCAGTCGTCGACAAAACATCATTGTACGTGTGGTTACGCTGGCGACCCCTGACAAACTGTGATTAACCATTGTTCACACCTGTTTAACTGTTTTAAAAAGTGGCGCCGATAGTTAACTTCAAACAAACGTCCACGTGAACCACGCATTTGGTGCAGAACACATTATAACAATGAAAGCGAAAGCCTTATACGTCCTTTGGTGACACTAGTTGTATGGCGCCGAATGATACACCAAATATCAATGAAAGCATGCCTAACTCCACTGAAATCAACGTTACTAGATTACCTCAGTTTGCAAACTCCGCCGGGATGCGGCGGCGAAACGCGGCCCCCTTCGTTTCCCGCTCTCTAGGTCAAATGGCGTCGGAAGCGCCACCTAGAGAGCGGGAAACGAAGGGGGCCGCGTTTCGCCGCCGCATCCCGGCGGAGTTTGCAAACTGAGGTAATCTAGTAACGTTGATTTGACAGGTCACCGCATCGTAACGGAGCCTTCGCGGAATGTTAAACGAAATTTACGCGGTTAATTTTGTGTAATGGGAGTTATTTCCCGAGAGGGTGAGCGAAGGTTATAACGAGTGTGCAAGTAAATCACCAGTTGAGCCGCTAAGGCGATGCCACACGGCAGAGACGTGAGCGCGATGCCCGAATCTTGTGGGACTTCTGTTCATACAGCTCTTTTGCGTTCCTGTTCTTTCAAATTCGATTGCCTATGTAAAAAAAACCATTGACAGTGGGCCACAGCATTAAGTCTAAATGTGTCCGATCTCGGTATAGCCTGTCGCCACAGTTGAAGGCGCACCTCGTCAGCGGGAGGCTTGAAAAAATGTCTCTTTTCGGCCGCGGATTTCGTCGAATCGTACCCACTTCGGCAATCAGTCACAAAGCAGCGAGGCATGTTTTCTCACATTCAAGAACCGTCACATGACACATGTGAGCTGTGTAGCTCACAGGGAAAGCGATGACTCAGTTGAAGACATAAAAAAACACCCGGCACCATGCAGATCACGCCAACGCTGACAGCGTCGGTGCCACGCCGGGCACCACGTTGATCGCTACCGTAGTAAGTTGCAGCCAGAGCACACACTACGCGAGTTACGTCGAAATAAGTCTTGCTGGGACTCAGTGACAGCGATGACTACGAAGCACACTTGAAAGCAACAAAGCAGCACCCGGCATAAGAACACAACTGCAGTAACTCCGCCGGCGTTGGTCTGGGCACCGCCGAGAGGGGGCGCGCTTGCGGCTTTTTGACCGGTACCGGGAAGGGTGACACTCGCGGCGCCGCAGTTCGCAAACTGAAAAAAGTACCTAGTAACGTTGACTGAAATGGCGTCGAATGAATTTCATTTATTTTACCCTCAAACGCACATAGCTTTACAGTGTGGGAATCGAGCACGCTCTCCCCTATGGCGCCTCGCTCCCGTGAGTGCTGGCCACGTGCGGCTCGAGCGCTGGGAACATGGCCACCGCAGGTCTTTCGTCTGACGCAAGCCACATCTTAGTTTTCCCCTAGGAGGTTTAAATAAAATTTGCTGGAGTGGAAACCTCCGCGATGCCTTGCCAGCAGAAGTGAAGCCACCTTTTGCCACTGCCAAGAGGGCGGCAACATGCTATTTTCTGGTAGTTCCCACTTAGAGGTCAAGTGGTTTTGATATGTTAGTGTAAATGCTACTTTAGTACTTTATTAAAAGATGGTTGTTCCCTACAAAATAACCCACAGAAACGAGTGTGGGTGACGGAATCTCCAAAGAACTTTGCCTCCAACTGGAGCCCTACTAAGGCAAACTAGTACCACTGAGACGCACTTGCAGCACTATGTGACCCGAAAAAGTTCCCAACTTGTTGAACGTGCCAGGAAAACACTCCGTTCTTAGCAGCTAAACAATGACACTTTACAATGCCTCTAGTAACATGGCCACCACAGCCGCCATCTTGCCATATGCACGGCTTCACTCCTGGGCAATGACTTCCCCTCCAGCAATTTTTTTAGGGGCGAAGCTCCTTATAGCGGCACCCGTTCGTCCCTCGTAGCCATTGTAGTGTGTAACAAGTATAACATTTTGACCTCCAAGGTGCTGCCGGTGAAAGATTTCTTCTGTGCGTTGTTCAACAATAAAAGATAGTGCTCAATGTACATGCCAATGACTGCTAAGGGGGAATGAGAGACAAAGGAAATAGGTGTTTAGTTTACGCGCACGCTGCGAATTTTTTTATTGTTCGACAACGCACAGCAGACAAGAAAGGGTTGCTACGTTATACTCACTGGGCGTAACCTCCTAGGTTTTAGAAAGGGTTAGCGAGCGCTGGGCCGCAGTGCCATGAATACAGTGAACTAGTGTATACCATGAACTCGAAGTGGTTAAACGTGGGAAGTAGACACAAAGCGCAAGCCGTAAGAAAGTGTGCGTGTGCCTCCTCTCGTTGAGTCCTTCGAATGTCCGCTGAATGGCGGTGCTTCTATAATAGGAATATATGATGAAAAGATGCTAGATGGTGGTACTTAGAGTGTTGAATAGGTGGACGAACGAACACACAGACAGATGCATGGACGGACGCACAGATGAACCCGGACGGACGCACCAACAGACGCACGCACGGACGAGCGGATGGACGCTCGTGCGGCCACACAGACGCACGCATGGATGGACGGAAGCAAGAACGAATGGACGGACGGATGCTTCGCCCCACTATCCATCATTCACTCCGTGGATATGCTCCTTGGTTTTTCGTGGTCGGAGACGCGTGCCCAAAGATGCCCGGACAGCACATCTCCTCCTTGGGTGTCATGAGCAAGAGGGGGGCACCTGCCGGGCGGCGGAATGCGGCGCTGGTGCGCGAGACCCTCGACGGTTCGCATACGCGTCACGTTCAGGTACGAGATCAGACATGAAGGATCGTGGCACGCGACCCGAGCCGTAATGAGAAGTGCCGGAGGATCAGCTGTTACTGTGCGTCGGGCTTTCGAACTGCGAAGGAAGGTCAGCGTAGCTACCACGATGAAACCACCCCGTTCTGAAGGTTGTCGGCGAAGAGGCCCGGGAAGTGGCCGTCGATCTCGGAAGACTCCAGTAACGCTGCCCGGACTTGCTTCAACCTTCCACTGCAGTTCCTGGTGGGCCTACAGCTCTTTTTCTTCCAGCCAGAACGAATTCGGCCCGTACCACAGTCACGACGCTGTTGACCGCGGAGCTGCGACGAAGGCCGGAACCAACCGGCAGTAAAGTCGAGCGGCTTGTTCCGCGGAAAAAGATCACGACCGTAGGAACGAACGAGAATGACGTCGATGGCGGGCTCGACTATGCGTCGTCACAGTAAAGGGGCACTAAGTAGACGGGGCAGTACGACGAACTGCAAGAACGTTGCATTGTTGAGACGCCATCTTGGATAGATGTTGGCTAGGGTTAGAGTTCTGTGAAGAAATTCACAAAATAATACGCGAAGTGAGGAACACAAAAAAGCTCTCTGCGCCAAACAGCACAATGCGAGAAGTTAGTTTAAGGCTTCAATGACGAATGCATACACACATTACAAAGTAATGATGGCGTTCGTGCCTAGCAGCAGCCAAGCTGAGAGGCAGAAGAAACAAGCGAAGACTCCGACGCATGCCGGGCACGTTATCAGACATCTTTTATCGGGTCTCTCCGCTAACGTCCGTACTTCATTGCCTGAAATGTCCTTTAACACGGGGCGTAACAACGTTGCCGTCGCGTCGACGCCCTGTGCATTTTTCTTATAGAGAAATAAAAACATGTTAAGGGTAGACACTCCCATAGACCTCGGCTAAGATCGAATGCTAGGGTGCCCGAAATTCTAGCCACCATAACTCGGCGGCCCAATTGATCTTAGTGCACCTGGTGGTTGGCGACAGCAACTGGCCTGCGTTTCCCGTTTCGGTTTCGCTGGAGTGAATTTTAAATTATTGTGCGCAACCAACGTTTGGCTATGGCAAAAGTTAAAGGCAAATGTTGAAGATTTCAGACCAGTTTTCTCTGCCCAAATGGCAAGGCGTTTCGACTTATTGTTTAGATTTAGCGATTCGCTATTATGTCTAGCTCAAACTTGTTCGTTTGAATTGTGGTCATGGCGCAATTTTTATTTCGACTAAGTTATAATAGACAGAAATATAAATGCAGGTAATCATCATTCACTACAGATTTATTTACCGTGCTTGTTTATGCTTGTTTTTGTTTTGGAACAAGCAGTCAATATATATATATATATATATATATATATATATATATATATATATATATATATATTGTGGCGACTAGTGGGTCGCCCTTTTTAGGAAAAAAGATTGCCCGCAGCTTCCCTCGGGGGAACACTGAGGAGGATGCAGAGCATATAATTGGTTAACGGGGTGTTAAAGTGCGACTTACTTGGGTCGATGGCTAACTTGGTTAACGTGGTTGTGAAATGGGGTGTTAAATTGCGACTTACTTGGGTCGATGGCTAAATTGGTTAACGTGGTTGTAGGAGGGGGTGTTAAATGAGTGAACACGTACACACGTATGCGAAAGGGCGGCGCTGGTCGAAGGGACGTCGATCATTGTGTTTGTGGATTCGTTGGAATTCATTTCACCGTGACCTTGGACGTCGACGCGCCGTACAAACCAACCGACGAGCGGCAACTGAGCGAGCGAGCACCGACCTTGAGTATATATACAGCGCGACGGCGCATGCACTGTCAGCTGTCGAATGTTCGAGAAGGGGGAGAAGCGCAACGGCGCATGTGCGCGCGTCAGCTGCCGATGTTCTCGAAGCGCGACGGCGCATGCGCGCTACATTATACAGCTAGCGAATGTTTGTGAAGAGGAGAAGCGCACGCGGTGTGTAGAGGAGGAAGGGTGCACAGATGGTGGAGGAGTGAAGCGCGCGCGGTGTGTAGAGGAGAAAGGGATGCACAGATGGTGGATGAAGGAGGAGGAAGCTTGCGGACGGCGCCGCACTACAAGCCTCGAGTATTAGCGTCACCCCCGGAAAATCTTTTCAGGCCTGCGCCCGGCAATCTGACGTCATTTCCGGCCGGCCGACTCTCGGGGATGTCGCAGCGGCAGCGAGCGCAGCGCGGCGGCAGTGGTGACGGTTCGGCGGCGTGGTGTTGACGGTGTTTCGCGTTTGTTGCTTTCCGTTGTTGTTTTGCGGCAATTTCCTTTCCGTGCGTGATGCTGGAGTGATGCGACAATGCCGAATAAGTGTTGTGTACCCGGATGCACCGGCAACTACAAAACAGGAAAGAAGATACAAGTGTTTTCCTTCCCTAAAGACGCCGACGCTCTCAAACAATGGCTACGCGCCATTCCTAGGAAGGACTTCGTGCCGACTTCGTGCACTAAGGTAAGAATTTGAGATGCTCCTGTTCTTAGCTTGTCGTTGCTTGTTCGGGTAGAAATCACCTATGATGGGAAATACTTGAGCGTGTGGCCGCCGGGCCTCGCGAAGCGCTGACGCCAGCAGCGTTCGCAGCAAGGATGGTCAGCTGCGCTTTGTTCACTAACAGTGCCGTGGTGTCGTCCATTCTTGCAAGCTCTCGGTGGAAGCGCTTCGTGGAGTGCGGTGACATCACGCTCCCGCGTTTCCTTTCATGTTGCTTGTACCGCTTAGCGCAGCGCTTTTATTTAGATGCTTGCGAAACGTAGGTAGACTTTGTTTTAGCTACACGGACTGTAAACACGGTCATGCAAACGGGAGCGCATTTTTTTCTTTTGAGAAGTGGCGTCTCAGACGTTCTTGAAACGTTTGTGCAGGTGTGCGCGGATCATTGCGACGCTTCATGCATCGAGAAGACGACATCGTACACGGATCCAAGGACAGGGAGAGTTATTGAAGTTGCACTCCCAGTACCACGGTTGCGTCCTGGATCTGTCCCAACGGTATTTCCCGGCTGTCCGTCCTACCTATCAGTACGAGACCAGAGCACGAGAGAAACCCCTGTCGCCAAGAGGAGCCGACAAGAAGCCTCCCAACGCGCCCGTGCTGTAGAAGAGTCGCTGGCGTCATATGAAGCGGAGCAAGAACGAGACCGGTTTTCGTCCCTCGAAGAACCAAGGGCTCGCCTGCAAGGGGTGTCAGTGTCTGTGGACTGTGATTCAGTGTGTGTGGACTGTGTCAGTGTGTGTGGTGTCAGTGTGTGTGGACTGTGTCAGTGAAGTGGACTGTGATTCATAAAGAAGAGTGCTGCATGTTTTTGAACATTATCGACTATCGTGAATCTTGTTTGAATGCGTCATTGACCGTGTTTGCAAACCTTGAAGTATTTGCCTGCTATCAAGGTTCACCAATCAAGAACCTTGGTAGCGCTGTTGTACCAGACTCAGTTCAAAAAGTAAGTTCCTTGTTGGAAATTTTGAACAACCTGTCGATGCTGTCTGAGGAGCGCTGCACTTATCGCCACCTGGCTCAAGCAATACATTCCCTTCTGGACGAATTGGAAGCCAGCATTGATGAAGGCAAGAAAGAGACGGTGAACTTTATGAAGGAGCAGCTACTACTCCTTTCTGCAAAGCTCTTCACATTTATTCTTGTGAAACTGCACAGAGTGTATTTGATTGCATGTCATGACTTGATTTCCTTGGTATACTTCTGCCTTATGTAAAATGAGCCTTGTTTCCAGTTTTGTATCTCTTTACAAGTTGTTAGCTTTTAAAAGTGGTGTACTTTTTTCTTTTTTTTAATTCGAACTGCCTCGGTGCCTACTGTAGCAGTTGTACAGTCCGTTTTGGTACCTAAGCTGTGTACACTTTCCTTGTGCACTCTGTGTACAGACATGTTGTGAACTGTGATTTGTTTTTTCTTAGATTTTTGTTTGATTTTTTCCTTAGGACATGCACCTACCTGTGGCAGTACAATTACTTTTCTTTCTGTCATTTATCATGCTGTGGACCACAATTTAGTCACCAGTGTTCTTATGTATTGTATTTTTTGGCAAGTGTTTGAACCTGATACCTTGTGTTGCTACTGCTACTATGATAAACGAATGGTATGTTTTCCTCTAACCTACAATTTAAATGAAAGTGTGCTTTTTCTGTTCCAAAGCTCGGGGATGTTTTTGCTGTTACAATCTGTTTTGTTTTGAGTTTTATATGGCAAGATATTGTGTTTTGTACTTTTAACATATTTTCAGCATTAAGGGCAACATCTTGTGTTGCCTGTCGTCTGCCTGGACCGAGAACAATGCGCACTGTGATATTTGTACAGACGGCGTCTGGCTGTGATAAATAAATATGCATTATTCCATTCATGATATTCATTATTTCTTGATACCTTGATAAGTTCCCCAACCGCGGTGGCTCAGTGGCTAAGGCGTAGCGCTGCTGAGCACTAGGGCGCGGTTTCGATACCCGGCTGCGGCGGCCGCATTTCTGATGGAGGCGAACAGCGAAAACGCCCGTGTGTACGAGATTTCGGCACACAATAAAGTAAAGATTCCCAGGTAGTCAAACTTGATCCTGAGCCCTCCCCTACGGCGCGCTTCATCGCCTGCGTTGCGTCGGCGCGTTAAACCATACAATCAATCGATACCTTGATAAATCGTGCGGACATGGTGTCATGGCACCTCGCCCGAGTCGGTAGGCGTGAAGGGCTCTCGCGGCAAGCGCTCGCGGCTGGCGCAGCCACCCAGCGAAGGGCGGCCGGCCGGCCGGCGCGATGTGACGTCGTCGACGTCACGTCACGTGACGCGCAGGCCTGAAAAGCTTCCGGGGGTGACGGTATTAGATGCTCCGCATCTAAAAGAAGAGCAGCTCGTGCAGAGTCAGTACCCGCATTGACTGTCGCTGTCAAGCATCATCGACAAGTGTCCGCAAATAAACGTCTCAACAATTAGGTGGAGAGTGTTGTGCCCTTCAAACACATTCGGTTCGCATTAGATGCCCTTGGAGCTTCGATGCCGTACCATGCCTTCTACCATGCACCAAGACGCCGCCCAGCAAACGCTTCTCCCTGCGTCGAGGACTTGCTCGCTATGTACGAACGCGTCAGCGTCCCCAATGGGACGAGGCAGGTAAACTCAGAAACCTCGTTTTCTACTACGCGGGTGTGGCTGGCATGTGGTACAACAACCACGCATCCGATTTCCCCACTTGGTCCGCTTTTAAAACCGCCGTCGTCGACGTGTTCGGCCGTCCTGCCGTTCGCAAGCTGCAACCCGAAGAGCGGTTACGTCAACGAGCACAGCAGACCGGTGAGTCCTTCACAAGTTACATAGAGAACACCCTTGACTTGTGCAAGAAAGTGGACGCGAGCATGTCACAGGCTGACAGAATTACCCATGTTCTAAAAGGCATCGCCGACGATGCCTTCACCAGGCTCCTGGCCAAGAACCCTCGCACTATGGCAGAGATCAATACACTATGCCAAAGCTACGAGGAGCTGCGGCGGCAGCGCTCGATGACCCGTCGACCACTCTCACGTGACACTGATCTCTCGGCCTTGTCAACACTTCCTGACCACACCACCTTGCTCGCTGAAATCAAGTCATTCGTGCGTGAGGAAGTTGCCCGCCAGGTCTCTTTACTGGTTTTTGCTTCCCCGCAACGTGCTCAACAGCCGTCAAGCACACTACTGCCTCCCCTCCGCCTAGCCATTCAGCAGGAAATCGCGGAGGTAGTTCCTGAATACCACCAGCCGCCTCCAGTATCTACACCACTCAGTTACGCCCAAGTTGTCGCCAGGCCACCCCCACCGATTCCTCTGACTGGCCCCCTTGGTTACACCGAAACCATCGCCGGGCCCCAAGCTTTTGAAGAAACTGTGCCGCCTACATATGCCGACGTCATCCGCGTGCCCGTGTGCCGCCCACTATGCAGTTATATAAGCAGCCGGCTCGCCCATCGCGTTCTGCGACATGGATGGGACCCGCGAACCGATGGCGCACTGCTGACAATCGCCCCATCTGCTTTGCTTGTGGTTGTGTCGGTCACGTAGCACCCTATTGCAATCGTGTGCAGCAACCGCAGGTCACCTCCAATTTTCCCAGCCAACCGAGCCGCTTTTATGACCAACCGCCACCTACGTCGCCGTCGTCCCGCCCCGCTCCATCTACCCGCCGTTCACATCCTCCGCGACGTCGCTTACTGTCGCCGATGCGCCCACGTCCACTAGAGGTTGACCACGAAAACTAGTCGTCGCAGTTCACGAGGCAAGGACTGCGACACTGTCGAACTGCGGAAGCCCCCAGAAAAGCCCATCGAACGTGATAGACGTGCTTGTGGATGTTGTTCATGCATCTGCCCTTGTAGATACTGGAGCCGCCGTATCCGTCATGGACGCAAAACTTAGCCGATTACTGCGCAAAGTGACCACGCCACTTTCCGGGCTCTCCCTCTGTACAGCCAGTGCCCAAAGCATTCACCCTACAGCAATGTGTACAGCCCGCCGCATGATTCAGGACGTGATGTATACCATCGAATTCATAATTCCTTCATGCTCTCACGACGTCATCTTAGGATGGGATTTTCTCTCCCGCCATGACGCCGTCATTCATTGCGCACCAGCAGAAATAGAGCTTACACAATTCTCTTCTTTGACACCGACCGACAGTCCATCTGCTGCAAGCAAGTTACTCGTCAGGGATGACACGCAAGTGCCTGCAAACTCATCCGCGGCGGTGTCGGTCTACTGCGCAAGTCCTTCCGGCACCGCTGCACTCCTTTCGCCATCTCATCGCGTTTTCACCAGAATTGTTCTGGCCTCATCCCCGTACAGTGTTACGTTGGTGAGAGGGGAATGTCTGGGCAGCGTGGAACCCATCGAAGACGCACATGTCATGTATCAACTTGGTGGCACGCACTGCCGAAGTTCCAATACGCTTAGTGCTGTTTCTACATCTGTTTCATCATCCGCTGATGTATTCGGTCCTTCCATTGCCGACAACCTTACGCCGGTCCAGCGATCCCAGCTTCTGGCCCTGTTGCAAGAATTCCGCTCTTCTTTTGATGTCGCTCAACCTTCTCTCGGCCGCACATCCACTGTTACGCATCCCAGCGACACAGGCACACAACCACCACTACGGCAACGTCTATATCGCGTATCTCCCACAGAACTCCGTGTAATCGACGAGAAAGTGGACGACATGCTTCGCCACAATGTTATTCGACCCTCTAACAGCCCCAGGGCGTCTCCTGTCGTTCTCGTCGCGAAGAAGGACGGTTCTGTGCGGTTCTGTGTGGACTACCGACGCCTAAACAAGATCGCTCGTAAGGACGTCTACCCAATACCGCTTGTAGATGACGCGATTGACAGCCTGCAAAGAGCCGAATTCTTTTCATCTCTCGATTTGCGCTCAGGGTACTGGCAAGTACCTATGGCTGAGGACCCTCGATCGAAGACCGCTTTCGTCACTCCCGACGGCTTGTACGAATTCAACGTCATGCCACTTGGGCTTTGCAATGCACCCGCCACCTTTGAGCGCTTGATGGATACCGTTCTGCGTGACCTGAAATGGCACACGTGTCTGTGCTACCTCGATGACGACGTCGTTTTTGCTTCGGACTTCTCCACGCATCTTCAACGCCTGCGGCATGTTTTAACGCCTGTGAGTGACGCCAGTCTGCAACTAAACCTAAATAAGTGCCGATTTGCAGCTCGGCAGTTGACAATACTCGGCTACGTCGTGTCCTAGGACGGAATTCTCCCCGATCCAGCCAAGCTTCGGGCTGTGACCTAGTTCCCCAAGTCGACATCTGTCAAGGAACTGCGCAGTTTCGTAGGACTGTGTTCCTACTTTCGGCGCTTCATCCGAAACTTCGCGTCTATCGTATCGCCGCTGACGAAGCTCCTCGGAAGTAACGGGCCTCTCCATTCGTGGTCATCACAGTATGACGACGCATTCACAACGCTCCGTCTTTTGTTGACGTCAACTCCCATACTCCGCCACTACGACCCTACGGCCCCTACAGAGGTACACACGGACGCCAGTGGTGTCGGTCTCGGCGCTGTCCTTGCGCAGCGCAAACCAGGGTTCCCTGAATATGTTGTGGCGTATGCAAGCCGTACGCTTACAAAAGCCGAGACTAATTACACCGTCACTGAGAAAGAATGTCTGGCAATCGTCTGGGTCCTTACCAAGTTCCGACCTTATTTGTATAGTCGCCCAATTGAAGTAGTCACCGACCATCACGCACTATGCTGGTTGTCGTCATTGAAAGATCCCTCAGGCCGTCTCGCCCGGTGGGCACTTCGCCTGCAAGACTACGACATCCGCGTGCTGTACCGCAACGCAAGGCAACATGCTGACGCCAACGCCCTGTCGCGCTCTCCCTTGCCTGACGACGATGCCCACGACTCAGCGTCTCACCTTGCTGTTTCTTCCATTAGCATTCATGGTGTTGCTACTGAACAGCGCAAAGATCAATGGATTGCCTCACTGATAGACTTGCTGAGCGTTGCGTCGTCAAGCCCACCATTTCGCCGTTCGCGACGACCTCCTCCACCGACGCAATTACAACGGTGACGGCAACCAGTGGCTACTAGTCATACCCCGCAGTCTGCGCTCTGACAAATGCGAATTCTTTCATTCTGATCCGCAATGTGCGCACTCCGGAGTATCGAAGACTTACCACCGCATTTGCCAACGGTACTTTTGGTGCGGCATGTACCGCTACGTGCAGAAATTCGTTCACTTCTGCATAGAATGTCCGCGCCGCAAAACTTCAACGCACCTGTCAACGGTAGGTCTGCAACCTCTACCTTGCCCTGCCAGGCCGTTTGGGCGCGTTGGCATCGATTTGTATGAGCCACTTCTACTAACGTCGGCTGGTAACCTCTGGGCCATTGTTGCTGTGGACCACCTCACGCGAAACGCCGAAACTGCCGCTCTCTCCGCGGCTACAGCGAGCGATGTGGCCTCCTTCCTGCTCCAACGATTCATGCTGTGGCACGGTCCACATCAGGAACTGCTCAGTGATTGAGGCCGCGTCTTCCTCGTCGTCGAAGCCATTCTCAGAGAGTGCAACGTTGTTCACCGCAAAACTGCTGCTTACCACCCGCAGACGAATGGCCACACTGAACGCTTCAACCGTACGCTCGGCGACATGCTCCCCAAGTACGTCGCCGCCGATCACACAAATTGGGATGCCTTTCTACCCTTCGTCACCTACGCATATAACACCACCCCTCAGAGCACTACTGGCTTTTCACCTTTCTTTTTATTGTATGGAAGGCACCCATCGCACACCATCGACACTATACTTCCCTACAAGCCACATCCGTCTGAGTGGGCGCCTATTTCTGCTACAGCCAAGCTTGCTGAAGAGTGTCGAGAGCTTGCAAGGACCTTTACAGCGCATAATCAAGAGCGGCAAAAAGGCATTCGCGCTGACACCAGCACTACTGCGCCCACGTTCCTCCCTGGAGCACTCGTCTGGCTCCCGATCCCTACCACTTCAACTGGCCTATCTTCAAAACTATTGCCCAAATACGAAGGCCCCTACCATGTCGTCGAACGCACTTTCCCTTGAATTACTTGATCGAACCCATCGAACCATCTTCGGACATGCGCCGTCGAGGGCGCGACATTGTCAACGTGGAACGCCTCAAAGCCTACCACGACCCGCTCATAGTAACCAGCTGTTAGGTCGCCAGGCGGCTCCCTGTACCCGGGGTAGTTGTGGCGAAGCCTTCGAACAGTGGGTCGTCTTCTCCAGCGCCTTCTAGTGGGTCGCCCTTTTAGCAAAAACAAGAGCAGCTCGTGCAGAGAGTCGGTACCCGCATTGACTGTCGCTGTCAAGCATCATCGACAAGTGTCCGCCAATAAACGTCTCAAATATATATATATATATATATATATATATATATATATATATATATATATATATATATATATATATATATATATATATATATATATATATCATCAGCCTGCCTGACTACGTCCACTGCAGGACAAAGGCCTCTCCCATGTTTCGCCAGTTAACCTGGTCCTGTGCTTGCTGCTGCCAATTTATACCCGCAAACTTCTTAATCTTATCTGTCCACCTAACCTTCTGTCTCCCCCTGACCCGCTTCCCTTCTCTGGGAATCCAGTTAGTTACCCTTAATGACCAGCGGTTATCCTGTCTACGCGCTACATGCCCGGCCCATGTCCATTTCTTCTTCTTGATTTCAGCTATATCCTTAACCCCCGTTTGTTCCCTAATCCACTCTGCTCTCTTCTTGTCTCTTAAGGTTACACCTACCATTTTTCTTTCCATTGCTCGCTGCGTCGTCCTCAATTTAAGCTGAACCCTCTTTGTAAGTCTCCAGGTTTCTGCTCCGTAGCTAAGTACCAGCAAGATACAGCTGTTATATACCTTCCTCTTGAGGGATAGTGGCAACCTACCTGTCATAATTTGAGAGTGCTTGCCGAGTGTGCTCCACCCCATTCTTATTCTTCTAGTTACTTCAGTCTCGTGGTTCGGCTCCGCGGTTATTACCTGCCCTAAGTAGACATAGTCTTTTACAACTTGAAGTGCACTAATACCTATCTCGAAGTGCTGCTCTTTACCGAGGTTGTTGTACATTACTTTCGTACATTACAATCGAGGGCGCGGTAGGATCGAGTAAATACGGTACCGCCGCAAAGTTTCTAGAATCAGTCCAGTACGAGCGGAGTTCCCAAAATTTGTCGCATGCTGCAATTGCATTCTCCATTCTCGACCCGTCAAAAGAATTGGAAGCTAAGTAGGGCAGGATGGCACGAGAAAAGAATAAACATCATGAGTGTCTAGTTACCTTGAGCATCTTTTCTCTCTCTTTATTCTTCGAATACGAGGCCTTTCAGTGCGATCCTGCACGTACTTGTGGACAAGCGGCGGCCTCACGCCACGGTCCGATAACTACGAGTGCGCCATGCTCAAATCAGCCAATGACTGTGACCAGAGCCGTATTTTCTCTTTTGGCTGTGACAAGTGATTTTTTAGCTTGTAGTGTCATTTGCCGAGGGAAGAGAGCAGTTTTTAGCTTTTAAAATTCATTGTGAATTTCAGGCCGCGTGCTGCGCTATTATACTTGCCTCGCGTGTTCTCGGTAGCCTCAACTATCTATAGGCAGCGTTTACTGACCATGCTCAGTAAGTGTTGCAGGGCCCCTTTAAATCTAAAGGGGGGCTTCGCGGCAAGGCAAGTTTCTTCTGAGCAAATGCTTTCACGGCTTAGCACTACTACATTGCAGTGAAACCATCTTCACAAGCAGACTAATAACGTACATTATTTTTTTATTGCGAATACTTCGCAAATATTCGATAATTTAAATTCGAATTGAAGTGAATTCGAATACTCACATATTTGTTCGAATATTCAAAGCATTTGAATATTCGCACAAGCCTACTCGATATAACAACCCCGCCCCTCATAACAGAATATCGGTTATAACAAAGTAAATAAACAATAATCTTGTAATATAACAAAATATTGGTTATATCAAAGTAAATAAACAATAGTCTTGCAACATATATAGTAGTGCGAGAAATGTACCTTTATAACAAATTTTCGGATATAACGAACTTACTTTCGAGTAAGATGCAATCTTTTTAGTTTGAGTGCACTGTATTGCTGTGAACGATTCAGCCAAATCTTGCAGACATGAGTGGCAAGGAGAGTTTAGAAGCGGAGTGTAAAGTTGCCATTTTCTTAACTAATGAAATTTAAAAGATTGCATATTGGCTGATTTATCCTGCCACACCTTGTAAACCCAGCGATTAATCCCAGCAAGTCTGCTTGCTCTTGACAGACTTGAGATTGAGAAATTTTTTGGCAACCGATCCACGAGGTTTATAAACTCTGCTACTGGGGTCATTTAACGACTACTTGGAGAAGTGGTTGAGGACTCCTCCAACAGTTGTGACGTTAAAACAGTGCTGAATAACAGACGAGCACTCAGGGAGACACGACACATGCACTATGTAGCTCTCAATGATATGCAGGGTTTAACGTCCCAAAACCACCGTACGGTTATGAGAGACACTGTAGTGGAAGGCTCCGAAAATTTTGACTACCCGGGGTTCCTTAACATTCACCCAAATGTGAGTGCACGGGCCTACAGCATTTTCGCCTCCATCGAAAACGCCTGCGGGTCAGCAACCGAGTACCTTAGCCACTAGGTGACGAAGCCACTATGCAGTGCTTGTCTGTTGTGTTTTTTAGCGCTCTTTTTCCATCACAAGTACGAACCACCAACTAGCCCAAGTTTCTCTTCTTCTAGTCCCTTCATCCCTTCAACAGCGGCGCCACGACATGCGCCACAAAATGGCCGCAGCAATATATATATATATATATATATATATATATATATATATATATATATATATATATATATATATATATATATATATATATATATATATATATATATATATATATATATATATATATATATATATATATATATATATATATATATATACGTAACCATCGAATGGTTTCGAAACGAGTTTATTGACTCACGATTCAACCACAGCGACGAAAGTTTTCAGAATCCGCCAAGGAAGAACGGAGTTAGAGATTAGTCTCATGCCGTGATTACGCTATCTTCTCTCATCACGACAAACACGTTGGAACCTAAGCAGGGAGGGATGACAGGGTGGGGAAGAGCTCGCTCGCATGCTGACCTTGAACACTTTTTCTTTCCTTCATCGAGATCGCTAGCATGGACACGTGGTGGCCTCTTGCGGCGGCCGCAATAACGATGAAGCCAACGATGCTCAAGTCAAGTGGCCGGAAATCGGACATATGGCTTGGTCGTTTCCGTATATGGCCACATTTGTAGATAGACAGAGGGTGATTTTAGGAGCGAAGTGGCTTAGGGTCTACACTTGTCCGTTGTCCGGCACATGACATGCAAGGCACCCACCATACGCCCACTGTACGACCATCAAGGCACAGCACATGCAACGTATCCTCTATACGCCTACCGTATAACTTTCATGAAAGAAGCACCCATTATATATGGCATTCGTAGTTCTGCTGATCAGCGAGGTACCCGCTAAATATTTATGTAAGGCATTGTGTGTTCCTTACTTGTGCTATGGCTACAGGCGGTGAAGAATGAGAGCGTTCAAGACCACGCATTCTCTTTCCGCCATGGAGGAAAATAAACGAACGTGAACAAGCTTGCGAAAGGTAACGCCGTCTCAGAAAACAAGCTAGCCCAGAGGTGGCAGTTTGGGAAGCAGCGGCAAAGTGGCAATGCCGACAGCAACAGCGACTAACAAGCAGTGATGCGCGTCGATATTCGAACATGTGGCGTCGAATATTCTAGCGTTATCGCTAGAATAATACAGAATAATCTGTAATCGCATCGGCAAATTCAAAGATTATCTCGATAGTTCTTAGTCAATCGGCGTGGTTGGGATGATAACAAAACTTGAGAAAGACTTGTGGAAACGCTTTTGATTACAAAGGAAATTTAACAAAAGTGAGAGGAAGTACCAACCGCATTGAAGTGGAGCTGGCATGCACTTTTAGGGGCGAAGCTCATTAGGCTGCGGGTCATTCCCTCCTCTGTAGCAGTACTAGCGTTGTAGTAGTATGTAGCCACCTTTAGTTTATGAATTGCTCAATCGATGGATTGTGTGCATATATCCTTGGAAATAATATAACTAGATGGTGTTAGTTGTTTTTGTACAGTTGACGATTTCTCACAGTTGATTGATGAACAGATGGAAGGACGGACGGACGGACGGACGGACGGACGGACGGACGGGCGGACAGACAGACAGACAGACAGACAGACAGACAGATGGACGGACGAACGGAATGACGCATGGACGTAGAGACGGACGGACGCGTCGCCTCACTTATCATCATTGACTCCGTGGATATGCTGTGATTTTTTAAGACTGACAGATGCTACGAACACCAGCTGTTGGAGTGATGGCATATGCATAATAAACAACAGGAATGTCAAAAGAGAAACGAATAGCAGCATAAAAGTAATTAAAGAAATAAGGAGAAATGCCAAGCCCGCCAGCTTCACCATAAAGACAATACTATTAACTCTTGGTCGATCCTCCTTGTCTAAAGGTATGTAGGTGCCAATCATCCCGGGAGCGTCATCCAAATCATCATGGTATACTCGTGGCATTGAAAAACTAGGCTTACAAATAAATGTCGCACTGGTTTTCGCCAGTTAGCAGCACTATATTAAGTTATAGTCAAAGGGCTCTGTGGGCCGTAGCTGTCATGATGGTTCATGTTGATTTTGTGGGATATTTGACTATATAGAAATGTTTGACGTTGTGGATGTATTGCGTGAACTAAGCAAGAAGGTCAACATGTTAGTGTATATTTATCTTTTTGCATGACTGGTTGTGAAGTGTCATTATATCTGTCAGAAATTTCAGCCAATATAGTCTGACCATAAGTTTTTTAACATTTTCATTTATTAGTGTCAGATGCAAAACTTTGATTATTCGAGGAACGGTAGGGAAAGACTGCTGAAAACAACGATTTCTTTACCGAAAGGGTCAAGTAAAGAAAACTGCTGAGGAGATGAGAATACGGCGTCTCTCCAGTTGCACAGCCATCCCTAGCTCTTCTGCCATCTCCCGGGACCCGCGCACAGTCGCACACCCGCGCTCACCACAGGCAATCCACTTCGGTGTACCGCTCCGGCCGGCTCGGCTCCCGCAGCGCCATCTTTTGAGTTCCGTCTCGCACAACAGGAGCGCGCACACTATACTTACGGAAAACTTTTCTTGGCAATGAAATGAAGGCTACAAAGCCAAATCACGTGCATCCTACCGCTGAATGTTGTTTCACAACTACGTCCGACTTTTTTTCTGGTTGTGGTTTCTGAAATATGCCTTCATTTTCAACAAGTAGCTGTTTTAGACATGACGCATCTCACACCAGCGAGATATTTGCAATATTTTTTAGTTTTATCACCGTCACTTTGCAATATCACACGCATTCGAAAGTCACGTCTTTTTCCTGTTCAGTGTCAATTTTTACGAAAGGGAACACGGTGACGCGTGGCCTGCGCGTTCCGACGGCTGCTGGCAGCGCGTTCAAATGGGAGCGAGAGCAACCACATTCTCTTCTCGCGTCATCCCGCAGCGAGCAAAACAAGATGTCAGTGGTGATGTAAAACCGCTGGCAAGATTGCAACCACCTCCCCCTTCAAGGTGATTACCGGCTCTCGCGTAATCGAATTTAAAGGGTAGGGGTTGCAATCTTGCCGCTTGTTCCATATCAGCAACGAATGGTTGTTTTTCTCACCACGAGATGAGAGTGTGGTTGCTCTCGCTCCCACTTGAACGCGCTGCCAGCAGCCGCCGGAGCGCCCAGGCCACGCGCTCCCATATTCCCTTTCATAAAAATTGACACTGTACATTTCGAAGTAAACGCCGAGATGCATCTAGTTCTAAATGCAACGCTGATTACCCGAAGCCATCACTTTCCATAACGGTTCGAGAGGCGTGCCAAACTGGACTACTTCAGGTAGTCCAGTTTGGCACGCCCCTGAATTCAGAGCTTGTGTAGAAGCTCCACCCCCGTATAGCTTTCCCTTCATTACCTAGAAAATCTGTCCGCGAGTGTCTAAAGCCCAGTTTTCTTTTTAGTAGAAATTTCGTTGTGGGTTTACCTTCATATGTTTTAACTAAAAAATCCTGCAGCCCTATCCTTGGACCACTCCACATTATGGTTGAGCGCCATCATAATGCGAACACCATCATTGTCATCGTCAATTAAAAGAATCTCAATCATCATCTTCGCAACATACGCGTGCTCACGACCTTCTCGAGCCAGTCCTAATTAAGTCAACGGTTTCGCTTAGTGACCTTGCTCGACGATTCCTTGGCCATTATTTCTTCCGTGGTCACTTATTTTTGGGGTAAGCTGTCAAAATCATAACTTGCAAGTCTTGGATTCGCAACACTATATACTTCCAATGTTTGAAAAAAAAAGGAGACACATGTACACAATGCGTATAAATGCGCTACCCGTTACAAGCATATTGTTTGGTTGCAAACAAGAAACTTAAGGACGGAGGCAACATTTTCTATACAAGGAAGTCGTGGGTTCCAGGAATAATGTGTGAGAATCATACACACTAAATTGAAGAGGTGTATACATTTGATACAAGCAAATATAGCCGGAAGACTAGTAGGAGGTCATCAAGAGCTCAATAGACAAGTAATAAATGACGCTACTAGAGCCCAGAACGTACTGAGTCTATTTTTTTTCAGCGTCTCGTTTCCCAAACCCCCAGGCGTGACACCCCCACACAACAGCATCGGGTGAGGGCGCTACGTTTTATCCATTAACATTGTGAAAGTAATGTTTGTGCGTAGTCACTGAGTAGAACCATGACAGACGAAGTGTGGAGGGATGGACGTGAGTGCGCCTCGTTGCGAAGCAATAACTCGGTAAACGTTCACGCCGTGGTAATCTCGCATTTCGACCAAAGCGGTAGATCTGCACAAAAATAAACTGTTTCTTAAAACTGTTGAAATGATATACGGCAATTTATTTGTGCATAGAAACCGAATACCTGAAGGATGGCGGTCGAGGAAGTGGCATAATGATATCTAAAAAGTATGCAATTCAACGCACCGTTTGTGGTACACTCGCAAGATAATCAGCGCAAAAGACGTATGTCCCCAGGCTCCAAAGCCGTAGCCAGGGGTTGGCACACCGGACACATGCCTTTCCTGAATTTTACCTTCCTTTGGACACACGACAAAAATTAATATTCGACAACTTTCACCTACCCAGTCCTAACTTCAGATCGAGGACTTGCACCACCGAAACAAACGTGTGCCTACGCCACTGGCAGACTCACAAGGCCTAAGGTTAATTACCATCACAACATACAGATTTATACGGAAAGTGAAATATTAGGGTATATCGCTGTGACAAACTGTCCGATTTTGATACGTGCTACACGCCGTGAATTCAGACTAAAGCATCTTTCTTTCTCACTTTTTTTCTTCAGGACTCCCAACCCTCCGAGGTATATCTACCTCCGCGTCGTTCTCAACGCGCCAGTAACGTACGTCCTCTTCGCGGCCATCGTCATCGCCTTCATGTGCGGACCGTACCCCGACACTTCGACCGCGGCTGGGGCTACGTTGACCTTTAGCCACCCGGTCTGGAAGCCACCCGTTTTGTGGGCACTGTACCTAGAAGACGCTTACTAGGTGGCCTACATCGGCCTGTCGCTGTTGACCGTGGGCACGGGTCTCGAACGTGAACTTGGTCATTGCAGGTAAGCCAATCTATACCAGCCTAACGCGGTTTGAGACTGTCTACAAAGGATTCGACCGTTTACATAGCACACAAGGTGCATAGTAACTAACATGATCTGCCTCACACGGCAGGTCAGCTAGGTGCCACGCGTTAGAAAATTTCAGCGAGTCTGCGAACAATACGTGCCATTTACGAAATACAAGGAGACAGCTAGTCGAGATAGTTAGCCGTCCTTCGCGTAAGTAACTGCAAGTTATATTTCGCCATAACAATATATGGCATCGAGTTCACAATAGTGAAGGACTGTTATACATAAAGTGCGCATAACGCTGAAAGTCGATAATTTGTTCAAGCGTGCATAATTACTACCGATGATCGTCGAGATGAACTTATCCTCACTTCTCCTTTTATAACTTTGTTATATCGTGCAAATATACATTTTTATCAATAGTGATGTCGACGAAGAAATAAGTTCACTCCGTTCATACTCACTTGACAGGATCGAACCATGAAGCTGGTGAGATAAAATGCATTTAGCTCTTTTATATATCACAATTGGTTATACATCGAGCATACATTTCATTATGCATACCCACACTTTCTGCACTGAAACAATGCCCCCCCTCCAAGATTCGTTATAAACGTGTTCATTGTAAAGAGGTTCCACGATAGACCAGACAATTGGCTAGAGCGTAAGAACTGGCAGTCTATTATGCGACATGTGTCTCTCATTTGTCTCTTTCAACGACAACTCAGACTTCACTTCTCGCCAACGTACATCAACCGCAGATTTTTGTGCCTCACCTGTGGGCTTCTTCTCGTGGGTCACGTGTGCCCCAAGGGTCTCTCCTGGATCCTCCAAAACTACGCAGTCGCCCTCGGGGACGGAGTCAAGTTCTCGGTGCCAAGCTCCAGCAGTGTGCTGGTCGGCGCAGTGCTGGCCCTTAAGATCATCCAGCACGAGAAGCATCGCTACAATGGCAGCTACCAGGTGGCTCTTTTCAACTTCGCAGTGCCCTTCTGGGCGGGCGTCCTGCTGGAGCTCGTGTACCTTCATTTCCTGATTTTGGACGCCTCCACCGCCATGCACGTCGCGGGTGTACTCGTGGGCCTGATCGCGGCCCACTGCCACGAGGGGTGCTCATGCTTTCTCGGATGGATTCGGAAGCGACCTCGACGGCGTTGTTCGAGCTGCAGCGCACTTTTCGACGAGGAACGAGAGGAGACGCCGGCAACGCCGCTAACTCCGTCGCAGTCGGCTGACATTTGGTGTCAGGTCTGCGCGGCCCGGACCGCGTCGCCGACTGCGTACCGGGTGCCAGAGACGACTATGCACCGTAGTCCCGAGGTCTCAGCGGAGGACACATCTTCGAAAGACCCACTGTAACGCCCCGCCTCGGCTCGGTCGGTACATCCATCAATCACGTGGCCGTCTCCACGGTGTAAAGGTTGACGAGATTCATGTGCGATGTCTTTGAATGAATGAATGTTTATTTCGTAATCTCTGTCTTGTGCACGTTCAGTGGTTTAGTTGGGTGTGATCCTTATGATCCTTATAAGAGAGATGGAGCAGTTAGATGGTTCGATTGGATTGATTCAAGCACTTGCTTATTAAATTCTTGGGGTATAACCTTATCTCAGCGCGATAAGATTGCAACATTGCAGTCGCATCGGTAGCCAGCTCCCGACTAAAGGGTCGCTGCAGATTTATGTCTGGCTTTTCGTTTGTTCGGTTTAATGTCTTAAATTACCTTAGGCTATGAGATCTCATTGAAATGAGCAGGTTCAATTTCAAAAAGTCAGTTTTGCCGCAAAAGCGCAGCATGAATGCGATAGCAAAAATTGGAATGTACCACAAAGAACGACAACCAACTCAAAGAAGACGCTCAAAAAAACGCACAGGACAAGCATGAACTAAAAAATCGCAACATATCCATGTAGTGAATGATGAGTGGGGCGAAGCATTCGTCCATCCTTGATTTCATCATCAATCATCATTTCATCAGTCAATCCGTCCGTCGATCCGCCTGTCTGTCTGTCTGTCTGTCTGTCTCTGTCTGTCTGTCTGTCTGTCTGTCTGTCTGTCTGTCTGTCTGTCTGTCTGTCTGTCTGTCTGTCTGTCTGTCTGTCTGTCTGTCTGTCTGTCTGTCTGTCTGTCTGTGGATATGCTGTGCTGGTTATGCCGGATGGACGCAGGACTGCTCTAGACCACAGCAAGCTTCGCCCCTAATAACGTTTACATGTGTTACGCATTTGTGCCTCTCCGCATCCACGATTGTCTGTTGCACAGCAATCATAAGACTCCCAGTGCCCGTACTCCTTTATTGGTTATGTATTCAATGTGTGTATGCCATAGGCGGTGGTTATAGATAGTTCCCAGCCTTGCCACGGTGGTCTGGCGCCTAAGGTACTCGGCTACTGACCCGAAGGTCGCGGGATCGTATCCCGGCCGTGGCGGCTGCATTTTGGGTGGAGGCGAAAATGCTGTAGGCTCATATTCTCAGACTTGCGAGCACGTTGAAGAACCCCAGGTGGTCGAAATTTTCGGAGCCCTTCAACGGCGTCCCACATATTTGTATAGTGGTTTTGGGACGTTAAGCCCCACATATCAATCAACAAATCAACAAATCATCAAATAATTCGAAGATATTTTACAGAGCCCAAATCTCGTATGTTCTGCAAGTTGCAAGATATTCTGATAGTAACTGGATTATCCAATAGGAAAACATTCGTTAGTGAGTCTACATATGAGTGTATACATGTGTTTGAAGCGAAAGGTGCTTCATCTGCATATGCATATGGTTATATACTTCATGACTGGGAATAAGGCTTAGCAATATATTAAAGATAAGAGACGAGATTACTGGTCGCTGAAGAATTTCGCGTAACTGGGAATCGAGAATGACCTGTTAGTGAACAATAAAACTCCCTCCCAGTTAAAAAAAATCTCATTAAACGACCTCATCATAAGCTTTTATTTCATTAAATAATATATTTTGCTCTACGCTATCGTAAGCTTTTGAGATGACAAAAGTTACCAGAACTGCTATTGCTTGCGGCGGCGCGCTAATTTGATTCGGCTCTCCAAAACCACATGAGCATGCTAAATTAAACACGGTTAATTAGTTGGTTTGACCTAAGAGGAATGGCTCAACCCATCATGGGGAATCGGCCACGAATTGCGTGGCAGTGGGGTTGCGGGGAAAAGGTAGAAAAAAGGAGGGGGATGCCTATTTTTTCTTTATATGAACGAAAAGCTTAGTTGTGCAAACAGGCAGTTTTGAATAGTTAAAAAATAAAAACAATTGAACAAAAATACTAAAAATAAAATACCGTAAACAATACATGAAATAGACAAATTACAAAAATAAGTAATGAGCATGTATGTACTTGTAAAGTTAGCATAGTAGCCGTGTTGACTCTTTTATATAGTTATATATCGCTCTATATATGTCCATGTTGTAAGGGGCTTAGAACGTTCTGTTTTACCAACTTATTAAGACGATCATGAACAATTCTTCAAATTGACCAGGAAAAATTCTTCCAATTAGCCAGTGTGAACTGATATTTTCGTGCGCGTCTCAAAAGCAGGTTTTCAATTGAAAGAAAATGCAGGAGCGTTGCGTGATAGGAAATATACGCTCAAGACAACAGATACTTTCTTGCATGAATTATCAGGACTGCAGGCCTCACTCGCACAGTACGTCAAATGAAATCACGGCCATTTAATAACGCCCAGCTTTATTGCCGTAAAATTGCGGTAAAGTGTTGGTGGTGATAATAACAGATAAAGAGTCGAAATTGACACAGCCGGAATCTCATTTTTTTCCCTCTGCAGCATGGATTGGGTCATGTAGTGTGACAGAGAAGTATAGAAAATAACCACAGACATCAAGGGCCCGTCACCAGGCATAATCAACTGAATTTTAATAGCGCCTCGAAGCGCCCAAGCTCTCAGTTCCAGAACATCGGTGCCAAGTGATGTGTCACCTAGCATTGTCATAATTAAACTGATACTGGGTATACAAAGCATTGGCTGTACAAATACGCAACACAACAGTTTGGTCTCTCATATTGATCCCGCGAGGACACCGGTCTGCTACAATTGGATCGCGGTCTAATTATAAACATCCCACTGACTGATTTACTCGCACAGAAAATTTTCATAAACGTTTTATTATCTCTCTCATACCTTATCACATTGCATTTTTTAAATGCAAAGCATTTCTCAGCGAACTTCGGCGCCTTTAAGCGTATCTATGTATCTCTATCTATCTATCTATCTATCCATCTATCTAGCTGCCTACGACTTTTAACTCTCCTGGCAGTTTGGATAATGGTATCCATACCAAACTTGGTATGGCATAACATGACTGTACGAAGAACATATTTGACTAGTCATAACATGAAAATCATGACATGTATGTCATGAATGTCATGATTTACATTTCGTGGTCCTGGAGCACTTGCGGTGGTTTCGTTCACATGGCATGTTGCAAAACTGGTATGGTATGGCATGATTGCATGGCGAACACAAGTGACAGACCCTAACATGAAAATCATGACATGCGTGTCATGTAACAACAGTACTACATGCCACGCTAACGACGCGCTCGCGGCCGTTTCGCTAGCGTCACATATACCGAATTTGGTATTACAGTACGTGAATGAATGACGAAGGCATGTGACTGGCACAAACATGACAATCATGAGATGCGTGTCAAGTAACAGCATGACTACGTGGCACGCTCATGATGCGCTGGCGGCCGTTTCGCTAGCTTCACTTATAGCAAATTTGGTACTACGGGACGTCAATGGATGACGAAGGTATGATACTGGTGCAAACATGATAAACATAGGATGCGTGTCATCTAGAAACCTGTCTACATGCTACGTTCATGAGGGATTCGCGGCCGTTTCGCTAGCTTCACATGTACCAAACACGGTATTACGCGACACGAACGGACGACATAGGTAAATGACACATTAAAACATGATAATCACGACAAGCGTGTCATGTAACAACCACAACCTACTGTATTTTACTGACCTGCCCAGCGAGCGAAGCGCCAGCACGCCCTCTCTGGTATTGGCGCCTGCCGCTATGCGCCTTGTGGCGCTGCAACTTACCTCATCCGCACCGGTTGCTGGCGCCCAAAACATGAGCCGCCACGCTTTTTTTTCTTTTTTTGTCGTCTGCTCGCGCGACGCTGGGAGAAAAGCAGAAATGTTTACGCATGCAAATACTTTGGACGATTAAGATGAATAAAAGCCTCTTTTTGAATAAACATAAAGTATAACGACGATCTTTTGCTACCGTCTGCTCGTACCGAGCTGCGACAGAAGCGTGCAGGTAGGTGCAGTTTGTACACCAACAAAGCGAGATTTCGTGTTGAAAATTAGCCATCATGATGGTGGTGTACTGCATGCCTTTCTGCGAATCAAGGCAAGGGAAGACTCCTGATGTGACTTTTCAAGAGTTTCCAGTGACTGAGGTCCGTGAAAAATGAATCAAGATGATTTTATAAAGAGTAAGTCTGCTCAATTAAGGGTTGTTTGGCATGCTGAAAGTGTAGTGTGTTCTAAAAGACTGCGTGTCTCTAAAAGAGTGAGTTGCTGGGCTGGTTGGTGGTGCATGACAGACGAGACGCATATTAGCACACACACAAAAAAACGACAACCTCAAGAAAGTAAACGACGACGCGCAATACTCACAGCTGTTTATTAGCCAAAAAAGGAGAGATGACAAGAGTGCACATATGGAAGCCATGTCACTACATGTGGTTATGAAACAAGGTTTTGAAACACGTCCATTTTGTGAAAAATTAGTGCTGAATAAGTGATTTTAAGTGCTGTTTTGTTTCAAACCAGTTGCAGAGTGTCTTTCATTGATTATTCATGTACCTGCAGTCTACATTTGGCATTTTAGAAGAAAGTATTTATGCGCAAAATTACCTGTACTGGGTTGTTTTTATGTGCACTAGATGCTACTGTCAAATGTCATAGTCTTTGCCCTTTCTTTCCCAGGCAGTAAATGCAAGCCAGCTGAGTGTACTCCAACGGCAACAAGTCTACTATTGTATACAGTTATAGCTGTTATCATGAGTTAAATAAATATATGGTGGCCAGCGCTTTTTATAGCCTGTCTCTGTCGTCATTCTTTCTTGTTTCGCACGCTGACACATGTGTTTGTACCACATTTGTGATTGTATTTGAAAAATTATGCACTGAAATGTCAACAAAATTGCAAAAGAAGATTCTCAAAGTCACATGAAATAAAATGATTCAATATAGCCGCCCCATTGACTCAATGGGTGATGAAACTCTTATTTACCCGGCGGCGACCCATGCATTTCCATGCATGCACCGGCGCTCAGCTCGGCTAACTCGCGCGTCCCTAGGCGGCGAAGTTTGGAATCTGAGCCGGCGCAGGTAGCTCAGTAGACCGCCGCTAGCTGGGCAGGTCAGGAGTACAGTAGGTTGTGGTCACAACATCACTACCAGCCACACTGATGATGTGCTCGCGGCCGTTTCGCTAGCTTCACATATGCTAAATTTGTTATTACGTGACGCCAATGGATGACGAAGGTTTGCTACTCGTGCAAACATGATAATAATGAGATGCGTGTTATGTGAGAACACGACTACATGCCATAGTCAAGGCGCCAATACATTTCGACGTGACGCGGTGTGCGTGCTCGCCGGCGTTCACTTCGTCGCGTCACGCCGGGGTTGCGATGCAGGCGCCGGCCCTGCCATACACTCGCAGGCGCGCGCTGCGCTGCGTCACTTTCAGCGTGTCCGGCGTCCCTTCGTCACGAAAAGAGGCAGACGCAGTGTTGTCTGGGTAACGCATCGGCGCGAAATGCAGCACGTCGCATTTCGCGCCGGTTGGCGTCGGCCTGCGCCGACGGACGCTGGTCGCGCCTAGCGTCAGACTATTGAGTGCTCGCATTTCGCTAACGTTGTGTCACTGTGCCTAGCGTGCGCGCACGTCAACGCTTGGGCCTTTCACGACGCGCTCGCGGCTGTTTTGCTAGCTCCACACATAGCAAATTTGGTGGTACTTGACGTCAATGGATGACGAAATATATATATGACTGGTGCAAACATGATAATCCTGACACGCGTGTCATGTAAGAACAAGACAACATATCAAGCTCATAGCGTGCTCGCGGCCGTTTTGCTAACTCCACATATGATAAATTTGGTATCACGTGACGAGAATAGATGACAAAGCTAAACGACAAATCGAAACTTGATAATCATCACTCAGAAGTCATGTACGGCCTCATTGACCTCCACCTCGTAATGTTGTGCTGATTTTAAAGTGACTTATCAACATTTCTCATTCGTGATTCGCATATCGTTGGTTCCCACTGTACGTGGGATCTGCCAATTTTTTTCGGGTAATATTAAAATTGCTCAGACAGTTGCTCATAATTGCTCAGACAGCATTTTCGCATTTCTGTGTTTACTCTTCATCGGTTCAACCAGTACAAATGTAACGTGGGAAGAGCAATTCGATCTCGTCGCGTGCAACATGTTATGATCATCATCCTCGTCATCATCGCTCGTGAAGATGATGCACGTTCGGCTACAAAAGCCAGCAGACCAAGCGAACGACAGCGGCAGCGCAATTAGTGGGGAACATCTCTAAGCCTCATCTCCTGCAGAAGCCAAAGGTCGAACGTGTCCTACCATCACAGCGGACGTCTCCCATGTCACGACAGGGCACTTTAAGGAGCAACGAGGCTGAAAATGGTGAGAGAGGCGACATCGATTTGTTATGCGAGTGTGCATCCCACGAAAATTCGCAGAAATTAGTTGTCGTCGACTCTGGGACCCCTGTTATTGCCGCGGCAGCAGTATCTCCTTTCAGCAAGTCCGAGAAACGAAAAAGCTTGGAAATCTTGAGCGTCGGTGCCCCCAACCAGTCGCCGAGTTCTCGGGCTATAACCCCATCAAATTCATGTTCACGAAGTCAGCAGAGGTCGGGATCTCAGCCTGCGATGGCGACATACCTCAACCCTGAGACCAAGGTGGACTCCCAAATACCAGAGGCTTCCATCAGTAGCATCAACATTCCGCGTCATTTTGAATTGTCAGCGTCGAATGTAAAACGAGGCGACAAGACGCCAGTGACGATGTCAGTAGTAGCAGACAACTTGATAAGTATATTTGAAGCCAGTCATATATCAATCAGTCCGAGGGCACAGGAGTGCCCGCACTCCATAACCACACCTGGGGAAGTCGCAGCTTTTCCCGCGACGCCCTCTTCCACAAGCCTAGACATCCGAAGCCAACATGTGCCAGCTTCAGCAAAACACGCACACCTCAATGAGCCTGTCGAGCTACCAGAAGCCACCATTCCTGACAAGATGACGCTGTCCGACACTCCCGATGTCGCAAGCCACGCGTGCCTGCTTGCCATGGCAACTGAGCCTTCTTTTGGATCCAAGTCCAACGTGCCTCGTCACACCAACTTACCCGCAGTAGTCGACTCGAAGCTCGGAGAGAAGATTACAGACAAGACTTGCGAAGCATCCGCATCTGGCTTCTCCCCCGATTCACTCTCGGCCGAAGCACCAAACGGTGCCACGCTTCCTGGTAACAGGAGCTCCCAAGCGATGACCTTTGCACTGACCCGCATGAGCCGCCGGTGGAGCCGACCTTACCTTAAGATGTGTCCAGCACACCTCGCTTCCCGTTGGCCACACTGATCGTGATCATGCTGCAAGTTCAGGCTCACTTAAACTTCTTGCGCGAGGACTATCCCGAGCGATGCGCCAGCGTGGCAACCGTGTTTCGCGAAGGTCGCTGGGAGCGGGTGGCGACCGCGGCGTTCCACCACGGCGACGTCGTGCACATTACGGCCAACATCGCGTCCTTCTTCTTCAAGGGCCTCGTCATCGAAGCCGCGCTCGGGACTAAGTACTTCGTTGGCGTTCTCCTGATCGTCATCGCGCTGGTAGGCTTGGTGAACGTGCTCCTTCTCCGAGTCGTCTGCGTCGTCGCCGGAACGACCCAGCTGGAAACGAGCTGCATGCACACGTTAGCGGGCGTCGCGCTGGCGCTGGAGTTGCTGCACCGCGAGTACTTACGAGGATCGATCATCAACCTCGGCAAGCTGGTGTTCATGGTGAGGCCGTGGACGTGCGTGCTCCTGGAACTTCTCATTCTGTACGCGTCATCTGCGAGGAGCTTCGTGCCGATGTTCAGCGGTCTCCTCGTGGGTTTGCTCCTGGCTGAAACGTTGGCGCTAAGCCGAATCATCAGGTGCGCTTTTTTCTTAATTTTGCGCCGTCACTGATTACGCTAAAGCATCATAGTCGACACAGAAATTTTTGAAGTGATGCTGACTTTGTCTACCTTGTGCCGTCGTCGTTGTAGCAGTAGCCGTAGTTGCACGCAGCTCACGTGACTACAGCATGATGTAAGGATGTACAAAATGTTAAGGATGATACGTTTGACCTTGCTAGCCAGTTTAGTATATACTCGTACATTTGCAGCCTCATGACAGTTTTCACAACATGAAACTGGCTGTTTCTTTATTTTTTTTTCACAGCTTCTTAGGCATGCACAAGCAGAATGGTCATGTTACGTCTGCAGATTGTATGCCTATACTCTGTTGGGGAGTTTTAGAACTTTCTAAACGAAGTTAAACAAAAAAGCTGGTTCTAGAACGTAGCTGGAAATAATCTATTTGTTTATTGTGATACGCTTCCACCCATAATAAGCTCGCAATAAGCTCGTTATAAGAACTCGCTCTGCGCGACGCCAACAGGCAAACACTGTGTGTTGCACACTCGCTGTCATGGCAATACACTAGCGACGCTCACTAAAATTTCCAGATTTCGTCCACTTCTTTTTTTTCATATTCACATTATTACTGCTGATAGCTATACTTGGCCGCAATGTCTGTTAGTTATCATTTATACTGTCTAAAATAGAAAAAAAGGCTCTTGAATTTCCGCTTCTTTCCTACAATCATAGCGAGGACATCGTTCTGACATACTTCATGCATTAAGGTAATATGCGAACGGTTATTATGGTTCAGCTACCAACTCATAATAAGACCACATGATACGTGGCGTCAACAGACAGAGAAAGTGTGTTCCACATTTGCTGTTTTGACTACTAGCGGCGCCAATAACACTCCCGGTTTAAACATATGTACCTCATCAGGTGGACGAAACGACAACGGACGCTGTAGCTCAGTTGGAGAGCATTGGGCGCGTTTTTCGAAGATGGCAGGTTCGGTCCCCGCGCAAGGCAGCTTATCTTTTCGTCCATATTCTTTCTTCACATGTACAATAGTAATAGAGTCTCCTTTCCTTGGCGTCATTGTCTGTTCTCGTTAACACTTCCAAATAACCATTTCGTTTCACGTAGGACATTGCCTGTGTGTCGACCATTTCACCCGTTAATTGGAGGGATCTAATTCATTCACTGTTTTTTCAGACGAAAACAAATATTGCCAAGGTTGAAGTGACTAAAGGCATATTACGTCTGCCTGGCTAAGGTTCCTCCACCCACACATTTGCTCAGGTGAAGTGGAAAAAAGATACAAACTTCATTCTGCTTTTAAATGAGGGGACAAATTCAAATTTAAGAAGTATAACAGATGTCGAAACATACGTTTAAAGGAACGCCTCACAGTCATCACCAAATAGCAGTAGCAAGATAAAAGAATATATCTATAAAAAACTGAAACAATAAGAAATTTCTGACAGAATTACTAAGTATCATAAATAAATACATTTGAAGAAAAAGAAATTGTGCAACTATTAACATACATACAAAAGCACGAAAGACCCAAAAGAAATATTTATAATAAATATACAATTATGGCTCCTTACAAGTAAAGAAGTACGTCTTCAATTCCGTCAATAAGGTTAATAAGCTCGCATGTCACGTCAACAGCTGGAGACCATTGCCTTCTTCACGCAGGCTGCCGCGTAAGTCAGGGCGCCTGTACATCTGGGGTGTTCCTGGAACGGCCGTGACTAGCGTGTTCAAAGCCTACGCCTGCGTCGTGCATGCGTCTGGCCCGTACCCCGTGCTTCAGTCCGTCGACCAGAATATGTGGACGTTCAAGCACTCGGTGTGGCAACCATTCGTGGTTTCGTCGGTCTACGTGGGAAACGCTTGTCACCTGGCGTACACCCTGCTCTCTTTGCTGGCTGTCGGCCAGAAGCTAGAACGAGACATTGGGCACTACAGGTGAGGTATGGGCGGTTTTCTTTAAGGCGTCTAGGTGCCGCCATCTTGGGCGGTTAAGCCTGTGGTTTCTTGTTTCTGTATATCGCAACGTGAATGAACAAGGTCATGAAACATTTTATGCATCACCCCAACCGTTTTCACGCGTGTGCGCCTAGTGTAACACTGTTTACGTTTAAAACATAAAGGTTAACAGCCCCGTATGCCGGCCCTCACACCCTCAATTAGTCTATACAAAGTGGTTCATCGAAGGGTTACCGAAAGCAGCAAGCAAACTTGGCTTGTTGGATTTTGTTTGCCAATGAGCAAGAAGCGCGGCAGAGAAGTGACAACTATCAGTGCTTTAAACCAAGACAGGCACGCGTCGTGCCCATTGACCAACGTAAAGAACTCCTAAATTGCTAGCATAGTTTTACCAGAGGATGTGTTCCTGCATGAGTGTTGAATCAGTTAGCTCTCAAAAAATAACCTCGACGGAATCGAAACCAGCTCCAGCTCGACTCGCGGTGATGGTCGTATTACACTTTACTTATCTTTAGAACCCTATCAAGAAAACCCTAGGTCTCCAGCACGCGGCCCACGTACTTTTCAGAGGGGCCGGGCCCCCACATGACTGTCTTCGTTCCATATTTTAAGCCAGGAATCTCAGCCTATCAACACTCGTTCAAAATAACGTCCTCTCGGAAATGAAAATTTGAGCTCGGCCTCCTTGCTGCGTCTTCGTGCATATTGCGCTTGTCTCATCATGAACCTGTACCAACATGCCCAACTCGCAATTATCCTAGATCCAGAGCTATGCCTATGCAATATCTTGGCGATGATAGTGGCTAGGCCTATTGTGATAAGAACTAGTGTATCCTAGCTTTATTTCTGGAAAACCGTGGCGATATTTGGCTCCATGTAATAAAGCCCACGCTTTTAATCTTGTTCCGCAGGTTTCTAGTCCTGTTTCTCGGACTTCTCAGCGCCGTCACCGTAGTCCGAGACAACGTGCCCGCCATTGTCTGGAGGTACGTCATGCTTCGCCAGGACTCTCTTCCCGCCACGTTTTTGGGGCTCCCCGGCAGTGACTGCGGGAGCGCCCTGTTCAGCACGGTGCTGGCCATGAAGGCCGTCCAGTACATGGGGCGTCCACGTTCCCTCTACGAGATGGCCTCGTTCCCGGTGCACGTCCCCTTCTGGCCGGGCCTCCTGCTCGAAATGGCGCTGCTCCATCTACAGTCGGAGCCGGGCTCGAGCTTCGGACACGTAGTCGGCGTTCTCCTCGGACTCGCGGTGGCGCGATTCGGATGGAAGAGGCTCAGCTGCCCGGATAGGGTGGGAATGCTCTCCTCGAGTCTCGGAGGCCGTCTCAGCTAGGCTATGGATCCCCTGGAATGGCCTTAATGCGCAACCATCGCTGCTTACGGCACCGAGTGTCGTAACCATGTAATAAATTGATTTTGCGAATTGTAACGGCAATGCGTCAACCAAGCTGCTGCATCGCCACGACGCTTTACTGCCGGCCCGAAAGTAGCGGGATGGAATTCCGGCTGCGACGGCTGCATTTCGGTGCAGGCCTAGTGCTAGACGCCCATGTATTTTAGCTGCACATTAAAGAATAGCGGGTTGCTGAAGTTTCGAAGCTCTCTATTACGGGGTCTCTCACAATCGCATCGTGGGTTTACGACGTAAAACCCATGAATTATTGCCATCTATGGGGCCAGCTGATGGCTTTCATATACGTCGATTTTTACATCTGGACAACTTCAATATAACCCACAGTTGAAATGGTTGATAATAAATATCGTTTTATTTACTGCCAAGCCACCGGAAGCTATTGCGATAAGCTATTCGCGCCAAAATGTTTTATGCGACGATGAACCTTTTGAACCAGTCGCACTGTAGCTTTTTTTTTGCACAGCATGCGACAGCCTCAGGTATGTAAAGAACCCCTAAAGCACCCAGAGGTCCAAATTAAGTTTTGGTGTTGTAGTACCGTGCGAGTCTACCACGAACACGTAGCCGTGAAAACTTTTTGGAAACACGCTTGAGGTAATTTTAGGCCAACTGTCCCAACCTCAGCAACTTGCTTCGCATATGGTCGAGACGAAATCTTTTTCAAAAAAAAGGTCAGCTTCTTATTTACTAGAATAAATTTATATAAAGGTTTTCAAAAATCAAACATGTTCATTAAAACATTAGTCTTTTTTCTTCTTCTATTCTGAAATAATCTAAGAAATTGTGTCAGCACTACCTGTTACATACCATGTCGAAATTCTGAACACATTTTTATGTAGCAAGGCGCCACTTGTTTCATGAACCCCATGGTGGGTTCCGCCAGTATAAAAGGACAACCAGTCAATAGATCGATCTACTAAAAGTGAAAAGCGTGCCCTAAAAATATTTTTAACAAAAAAATTTTCTGGTAACACAAGTCGCGTGTGAATTATTTAGGAGTGGTCGAAACCATAGTTCGTAAAACGTGTCGTCTAAACATCTCTTGTTCGTAAGTTACATTAAGACCAATTTTTTTCTTTGGAATGACGGTAGGATTGTTACTTAAATTTATTGGACATTGGGACACGTCCCAGTTTTCCTTCCTAGTTACCTCATCTATTGAGCGTACTACAAATTCCGACGCATCTTGCCGCCGATCTGTTTTTTAGGGGCGAAGCTCCTTATGGCGTGGCTTGTGCGTCCCTCGTAGTACGTAACGAACAGTGGCACATACCCGAAATAGGTATAACATTTGACCACCAAGGTGGTGCCAGTGAGAGATTTCTTCTGTGCGTTGTTTAACAATAAAAAATAGTGCTCAATGTACATGCCAATGGCTGCTAATGGGGAATGAGAGACAGGAGCATTCGGCTTTTAGTCAACGCGCACGCTGCGATCCCCATTAGCAGCCATTGGCATGTACATTGAGCACTATCGAACAAAAAAGGGTTGCTACATTATACTCGCTGGGTGTAACCTCCTTAGTTTTAGAAAGGTTTAGCGAGCGTTGAGCCGCAAAGCCATGAATACAATGAAATAGTATACACCATGAATGAATTCGAGGTGGTTAAAGGGGGGAAGCAGATACGAAGCGCAAGCCGTAAGAAATTAAAAGCTGAATTCTCCTGTCTCTCATTTCACATTATCAGCCACTGGCATGTACATTGAGCACTATCTGACAGGAAAAGGTTGCTACGTTATACTCGCTGGGCGTAACCTCCTTGGTTTTAGAAAGGTTTAGCGAGCATTGGGCCGCAGTGCCATGAATACAGTGAACTTGTATATACCATGAACTCAAGGTGTTTGAAGGTGGGAAGTAGACCCGAAGCGCAAGCCGTAAGAAAGTGTGCGTGTGCCACCCCTCCTTTAGTCTGTAGGCTTATGCCACAGGAGCGAAAGAAAGACACGCCTGAACGATAACCGATGCCAGCCAGGAACCTGAGCCGTGGCTTCACGTGCCACGGCCTAGCGCCTTCTTTATTTTCTTCTGTCGTCATCGCGCGCTTTCCGGTTTGCGCGCCGCCCGAACGAGGGCGCTACAGGGCCCCCCGTGAAGACAGGAAGTCGGAATGTGACATGCCGTTTGTGGTGTTCCAACGGAAGATCAGTCGTAGATGAGAGGCTTTTTAGGGCGGTCTCCAGGTACTCCGGCTTGAGTCGGTCCAAGCTGACTGTCTCTTCACGGCCGTTCTGAAGTAGAGTGGCAGTTTTGGGGGTGCGGTGAAGGACGCGGAATGGTCCGTCGTAGGCTGGTGACAAAGGTGGTCTGACCGCGTCGTGGCGCACGAAAACATGTGTTGCAGTGGCCAGATCAGGGTGGACGAATATGGTCTTGTGTTCGGAAGGTCTGGGTGGAGTGGGCCGGAGGTCTTGAACGCAGTCGAGGAGGCGTTGTAGGAATTGGTGTGGCTGGTCTGGTAGCTTCGTTGACGTGAAGAAGTCTCCCGGAAGCCGTAGAGAAGTGCCATACACCTGCTCTGCTGTTGAGCACTGCAGGTCTGCCCGGATGACAGCTCGTAACCCTAAGAGCACCAGTGGCAAGGCATCAACGCAGGTGGCTCTATTGAGGCGGGTAGTCAAGGCGGTCTTCAGTTGTCGGTGAAGGCGTTCCACCATGCCGTTGGCGCAGGGATGATAAGCCGTGGTACGGCAATGTCTGGCTCCGAGGATGCGATTAAGGCAAGTAAACAGCGAGGACTCAAACTGACGTCCACGGTCTGTTGTCACGGTGCCAGGACAGCCGAAATGGGATACCCACGTAGAAATGAAAACGCGGGCAACTGTCTCGGCTGTGATATCTTGAATTGGAACAGCCTCTGGCCAGCGTGTGAAGCGATCGACCATGGTCAATATATAACGGTACCCCTGAGACACTGGTAGAGGGCCCACAATGTCTAGATGAACATGGTCGAAACGACGGCCGGGTGGAAGGAAAGGTTGGGGCGGCGTCTTAGTATGACGGGAGACCTTTGTCATCTGGCAGGGCAGGCACATGCGCGTCAAGCGCGCACATCATCGTTGATTCCGGGCCAGACATAGCGCTGGGTGAGAAGACGCTGAGTAGCCCGAATGCCAGGGTGACAGATGTCGTGTAAGGAGTGGAAAACGGTGCGTCGTAATGAAGCGGGAACGAAAGGGCGGGGAAGGTCAGCTGAGACATCGCACCACAAGCGCTCAGATTATAATGGATGAGGCACCAGGCGTAGTCGGAGAGAACGGGGGTTCTCCCGAAAAGCGGCAAGCTCTCTATCATCCTGCTGTGCCGAGGAGAATGAGGCCCAGTCGATGGTTGGCGGTGGAGAGTCAACCGCGGCTATACGAGAAAAGGCATCTGCGGTGGTGTTGTCAGCTCCTTTCACGTGGCGGATGTCAGTCGTGAACTCCGATATATAAGTCAAATGGCGGAGTTCACGGGGCACGTACTTGGATGAGTTAGTGCGGAAAACATACGCCAGTGGCTTATGGTCAGTCAGCACGTAAAACGAGCATCCTTCCAGGAAATGCCGAAAGTGCTGTATTGCAGCGTAGATGGCTAGTAATTCCCGGCCAAAGACGCTGTAGCGAGTCTCAGCAGGAAGTAGCTTCCGAGAGTAGAACGACAAGGGTCTCCACTCGGAGTTAATGCACTGCTGTAAGACGGCTCCGACGGCCACGCTAGATGCGTCCACCATCAACCGAGTAGGGTCGTTGTTGCGTGGATGAATGAGAAGCACCGCGTTAGCGACCGCTTGCTTAGCAGCAGCAAAGGCGGCCTGGGCCTCTGACGACCAAGGTATGGCGGAGGACGGGCCAGCGGTCGACCGAAGGAGGTCGGTGAGCGGTCGTAGCAGTTCGGCACAGTGTGGTATGAAGCGCTTGGAAAAATTCACAAGCCCCAGCAATTGGCGTAATTGGCGCAGTGTTGTAGGCTGAGGATAATCCTGAATTGCTTTAACGTGGGACCGGAGAGGGCATATTCCTTTGGATGATATGCGATGGCCCAAGAACTCGAGCTCAGATGCGCCGAAAGTACACTTAGAGGCGTTCACAACGAGGCCGTACTGCTGAAGACGTTTGAACAGAGCGCGTAGATGGTGCTCATGATCTTCAGGTGTGCGGCTGGCGATGTCATCGTCAAGGTACGCAAACACAGTAGGAAGACCCCGTGTGACCTCAGAAATGAACCACTGGAAAGTTTGAGCCGAATTGCGGAGTCCAAAAGGCATCCGCGCGTATTCAAACAACCCAAAGGGCGTCGTGATGGCGGTCTTAGGTATGTCGGCGGGCTCGACAGGAATCTGGTGGTACGCCTTAACAAGGTCCACTTTGCTGAAAATTGTGCAGCCGTTGAGGCGCGATGTAAAATCCTGGATGTGAGGTAGAGGATAGCTGTCGTGGACAGTCTTGGCGTTCAACGCTCGGTAGTCCCCACAAGGACGCCAGTCACCAGGATCACGCTTTGGCACCAAATGCAGCGGGGAAGCCCAAGCGCTTGACGACGGGCAGATAATGCCGAGCTGCAGCATGTGGTCAAACTCCCGTTTAGCAATAGCTAGGCGGTCTCCGAACAGGCGGCGTGGTCGAGCGGCTGCCGGTGGACCCCGGGTGACGATGTGGTGTGTCACCGTATGTTTAGGCGGCTGAGTGAGGTTGTACGGTTTAGTTAACTCCGGGAAACTCGCCAAGATTTTTTCGAACGGTGAGGAAGGTATCAGCATGCGGATGGCCATAGGAGCGATGTCGGACAGGACTCCCGAGATGGAGAGACGAGTCTTACCATCTATGAGGCGGCGCCGCCGCACGCTGACGTCCAAATCGAAGTATGAGAGGAAGTCCGAGCCGATGATCGGTTGAACCACGTCTGCGATGACGAAAACCCACCGGAAAATTCAGCGAAGGCCGAAGTCGAGGGTGAGAGATCGGAGCCCATACGTTGCTATAGACGAGGCGTTGGTAGCACGAAGCACTTGCCCCTGTCACTTTGAACGATCAGCCTTAGTCGGGGGCACAACGCTAAATTCCGCGCCCGTATCTATAAGGAACCTGGCGCCCGATAGCTGGTCCGTGACCATGAAAAGGCGGCTGGGACGAGAAGGGAGATCACACGCCGCCGTCAGTGATCCCGGCAGGCGTTTCCCTGCCACGAACATGGGGGTGTACACTTCGTGGCTCGGTGTCGGAAACGCTGGTGGTACCAGCAGAGGGGTGGAGGGCTGGGACTCCGAGCATCTCGTGTGAGAGAGGAAGACGAGACGGCGGCCAACGTGGTCGTGTCGTTCTCTCGCCACTTTATTCCACGCCTGAAGCGGAGCCGCGTCGCTTTTCACGTCCGACACACCAAGTGCGCTAGCTTCTTCTAATCCTCGCGCAGCTCGAGCTAGCATCAGCTGCACGAGAGGCGCGGCGCGTTCATTGAGAAATGATGATGATGATCATGCACTACAATTCCTTGGAATGTCCACTGAATGGCGGTCCTTCTATATGGAGAATATATGATAAAAAGATGCGAGATGGTGGGACTTGGAGTGTTGAATAGATGGACAAACGGACACACAGACAGATGCATGGATGGACGCATGAAAGGACGCAGGGGCGGATGCATGAACGAACGCAGTGACGGGCGCACGAACAGACGCATGGACGGTCACACAGACGGGCACATGGACGGACGAATGCTTCGCCCCACTCTCCATCATTCACTCTATGAATATGCTGCCATTTTTCAATGACCGACGCTCTGTCGGTCATCGAAAAAACAGAGCGTGCATTTTTTTCAGTAATTTGAGCTTCCGTTTTACAGCCACAAGATCGGCCAAGTAATGAGTTTGACATTGAAGACGCCGACTGCCCCCTTTTGTTCCCGTAACGACCCGTGGCCGTATAGTATATTGCCACACGTATTATTTGGTGTGCTTGTTTTAAACCCGCTGACTGTGAGCAATACAAGGCCCAGATCGCGCCTCGGTATTCGAGAAGCTTCACGTTTGTAGTAGAGCATTTCATTAGGATTACGTGCAGCACGTGAACGCTCAATATTATTCTAGAGGCTGCACAGCTACCAGTAATAAGGCTGTATAAAGTTCGACGCGCGAGGTATGAAAAACGGCCCGTCCCGAGGATGGTCAACTAATCAGCCACGGCCGACGCTCTGTTCGCCGCTGCCCGTGTCCATGTGTATTGCTTTAATCTGAGTTTCCGTTCACTGACCTCAAGTTCGGCCAAATAAACAGTCTCATCTTGGACATACAGTATGCTCCCTTCGTCCACGTCCTGACCCCGGAACATCTGGTGTAAGTGCTTCCCGTTCTATGTACCGAACACCCTCTTCAAGCCGTGAACCCGGCCCACGTTTCAGCATTGTGACCAGATGTTCTAGAGGCCCTCCACGATGACCCAGTGACTGGCCATGCACCTTGATTTTTCGCACACGCTTGCGAGGATACAATAAAAGCACTCTTGGCCACGCCTTATTGCCGACGTCAATCACTACGTAAGGACCTGCTGAGATTGTGAAAGACACCACCAACTAAGCCAGCTGGACTCTTGCAGCCAATTGAGCCACCTCGCCGGCCATTCCAGCAAATCAGCATGGACTGGGACCGTTTCTGACGTCGAATTCCTGGAACAAGTAGATCGTTCTAGCTACTGACTACCTCACCCGGTACGCCGAGACAAGGTCCTTGCCCAAATGCAGTGTCGCCGAGGTAGCTAAGCTCTCGTCTAGAACATCGTCCTACACCATGGCTATAGCCCAAGCGATCTTGAGATACAGCCAAACAAGCCACCACTGCACCACCGCCTACCACCCACAGACCAATGGTCTCACCGAACGTCTCAACAAGACCATCGCCGACGTGGCGGCCATGTACGTCGAGCACAAGACCGGGGCTGCCATCCTTTCGTACGTGACCTTCGCGTACAACACGGCCGTACAAGAAACCAGGCAGATGACGCCTTACAGACCGTTAATAGAGTTCCTGTATATACTCCCCACAGGAGCAGAGTTGCGTATAGGTCCATCATTATGTTCAACGGCTGTGCAGTGAAGCCACCCGTCGCGCGTGCTGGAGACAATTACCTACAGAGCTATATAAATATGCCCCGGCGCGGGCGACGTGCTGCGGACTTGCCCACACGCCCTGAGCAATTTTTCACTTTTGCAGGGAAGCAATATATTGCTGTAGATTCTAACGAATGACGTCCACGAACGAAACGAGGCAGCAAACAATATCGGAGCGGTGGGCAGATTGCACCACCAGAGCTCTCAGATGCGTGCTACCATCAAGCAGCTCAAAAGTTAGTATGACTGACAACTGCATGGGCGAATTGGTATACATTAGTACTGCTGACACGGCGCCACAAGGTAATACGAATGCACAAGAAATTTATTGATTAATTTGTGGGGTTTAACGTCACAAAACCACCATATCATTATGAGAGACGCCGTAGTGGAGGGCTCCGGAAATTTCGACCACCTGGGGTTCTTTAACGTACACCCAAATCTGAGCACACGGGCCTACAACATTTCCGCCTCCATCGGAAATGCAGCCATGTGCACCGCAGCCGGGATTCGATCCCGCAACCTGCGGGTGAGCAGCCGAGTACCTTAGCCACTAGACCACCGCGGCGGGGCGAATGCACAAGAAAGGAACACAAAACACAAGCGCTTGTGTTTCGTGTTCGTTTCTTCTGCTTTCGTCGTCACCTTGTTGCGCCTTTCAGTAGTATGAGCTCAAAAGTTCTGCGCGGTAATTTGCAACAGTTTAAGAGCGGTGGGATTACCTTTGATCAGCACGCACACGACTTGATTTTACCCTGGCCGTAAGGCAAACAATAGTAGTCTACAAGGGAGGTTTTAATTCACGCACGCATGGTCGACAATGTGAATGCATTTTGGCCGCCGATGCCGGCTGACCGGCGATTGTCGACGAAACATCATTGTACGTGCGGTTACGCTGGCGACCCCTGACAAACTGTGATTAATCATCGTTCACACCTGTTTGACTGTTCTAAAAAGTGGCACCGAAAGTTAACTTCAAACAAACGTCCACGTGAACCACGCATATGGTTCAGCACACATTATAATGATCAAAGTGAAAGCCTTGTCCGTCTTTTGGTGACACTACACGTATGGCGTCGAATAATACACCAAATATCAATGAAAGCATGCCTAACTCCACTGAAATGGTGTCGAATGAATTTCATTTATTTCACCCTCAATCGCACATAGCTTTACAGCGTGGGAATCGAGCACGCCCTCCCCTGTGGCGCCTTGCTCCCGTGAGTGCTGGCCGCGTGCGGCTGGAGCGCTGGGAACATGGCCACCGTAGGTCTTTCGTCTGACGCAAGCCGCATGTTAGTTTTCCCCTAGGAGGTTTAAATTAAATTTGCTGGAGTGGAAGCCCCCGCAATGTCTTGCCAGCAGAAGTGAAGCCACCTTTTGCCACTACCAAGATGGCAGCAACATGCTCTTTTCTGGTAGTTCCCACTTAGAGGTCAAGTGGTTTTGATATGTTGGTGTAAATGCTACTTTAGTACTATATTAAAAGATGGTTGTTCCCTACAAAATAACCCACTGAAACGAGTCTAGGTGACGAAATCTCCAAAGAACTTTGCCTTCAAGTAGAGCCTTACTAAGGCAAACTAGTACCACTAAGACGCACTTGCAGCACTATGTGACCCGAAAAAGTTCCCACGTTAAACTTGTTGAACGTGCCAGGAAAACACTCCGTTCTTAGCAGCTAAACAGTGGATGATACCGGATGTCGTCAAGGGACGGCTTTCAGCTCCCCCGTAGTACAGTACTGTAAACCGTTAACCACTTCTTCTAAACAAACAGTGACACTTTACAATGCCCCTAGTAACATGGCCACCACAGCCGCCATCTTGCCATATGCACGGCTTCACCCCTGGGCAATGACTTCCACTCCAGCAATTTTTTTAGGGACGAAGCTCCTTATAGCGGCACCCGTTCGTCCCTCGTAGCCATTGTAGTAGTGTGTAACAAGTATAACATTTTGACCTCCACGGTGGTGCCAGTGAGAGATTTCTTCTGTGCGTTGTTGAACAATAAAAAATAGTGCTCAATGTGCATGCCAATGGCTGCTAAGGGGGAATGAGAGACAGAAGAAGTCAGCCTTTAACGTCACACTGAGAATTTTTTTTGTTCAACAACGAACAGAAGACAAGAAAGGGTTGCTACGTTATACTCACTGGGCGTAACCTCTTACGCTTTAGAAAGGTTTAGCGAGCGTTGGGCCTCAGTGCCATGAATACAGTGAACTAGTATATACCATGAACTCGAAGTGGTTAAACGTGGGAAGTAGATACGAAGCGCAAGCCGTAAGAAAGTGTGCGTGTGCCTCCTTTCGTTCAGTCCTTGGAATGTCCGCTGGATAGCGGTGCTTCTATATGAGGAATATATGATGAAAAGATGCAATATGGTGGTACTTGGAGTGTTGAATAGGTGGACGAACGGACACACAGACAGGTGCATGGACGGACGCACAGATGAACGTGCGGACGCACGAACAGACGCACGCACTCCCCAGGAATTCTGCAGTCGGATCACCTCAGCGTAACTGAATGGGAAGCGCACGAAAAAAATTCATATCTCACGAACCAGACACGATATCAAAAACGACTCCCGGTTTATAATACTACGCAACCACCATAACATTTGACGCCTACTTTTAATGTCGTGCGACTAAGGGCCTTCCTTCGCGGACAATCTGAATATTTTTCCACGCCACCTATGGGAGCGGACCCAATTTTGACACACTTTGACCTCTTTAAACATCGATTCCAAAGCTTAGAAAATAGATTTTAAAAACGACTCCTGGTTTTAGATTGGCCGATAAACGATCTTTCGATTAATATAATGCGTTATTTCGTAGCTTAAGCCATGTAGCTTCCTGGATTGTTTTTTGTAAACCTTATAAACCCTTTCATAAATTTAAAGCTGGCTTTTTTGCAATAAACCTTGGTATAACGGAGAAGCCAGTTACAAATTAGTAAATAGCGTGTTGTGCTGTTTGGTTACAGTTTGACGAGGAAAACGCGTCCATGTGCAACTAGGGCCTCATTTCCACTTGATGAATGGCAGGTACTGCCGTTAGTTGGACGAATATGCAGTGCAGGGAAGCGAACTTGCGGAGTATAAAATGTGCTTATTTGTTGTTTTCAAGGCCCGCATTTGCATCGGTGTGTTTCAGAACTGCTCGGGGCGCTCACAATAGTTTTCAATGCATGTACTTCGTCTTGCATTTGATTTTTCACGCATCACTCGTATAAAAAAATCACGAGGTTCGAACTGCGATTCGTGCACCAGATAGAGGACTATGGATTGCTGCAGCGAAAATAGAACGCGTTGTGAGTAATATCATTCGGAATAACCATATCGCGCAAGAGTACCTTAAATGTGAAACATTCATTAATGAACTTAGGTAACTTTGGGCGTATCTGTCTTTCTATCTAGCTGCTTACGACTTTGTGCTCTCCGGACCATATCGTTCATGGAGTTTATATCAAAACTGGTGGGGCACGACTGTATGGCAATCATAAATGACAGGTCATTATAGAATCATGTCTTGTTTCTCATGAACAACATTGTTTATACGCCGCGCTCTCCAGACCATATCGTTCATGAGGTTTATATCAAAACTGATGGGGCATAACACGACTGTATGACGATCATAAATGACAGGTCATAATAAAATCATGTCTTGCTTCTCATGAACAACATTGTTTATATGCCGGGCTCTCCGGACCATATCGTTCATGAGGTTTATATCAAAACTGATGGGGCATAACACGACTGTATGACGATCATAAATGACAGGTCATAATAAAATCATGTCTTGCTTCTCATGAACAACATTGTTTATATGCCGGGCTCTCCGGACCATATCGTTCATGAGGTTTATATCAAAACTGATGGGGCATAACACGACTGTATGACGATCATAAATGACAGGTCATTATAGAATCATGTCTTGTTTCTCATGAACAACATTGTTTATACGCCGCGCTCTCCGGACCATATCGTTCATGAGGTTTATATCAAAACTGATGGGGCATAACACGACTGTATGACGATCATAAATGACAGGTCATAATAAAATCATGTCTTGCTTCTCATGAACAACATTGTTTATATGCCGGGCTCTCCGGACCATATCGTTCATGAGGTTTATATCAAAACTGATGGGGCATAACACGACTGTATGACGATCATAAATGACAGGTCATAATAAAATGATGTCTTGCTTCTCATGAACAACATTGTTTATATGCCGGGCTCTCCAGACCATATCGTTCATGAGGTTTATATCAAAACTGATGGGGCATAACACGACTGTATGACGATCATAAATGACAGGTCATAATAAAATCATGTCTTGCTTCTCATGAACAACATTGTTTATACGCCGCGCTCTCCGGACCATATCGTTCATGAGGTTTATATCAAAACTGATGGGGCATAACACGACTGTATGACGATCATAAATGACAGGTCATAATAAAATCATGTCTTGCTTCTCATGAACAACATTGTTTATATGCCGGGCTCTCCGGACCATATCGTTCATGAGGTTTATATCAAAACTGATGGGGCATAACACGACTGTATGGCAATCATAAATGACAGGTCATTATAGAATCATGTCTTGTTTCTCATGAACAACATTGTTTATACGCCGCGCTCTCCAGACCATATCGTTCATGAGGTTTATATCACAACTGATGGGGCATAACACGACTGTATGACGATCATAAATGACAGGTCATAATAAAATCATGTCTTGCTTCTCATGAACAACATTGTTTATATGCCGGGCTCTCCGGACCATATCGTTCATGAGGTTTATATCAAAACTGATGGGGCATAACACGACTGTATGACGATCATAAATGACAGGTCATAATAAAATCATGTCTTGCTTCTCATGAACAACATTGTTTATATGCCGGGCTCTCCGGACCATATCGTTCATGAGGTTTATATCAAAACTGATGGGGCATAACACGACTGTATGGCAATCATAAATGACAGGTCATTATAGAATCATGTCTTGTTTCTCATGAACAACATTGTTTATACGCCGCGCTCTCCGGACCATATCGTTCATGAGGTTTATATCAAAACTGATGGGGCATAACACGACTGTATGACGATCATAAATGACAGGTCATAATAAAATCATGTCTTGCTTCTCATGAACAACATTGTTTATATGCCGGGCTCTCCGGACCATATCGTTCATGAGGTTTATATCAAAACTGATGGGGCATAACACGACTGTATGACGATCATAAATGACAGGTCATAATAAAATGATGTCTTGCTTCTCATGAACAACATTGTTTATATGCCGGGCTCTCCAGACCATATCGTTCATGAGGTTTATATCAAAACTGATGGGGCATAACACGACTGTATGACGATCATAAATGACAGGTCATAATAAAATCATGTCTTGCTTCTCATGAACAACATTGTTTATACGCCGCGCTCTCCGGACCATATCGTTCATGAGGTTTATATCAAAACTGATGGGGCATAACACGACTGTATGACGATCATAAATGACAGGTCATAATAAAATCATGTCTTGCTTCTCATGAACAACATTGTTTATATGCCGGGCTCTCCGGACCATATCGTTCATGAGGTTTATATCAAAACTGATGGGGCATAACACGACTGTATGGCAATCATAAATGACAGGTCATTATAGAATCATGTCTTGTTTCTCATGAACAACATTGTTTATACGCCGCGCTCTCCAGACCATATCGTTCATGAGGTTTATATCAAAACTGATGGGGCATAACACGACTGTATGACGATCATAAATGACAGGTCATAATAAAATCATGTCTTGCTTCTCATGAACAACATTGTTTATATGCCGGGCTCTCCGGACCATATCGTTCATGAGGTTTATATCAAAACTGATGGGGCATAACACGACTGTATGACGATCATAAATGACAGGTCATAATAAAATCATGTCTTGCTTCTCATGAACAACATTGTTTATATGCCGGGCTCTCCGGACCATATCGTTCATGAGGTTTATATCAAAACTGATGGGGCATAACACGACTGTATGGCAATCATAAATGACAGGTCATTATAGAATCATGTCTTGTTTCTCATGAACAACATTGTTTATACGCCGCGCTCTCCGGACCATATCGTTCATGAGGTTTATATCAAAACTGATGGGGCATAACACGACTGTATGACGATCATAAATGACAGGTCATAATAAAATCATGTCTTGCTTCTCATGAACAACATTGTTTATATGCCGGGCTCTCCGGACCATATCGTTCATGAGGTTTATATCAAAACTGATGGGGCATAACACGACTGTATGACGATCATAAATGACAGGTCATAATAAAATCATGTCTTGCTTCTCATGAACAACATTGTTTATATGCCGGGCTCTCCAGACCATATCGTTCATGAGGTTTATATCAAAACTGATGGGGCATAACACGACTGTATGACGATCATAAATGACAGGTCATAATAAAATCATGTCTTGCTTCTCATGAACAACATTGTTTATACGCCGCGCTCTCCGGACCATATCGTTCATGAGGTTTATATCAAAACTGATGGGGCATAACACGACTGTATGACGATCATAAATGACAGGTCATAATAAAATCATGTCTTGCTTCTCATGAACAACATTGTTTATATGCCGGGCTCTCCGGACCATATCGTTCATGAGGTTTATATCAAAACTGATGGGGCATAACACGACTGTATGACGATCATAAATGACAGGTCATAATAAAATCATGTCTTGCTTCTCATGAACAACATTGTTTATATGCCGGGCTCTCCAGACCATATCGTTCATGAGGTTTATATCAAAACTGATGGGGCATAACACGACTGTATGTCGATCATAAATGACAGGTCATAATAAAACCATGTCTTGCTTCTCATGAACAACATTGTTTATATGCCGGGCTCTCCGGACCATATCGTTCATGAGGTTTATATCAAAACTGATGGGGCATAACACGACTGTATGGCAATCATAAATGACAGGTCATAATAAAATCATGTCTTGCTTCTCATGAACAACATTGTTTATATGCCGGGCTCTCCGGACCATATCGTTCATGAGGTTTATATCAAAACTGATGGGGCATAACACGACTGTATGGCAATCATAAATGACAGGTCATAATAAAATCATGTCTTGCTTCTCATGAACAACATTGTTTATATGCCGGGCTCTCCGGACCATATCGTTCATGAGGTTTATATCAAAACTGATGGGGCATAACACGACTGTATGACGATCATAAATGACAGGTCATAATAAAATCATGTCTTGCTTCTCATGAACAACATTGTTTATATGCCGGGCTCTCCAGACCATATCGTTCATGAGGTTTATATCAAAACTGATGGGGCATAACACGACTGTATGACGATCATAAATGACAGGTCATAATAAAATCATGTCTTGCTTCTCATGAACAACATTGTTTATATGCCGGGCTCTCCGGACCATATCGTTCATGAGGTTTATATCAAAACTGATGGGGCATAACACGACTGTATGACGATCATAAATGACAGGTCATAATAAAATCATGTCTTGCTTCTCATGAACAACATTGTTTATATGCCGGGCTCTCCGGACCATATCGTTCATGAGGTTTATATCAAAACTGATGGGGCATAACACGACTGTATGGCAATCATAAATGACAGGTCATTATAGAATCATGTCTTGTTTCTCATGAACAACATTGTTTATATGCCGGGCTCTCCAGACCATATCGTTCATGAGGTTTATATCAAAACTGATGGGGCACAACACGACTGTATGACGATCATAAATGACAGGTCATAATAAAATCATGTCTTGCTTCTCATGAACAACATTGTTTATATGCCGGGCTCTCCGGACCATATCGTTCATGAGGTTTATATCAAAACTGATGGGGCATAACACGACTGTATGGCAATCATAAATGACAGGTCATTATAGAATCATGTCTTGTTTCTCATGAACAACATTGTTTATATGCCGGGCTCTCCGGACCATATCGTTCATGAGGTTTATATCAAAACTGATGGGGCATAACACGACTGTATGACGATCATAAATGACAGGTCATAATAAAATCATGTCTTGCTTCTCATGAACAACATTGTTTATATGCCGGGCTCTCCGGACCATATCGTTCATGAGGTTTATATCAAAACTGATGGGGCATAACACGACTGTATGACGATCATAAATGACAGGTCATAATAAAATCATGTCTTGCTTCTCATGAACAACATTGTTTATATGCCGGGCTCTCCGGACCATATCGTTCATGAGGTTTATATCAAAACTGATGGGGCATAACACGACTGTATGGCAATCATAAATGACAGGTCATTATAGAATCATGTCTTGTATCTCATGAACAACATTGTTTATATGCCGGGCTCTCCGGACCATATCGTTCATGAGGTTTATATCAAAACTGATGGGGCATAACACGACTGTATGACGATCATAAATGACAGGTCATAATAAAATCATGTCTTGCTTCTCATGAACAACATTGTTTATATGCCGGGCTCTCCGGACCATATCGTTCATGAGGTTTATATCAAAACTGATGGGGCATAACACGACTGTATGACGATCATAAATGACAGGTCATAATAAAATCATGTCTTGCTTCTCATGAACAACATTGTTTATATGCCGGGCTCTCCAGACCATATCGTTCATGAGGTTTATATCAAAACTGATGGGGCATAACACGACTGTATGACGATCATAAATAACAGGTCATAATAAAATCATGTCTTGCTTCTCATGAACAACATTGTTTATACGCCGCGCTCTCCGGACCATATCGTTCATGAGGTTTATATCAAAACTGATGGGGCATAACACGACTGTATGACGATCATAAATGACAGGTCATAATAAAATCATGTCTTGCTTCTCATGAACAACATTGTTTATATGCCGGGCTCTCCGGACCATATCGTTAATGAGGTTTATATCAAAACTGATGGGGCATAACACGACTGTATGACGATCATAAATGACAGGTCATAATAAAATCATGTCTTGCTTCTCATGAACAACATTGTTTATATGCCGGGCTCTCCAGACCATATCGTTCATGAGGTTTATATCAAAACTGATGGGGCATAACACGACTGTATGACGATCATAAATGACAGGTCATAATAAAATCATGTCTTGCTTCTCATGAACAACATTGTTTATATGCCGGGCTCTCCGGACCATATCGTTCATGAGGTTTATATCAAAACTGATGGGGCATAACACGACTGTATGGCAATCATAAATGACAGGTCATTATAGAATCATGTCTTGTTTCTCGTTTCTATGAACAACATTGTTTATATGCCGGGCTCTCCGGACCATATCGTTCATGAGGTTTATATCAAAACTGATGGGGCATAACACGACTGTATGACGATCATAATGACAGGTCATAATAAAATCATGTCTTGCTTCTCATGAACAACATTGTTTATATGCCGGCTCTCCGGACCATATCGTTCATGAGGTTTATATCAAAACTGATGGGGCATAACACGACTGTATGACGATCATAAATGACAGGTCATAATAAAATCATGTCTTGCTTTCTCATGAACAACATTGTTTATACGCCGCGCTCTCCGGACCATATCGTTCATGAGGTTTATATCAAAACTGATGGGGCATAACACGACTGTATGGCAATCATAAATGACAGGTCATTATAGAATCATGTCTTGTTTCTCATGAACAAACATTGTTTATACGCCGCGCTCTCCAGACCATATCGTTCATGAGGTTTATATCAAAACTGATGGGGCATAACACGACTGTATGACGATCATAAATGACAGGTCATATAAAATCATGTCTTGCTTCTCATGAACAACATTGTTTATATGCCGGGCTCTCCGGACCATATCGTTCATGAGGTTTATATCAAACCTGATGGGGCATAACACGACTGGTATGGCAATCATAAATGACAGGTCATTATAGAATCATGTCTTGTTCGCATGAACAACATTGTTTATACGCCGCGCGCTCCGAACCATATCGTTCATGAGGTTTATATCAAAACTGATGGGGCATAACACGACTGTATGACGATCATAAATGACAGGTCATAATAAAATCATGTCTTGCTTCTCATGAACAACATTGTTTATATGCCGGGCTCTCCGGACCATATCGTTCATGAGGTTTATATCAAAACTGATGGGGCATAACACGACTGTATGGCAATCATAAATGACAGGTCATTATAGAATCATGTCTTGCTGCTCATGAACAACATTGTTTATACGCCGCGCTCTCCGGACCATATCGTTCATGAGGTTTATATCAAAACTGATGGGGCATAACACGACTGTATGACGATCATAAATGACAGGTCATAATAAAATCATGTCTTGCTTCTCATGAACAACATTGTTTATATGCCGGGCTCTCCAGACCATATCGTTCATGAGGTTTATATCAAAACTGATGGGGCATAACACGACTGTAGGACGATCATAAATGACAGGTCATATTAAAATCATGTCTTGTTCTCATGAACAACATTGTTTATATGCCGGGCTCTCCGGACCATATCGTCATGAGGTTTATATCAAACTGATGGGGCATAACACGACTGTATGGCAATCATAAATGACAGGTCATTATAGAATCATGTCTTGTTTCTCATGAACAACATTGTTTATACGCCGCGCTCTCCGGACCATATCGTTCATGAGGTTTATATCAAACTGATGGGGCATAACACGACTGTATGACGATCATAAATGACAGGTCATAATAAAATCATGTCTTGCTTCTCATGAACAACATTGTTTATATGCCGGGCTCTCCGACCATATCGTTCATGAGGTTTATATCAAAACTGATGGGGCATAACACGACTGTATGACGATCATAAATGACAGGTCATAATAAAATCATGTCTTGTTTCTCATGAACAACATTGTTTATACTGCCGCGCTCTCCGGACCATATCGTTCATGAGGTTTATATCAAAACTGATGGGGCATAACACGACTGTATGACGATCATAAATGACAGGTCATATAGAATCATGTCTGTTGCTTTCTCATGAACAACATTGTTTATATGCCGGGCTCTCCGGACCATATCGTTCATGAGGTTTATATCAAAACTGATGGGGCATAACACGGACTGTATGACGATCATAAATGACAGGTCATAATAAAATCATGTCTTGCTTTCTCATGAACAACATTGTTTATATGCCGGGCTCTCCGGACCATATCGTTCATGAGGTTTATATCAAAACTGATGGGGCATAACACGACTGTATGACGATCATAAATGACAGGTCATAATAAAATCATGTCTTGCTTCTCATGAACAACATTGTTTATACGCCGCGCTCTCCGGACCATATCGTTCATGAGGTTTATATCAAAATGATGGGGCATAACACGACTGTATGGCAATCATAAATGACAGGTCATTATAGAATCATGTCTTGTTTCTCATGAACAACATTGTTTATACGCCGCGCTCTCCAGGACCATATCGTTCATGAGGTTTATATCAAAACTGATGGGGCATAACACGACTGTATGACGATCATAAATGACAGGTCATAATAAAATCATGTCTTGCTTCTCATGAACAACATTGTTTATATGCCGGGCTCTCCGGACCATATCGTTCATGAGGTTTATATCAAACCTGATGGGGCATAACACGACTGTATGGCAATCATAAATGACAGGTCATTATAGAATCATGTCTTGTTTCTCATGAACAACATTGTTTATACGCCGCGCTCTCCGAACCATATCGTTCATGAGGTTTATATCAAAACTGATGGGGCATAACACGACTGTATGACGATCATAAATGACAGGTCATAATAAAATCATGTCTTGCTTCTCATGAACAACATTGTTTATATGCCGGGCTCTCCGGACCATATCGTTCATGAGGTTTATATCAAAACTGATGGGGCATAACACGACTGTATGGCAATCATAAATGACAGGTCATTATAGAATCATGTCTTGCTTCTCATGAACAACATTGTTTATACGCCGCGCTCTCCGGACCATATCGTTCATGAGGTTTATATCAAAACTGATGGGGCATAACACGACTGTATGACGATCATAAATGACAGGTCATAATAAAATCATGTCTTGCTTCTCATGAACAACATTGTTTATATGCCGCGGCTCTCCAGACCATATCGTTCATGAGGTTTATATCAAAACTGGTGGGGCATAACACGGACTGTAGGACGATCATAAATGACAGGTCATATTAAAATCATGTCTTGTTTCTCATGAACAACATTGTTTATATGCCGGGCTCTCCGGACCATATCGTTCATGAGGTTTATATCAAAACTGATGGGGCATAACACGACTGTATGGCAATCATAAATGACAGGTCATTATAGAATCATGTCTTGTTTCTCATGAACAACATTGTTTATACGCCGCGCTCTCCGGACCATATCGTTCATGAGGTTTATATCAAAACTGATGGGGCATAACACGACTGTATGACGATCATAAATGACAGGTCATAATAAAATCATGTCTTGCTTCTCATGAACAACATTGTTTATATGCCGGGCTCTCCGGACCATATCGTTCATGAGGTTATATCAAAACTGATGGGCATAACACGACTGTATGACGATCATAAATGACAGGTCATAATAAAATCATGTCTTGTTTCTCATGAACAACATTGTTTATACGCCGCGCTCTCCGGACCATATCGTTCATGAGGTTTATATCAAAACTGATGGGGCATAACACGACTGTATGACGATCATAAATGACAGGTCATAATAAAATCATGTCTTGCTTCTCATGAACAACATTGTTTATATGCCGGGCTCTCCGGACCATATCATGAGGTTTATATCAAAACTGATGGGGCATAACACGACTGTATGGCAATCATAAATGACAGGTCATTATAGAATCATGTCTTGTTTCTCATGAACAACATTGTTTATATGCCGGGCTCTCCGGACCATATCGTTCATGAGGTTTATATCAAAACTGATGGGGCATAACACGACTGTATGGCAATCATAAATGACAGGTCATTATAGAATCATGTCTTGTTTCTCATGAACAACATTGTTTATACGCCGCGCTCTCCGGACCATATCGTTCATGAGGTTTATATCAAAACTGATGGGGCATAACACGACTGTATGACGATCATCAATACAGGTCATAATAAAATCATGTCTTTCTTCTCATGAACAACATTGTTTATATGCCGGGCTCTCCGGACCATATCGTTCATGAGGTTTATATCAAAACTGATGGGGCATAACACGACTGTATGGCAATCATAAATGACAGGTCATTATAGAATCATGTCTTGTTTCTCATGAACAACATTGTTTATACGCCGCGCTCTCCGGACCATATCGTTCATGAGGTTTATATCAAAACTGATGGGGCATAACACGACTGTATGACGATCATAAATGACAGGTCATAATAAAATCATGTCTTGCTTCTCATGAACAACATTGTTTATACGCCGCGCTCTCCGGACCATATCGTTCATGAGGTTTATATCAAAACTGATGGGGCATAACACGACTGTATGACGATCATAAATGACAGGTCATAATAAAATCATGTCTTGTTTCTCATGAACAACATTGTTTATACGCCGCGCTCTCCGGACCATATCGTTCATGAGGTTTATATCAAAACTGATGGGGCATAACACGACTGTATGACAATCATAAATGACAGGTCATAATAAAATCATGTCTTGCTTCTCATGAACAACATTGTTTATATGCCGGGCTCTCCGGACCATATCGTTCATGAGGTTTATATCAAAACTGATGGGGCATAACACGACTGTATGACGATCATAAATGACAGGTCATAATAAAACCATGTCTTGTTTCTCATGAACAACATTGTTTATACGCCGCGCTCTCCGGACCATATCGTTCATGAGGTTTATATCAAAACTGATGGGGCATAACACGACTGTATGACGATCATAAATGACAGGTCATAATAAAATCATGTCTTGCTTCTCATGAACAACATTGTTTATATGCCGGGCTCTCCGGACCATATCATGAGGTTTATATCAAAACTGATGGGGCATAACACGACTGTATGGCAATCATAAATGACAGGTCATTATAGAATCATGTCTTGTTTCTCATGAACAACATTGTTTATACGCCGCGCTCTCCGGACCATATCGTTCATGAGGTTTATATCAAACCTGATGGGGCATAACACGACTGTATGACGATCATAAATGACAGGTCATAATAAAATCACGTCTTGCTTCTCATGAACAACATTGTTTATATGCCGGGCTCTCCGGACCATATCGTTCATGAGGTTTATATCAAAACTGATGGGGCATAACACGACTGTATGGCAATCATAAATGACCGGTCATTATAGAATCATGTCTTGTTTCTCATGAACAACATTGTTTATACGCCGCGCTCTGCGGACCATATCGTTCATGAGGTTTATATCAAAACTGATGGGGCATAACACGACTGTATGACGATCATAAATGACAGGTCATAATAAAATCATGTCTTGCTTCTCATGAACAACATTGTTTATACGCCGCGCTCTCCGGACCATATCGTTCATGAGGTTTATATCAAAACTGATGGGGCATAACACGACTGTATGACGATCATAAATGACAGGTCATAATAAAATCATGTCTTGTTTCTCATGAACAACATTGTTTATACGCCGCGCTCTCCGGACCATATCGTTCATGAGGTTTATATCAAAACTGATGGGGCATAACACGACTGTATGACGATCATAAATGACAGGTCATAATAAAATCATGTCTTGCTTCTCATGAACAACATTGTTTATATGCCGGGCTCTCCGGACCATATCGTTCATGAGGTTTATATCAAAACTGATGGGGCATAACACGACTGTATGACGATCATAAATGACAGGTCATAATAAAATCATGTCTTGTTTCTCATGAACAACATTGTTTATACGCCGCGCTCTCCGGACCATATCGTTCATGAGGTTTATATCAAAACTGATGGGGCATAACACGACTGTATGACGATCATAAATGACAGGTCATAATAAAATCATGTCTTGCTTCTCATGAACAACATTGTTTATATGCCGGGCTCTCCGGACCATATCATGAGGTTTATATCAAAACTGATGGGGCATAACACGACTGTATGGCAATCATAAATGACAGGTCATTATAGAATCATGTCTTGTTTCTCATGAACAACATTGTTTATACGCCGCGCTCTCCGGACCATATCGTTCATGAGGTTTATATCAAAACTGGTGGGGCATAACACGACAGTATGACGATCATAAATGACAGGTCATAATAAAATCATGTCTTGCTTCTCATGAACAACATTGTTTATATGCCGGGCTCTCCGGACCATATCGTTCATGAGGTTTATATCAAAACTGATGGGGCATAACACGACTGTATGGCAATCATAAATGACAGGTCATTATAGAATCATGTCTTGTTTCTCATGAACAACATTGTTTATACGCCGCGCTCTCCGGACCATATCGTTCATGAGGTTTATATCAAAACTGATGGGGCATAACACGACTGTATGACGATCATAAATGACAGGTCATAATAAAATCATGTCTTGCTTCTCATGAACAACATTGTTTATATGCCGGGCTCTCCAGACCATGTCGTTCATGAGGTTTATATCAAACTGGTGGGGCATAACACGACTGTAGGACGATCATAAATGAAGGTCATATTAAAATCATGTCTTGTTTCTCATGAACAACATTGTTTATATGCCATGGTCATAGTGCAATAGTGGCCGTTTCATTAACTTGATATATACCAAATCGATATGATGAGACAATTGTGTATGACAAGCATAAATGACAGATAGTAATGCGAAAATCGTGACATGCATGTCAATGTAGCATGACATTATACCATACGCATGGTGCGGGTGTGGCCGTTTGGCTAGCTTTACATGTTCTCAGTTTGTAATTCTGTCACGCGATTGTGCAATGAATAATTCAGGAGCTAAGATGACAATCATAAAATCCATGGCATGTACAACATGATTTACGTGCCCTTCTCACGGTGCGCAAACGACCATGTCGCTAGCTTGTACAACGAAATTGTTATTGCGTAATATGACGCTAAGACAAACGAAATTACATGTCTACACATGTAATTATGACATGCATGTTACGTATACATAGCTTACTGCTTCCAGGCTGCTTCACATTAGACCAGCTGAGAATGCATTAGGGGAAAAAAGGCAAAATACGTTATACTCGTTACTCAAACAGAAATGGAAAGCGTTACCACCCTGCGTTACTTGCAAAAAAAAGGTAGCGCATTACCGTTACAGTTACCAAAAAAAAGTAATGTACAGCTACCTTGGCCGTTATTCCGCAGTAGTAAGTTTTAAAATGTGTCTTTGCTGCAGGATCTCAAATAACAAATTTTAAAATCTCAAATATATGTCTCACAAAAAACTTCTAAACTAAACGCGGAATATACGTGAAATGCTCATTTAATGAAAATTACTTGTACAAATGTACCGGAACTTCGCATTCATCAGCCATCCGAAAGAAAGCCATCATAAAACTCAAGAAATTTAGTGTAACTGTTTTTTTCCTGTTCATAACAGCACATCTATTGGACATCGCTCTGATATTGTGCACCAGGTGCCAGTACAGGCACCTGTACAGTACGAAGGCCTGAATTGGCGCCTTCCTTTATTAACTGGCGGGGTACTTGTACTACCAAAATATATGCACAAATTTTGTAAAAGTAAAGAAACGCTTCATTGACATATGCACAAAAAATATCTGCGCAATTTTTTTTTATTTCAGCCTGTCTAGTCACCACGAAAGGGTACGAGCGTTCGGTGTGAAGGTGTTCAAGCTTCAGCCTGTGCTCAGGGGTCTTATAACCAACAACGTATAAACGCCATCGGAAAGACAAAAAAGAAACTTGTTCTGGAAACAAAGCTGATAGGTCTTATCAAATTTGTATAAACTTCAACGTATTAACTATCATGCAATATTGCATATTTAGACATTTCTCAAAAAAATTTTTCTGTGCTTTACAAGTTTCAAACAATGTTATTTGTTCTTTGTTGCGCATACCCTTCATGCGCAAAATGTCTTATTTGTAGCGCTAATATTTGAGTTTCACAACGTTTTTATGCGTAATGTAATAAACATCAGTGGTTATTATATTCTAGAACATATTTTAAATCAAATCCTGTACGCGAAACGCACCACATCAATTTGACGTTTGTGATGTCTACCACGATCTTTGCATAAGTGGCTGTTAATATGCAAAACGAGCGTGACCCAGTCAGGTTCATCACTGGCGCTTCAATATTTGTCACTCTGGGGGTCCCTGTTCTCGCCATTGACTACAAGCCGTAAATTCGAATAAAGAGTCAGTATTTTAATCAAAATAACTTGCATTGACGTCACTGTTATCACCATCTTTAGATACCAGCTAGTTGAGAGGCTGCACGAACTTTTGCTCGACCGCGCGGAGCAAGAAAATGTGGCATCAAATTAGTGCCGAGGCGCTGCGCCCTGCTTCCATGCCGACTTGGATGAAAACATTTGACAGAAGTCTGTCTTGTTCGGTATGAAACAGGGAGATGATATAGACTTCAACCAAAAGTTTTTAAAAAACCCGACGTTCGGAACCGACTTGGTTCCTTCTTCATTTTTTTTTTTTTTTTATTGGCGCTAGTATGCCCTACGGCATCAGTTAAATAAAAAGGAGAAGTTTTGTTTCCTGTATGATGAGAGCACGCGTGGAGCGCCGGAGGGTTTCTTTGTGCACGAGCAAGCTGTCCTTCGGGGACAAACGAAAGTAGAGGCAGCGGGTGTTGAACAGTCGCTGGATGGCAAGCGGCATCTGCTTCCACTTGAGCCGGTGCAGACCGGCGGGTCCACAGAACGCGGACAGGACAGGCACATGAGTGAATCAGTCGGTGTATATCGGAGGCTATATCGATGGAGCTGGTCACTTTTCGCAGCTCTCGAACTGCCTGCGTGGAGTCCGTATATACAAGCAATTTATCGTGTGACAAAGAATCCATTTTGGATATCATAACTGTTAACCCGTCCCGTATAGCAGTGAGCTCCGCTAATACGGATGGGAACGGTGCCTCTGTTACGTAAGAGCAGATATGTTGGATTTCAGGTTGCGCGGGGCATACGAGACTGGTGTGCAGAACGCAATTATCGATAGCTGCGTCTACGTATACCGCTAGTGAGTTCTCGGTGGTAGTGACGATGCCCTCCTGCGCCGCTTGTCGGGTGGATTGTCGCAGGCGGGTCAGTGGTCGGTTGTCACTGGCCTGTGCCTTGAGCCATGGTGGAACTTCTGCCACGGGTGCGTCAGGCTGTGGCAGCGTTGAATCATAGTAGTGAGCTAGAGCTGCCGCCGCAGGAACAGCTTGACTCTTTAGGTAGCGAGCGACTCGACGCTGGTGTACAATTTCGTCGATGGTGTTGAGCTGCGCTTCCGCCTGGAGGGTCGTGATAGGTGTCATACGGGGAAGGCATGTAATCGCCCTCATGGAATCTCGGTTGGCGGTTTCGAGCAAGTCCCAGTCTCTCAAAGTCAGTCGTTGAAACTGAGCTTGATAAACGAGCCGAGGTTGTAGGATTGATCGCACCAAGATACGGGCCATTCGAGAACAGGCACCCCCCGTCTTTTGAGAGATGCGACGAATGAGATGGAGGGTATTAGCACTCTTCCGGCGAGCAGAGCGAACCCACGCATTCGCAGAGCCAGATGCGTCCAGTTCGACCCCGAGCACACGTATAGTGGATACAGGGGTGAGGGTATGGCCATTTAGGTTCAAACATATCGGCGTCTGCAGGAGGCGACGGCGACCTCGTCTGTTGGTGATAGACATGAATGCAGTCTTCGTGGCAGATAGTGTCAGTCCTATGCGCGCACACCAGTCCGACGCCTTGTCGAGAGCACTCTGGAGTGCCTCCTGCTGGCGTTGAAGGTCTGGATGTAGTGTCCACACAGTCAAATCATCGGCATACAGGAGGAAGAAGGCATCTGGAATGCGTGCTAGTTGCCACGCGAGGGGCAACAGGGCAATATTGAAGAGTATCGGGGCTAGAACCGAGCCCTGCGGTACACCCCGCTTCATTACAAAGTGTCCGGTTCGTTCCTTGCCTACTCTGATGCAGAAGGTACGGTGTGCCAGAAAAGACTCCACAAAGTCGCAGACGCGAGGCGGAAGTTGAAGCCATTGCATTATGTGATTGATCGCAGAGTGGCTGACGTTGTCGTAGGCCTTATGAACGTCCATGGCGAGAAGGGTTCGAATGCTGCTTGATCTTCTTCCCACAAGCACCATGGACGTCAAATGATCTAGGCCATCTTCCGTGCCCAGGTGCGGTCGAAAGCCAATCTGGGCCGGATGGTACCAGGCGTGCTTTTCCAGCCACCAGGAGATGCGCGACGCCAACATGCGTTCAAGAAGCTTGCACAACGTACACGTTAGAGCAATCGGCCGAAGATTAGAGAGGCTGTTCGGGTGCTTTCCCGGCTTAGGTATCGGCACAACTTCGGCATGCTTCCACGATTCAGGCAGCCCTCCGGTCGTCCAGACTGCGTTAAGCGTGTCCAGCAGCCACTGCAGTGCAGGGCCATCCATGTTCTTGAACACTTCATAGGAGATCCCATCTGGTCCTGGTGCCTTGCGTACTTTTGCCTGGTCAATTGCTGCCTGGAGCTCCGCCATCGTGTATGGCGCTTGCATGCCTTCGATGTCCGACGGACTGGGAGTCACGCCAACCTCCGGAGGCAGGTTACACGGACAGTCGAATTGTGGTGGGGCCAGGTTGTAGGCCGGGAAGAAAGCCTTAACTATTTCTGGAGCGAACTGGCTTGGCGTGCATCCAGAAGACAGACACGCACTGGCCGCTGGGTCCGGCGTACGGGTGCCTAGTTCCATACACCGGAACGTTCGCCATATTGAGGCGGTTGAAGACGATGGACCGAGTGACGCACACCAGTCCATCCACCGTTCGCGGGCGAGACGCTTCTCGCAGCGACGCGCCGCAGCGGTGAGTCTGTTGAGGTTATCACGAAGCTCAGCGGCTGCCGGATCTCGGTTTAAGGCCAGCTCTGCACGACGGCGTGCTGCCCACAGACGCAAAAGATGTAAATTTGGATGTGGTCGGTTCTCCTCCACCCAGCTTGACTGCGTGGCGGCTTGTACAGCTCTGGTTAACAACTGCAATGGATCAGACGATGTATCAGCAATCGAGTCGTTCAGTTCATTGCGGAATAAGTCCCAGTTGGTTGTGTAGCATCGACGTCGGAGGCGGCGCTGGTTATACGCGGCCAAACCAATTTTCAACGGATGGTGATCACTCCCCCAGCAGTCTGGTTCTAGGTCCCACGAAACGTCACACATGCCCAACCACCACGAGAGATCGGGCGCATAAGGTGGAGCACAGGGATGATCCCACCGACGTGTAGAAGTAGCCGGGGCATTCAGAAGGACAAAGTGCGCGTCTGTAAATGTGTCTAGCACGATGTTGCCTCTAGCACTGGAAGAAGGGTAGCCCCACGACTGATGAGGTGCATTGAAGTCTCCCCCAACTAGTACTGGGCACCCAGGATAGGTTTGACGCAGGTGAGCCAGCCACCCCAAACGCAGTCGAGGAGCGCTGCCACTATACGGACGCACGTAGACTGAAACCACGATCACGTCAGTACGCGGAAGTCTAACGAGCACTGCCACCACTTCTTGCCACTGGTTACACCACTGCAGCAGGGGAACCTGCGTTTGAGGATATGTAGTCACAACATACACTGCAGCCTTGCCTGGAGGTCCCAACGCATTGGTGCAGCGTCGATCAGGGATGGTTGGGGAATCATACGCAGTGAATCCAGGGATGCGTGGAAGCGAATTCGTTTCTTGTAGAAGCAGGCACCAAGCGGGGAGCTTCCCCAGCGCAAGGCGATAGCGAAGCTCACCAACTTTATTTGCAAGTCCCCGGCAGTTCCACTGCAGGACACAGTGGTGGCGCGTTGCTTTCAAAGGAGTGGTCATTGCGGTGGAAGGTTGGCGAGCACCACCTTTGAAAGCTCTTGCAGTTGCCGGGCAACAAAGTGGAGGAGCTCTGCCGGAGTCATCTTGACTGGTGCTGACGCGCTTGCGCAGGATAATTCAGGCACAGAGGCAGCGTACGGCACGTCTGTACCGCGCATCGCAGTTGGTCCAGCGGGTCGAGCGAGATGGGTTCTGCGTTGAGCGAGGCGCTTGACTTCCATTTGGAGCTGCTGTATCTGTTGGTCAAGCTTCGCCAGATCGTCTGTACCCGTAACGCTCAATTTAGGCGTATTCGCAGGCTGCTGAACACGTTTTTTGCCCCGCTTGACGGCGTCGCTGTACGTGGGGACTTCATAGCAAGCATTTTCAGGTTCTACCAACGCTGGTGTGTCCTCTTCGGAGGGGGACAACAGTTCAAACCGATTGCTAGTCGGAATGTCGGCGTCCCTTTCTTCTTGTGTCACCGAACGCTGGCGGCGCTTGCGTTGGCGACGGGCTTTGAGAGCCTTCTGTTTAACTGGACAATCTTTGGACGTTATTTCATGATCGTCCGTTTGGCAGAGCCCACATTTGTACGTGCGCGTCTCGACGGACTCCATGGAGGTGTCTGCGGGTTGGGGACAAGAATCTCGCATGTGACCGGTACGAAAACACCGATAGCAGTGTACCACACCGGGCTTGTACACATGAAATTTCAGGATGCATCCATAGTACGTAATGCGGCTTGGTGGCGTTCGAGGCCCTTGGAGAGTGACAAGGCACGTGCGTCCACGGCCCATATAACGAGCTGTTACAATCTTGTGTGTGGAGCAGGTCAAAGCAGTGATAAGGCCCTCCGGCGATTCCCCTGGGTCAACCCCAGAGACCACATACCGACGCAAGTCCGAGCCGGAACTCAAGTACGCTTGCACCTGTACAGTACAATCAGCTGTGACTGGCAGAGTTTGCAGGTGGGTGAGGCGGTCAACGTCTGCTAGCGAACGCACCCATACGGATACGCTGTTGGTGGGATGGTGAATGGAGAAACCTTGAAACGCGGTGGTTTTGAGGCAGGTGTCGAAGGCTGACTGAAGGAGGCGATTTGACAATTTTGATACGTCGAAGCACTCACGAGGTTTTACGACGACTTTGTACTTAGACTCGGTGCCAGGCGAGGCGACAGCTGCCGGAGAGGGGCACTCCCGCTTGCTTGCCGGTGTGGCTGAAGCAGACAACTCATCTATTTCCATTTGTGAGTCAGCCACGCGTTTCGCACTGCGTTTCGGAGCGGATGATGGTTGTGATGGCTGCGTCATAAGCTCCGCTGCAGCCATCGTTACTGGTTCACATGAAGAACACGGGAGCGTTGCCGCTGCCAGATGCAACCGGCGAGACGCCGGAACTGTCCTGGCGAGCGTCCCACGCACAATGTTGAAGTGAACGGCACCAAGGGTGGTTAGTCCAGGTCGTCGATGGTGTCCGGAAGAAGAGTGCTTGGGGGCGACCCCACGGCCTCGTCCAGGGCGTCCGGCAGGTCTGTCCTTAGCCGGTGGGGCCAGAGAGCTGTTCCTTCTTCATCGGTGACTGGTTGGTGGTTCGTAAGGAAAAGGAAGAAGGCACCTAATTTCTGTCTGCCTACAGTCGACACGGCTCAGTGCCGGTGATTGCGTAGGCTACGTAGCAGCAGCGTCTTCAAAGCACTCGAGGGGTGGCTAATGACCTTTCTCCTCTCTCTCTCTCTCGTTTTGCCGTGGAGCACAGTCCGTGTGTGTACACTGAGGGAAGGGTTCCAAGGGAGCGCTTGATGTTATGGGCTATTCCCTGTACGTGCCACAACTCGAGTAACAACCTTCTCCTCCAGTTCGGCTTGCTTTCGAGGATGGCCGTCGCTTCAAAATTTATCTGATGGTCCAGTGTCTCCGCATGCTCGGCGACTGCGCTGCGCTCTTTGTCGAACTTCCACACATTGTTGGCGTGTTGCTTCAGTCGTTCCGGTAGGTTTTTCGTCTCACTAGGCCCGTTTACATTGACCCGACCAGGGCGCGTTGAGTGGAAATAAACAGGTTTTCTGGACTCGCCCTCCCCATGTATAAGCGGACGCGTCGGGGCGGAGAGTCGTCGCGGCGAGTTTCGTCGACCCGGAGACAGGGGGTAGGTTCACCGAACTCGCCGCGCTCAGAAATGGCATGTATAACCGGTCGCGCTGAGTTGACCGCTCTCCCGCCCGCCGCGGTCTCCGCTTCCCCTGTCCCCATCACTCCGACGTTGCTCTTTCTCTGTCGGCCGGTACGCGCGCGCTAGGCACGATGACATCCTCGCGGGCTTCACGCACCATGCGGACAGATGATGAAATAACGACGTTGCTAGCTTTAGTCAAGGAGAAAAAACTGAGTGATTTGCTCGATAGCAAGCGGCAAAAAAAAAATAAGGACATATTCATGGACCTGGAAAGATGTTTGAAGGAACAGGGCCTGACGTGGACGTGGGAGCAAATAAGGACCTGTTGGAAGAATTTGAAGAAACGCTTCACGGCTGTAAGTACCTCCCTGTTCGCTTTGATTCGAAAAGTTTACAGCCGATTTAATTTCTAATGACTTTTCTGGCATTCGCAGGAACGCCTGCTCCTATGCAAAAGTGGCGGGGAGCCGTCAAAGTGGAAGTGGTTTGACAAAATGAGCCTTCTGCTTGGCGACCGCCCGATGGTGCAAGCAAGAGATTACGGCGTTGACACCGCCGCAGAAGACGAGGACATCGTTCTGTTATGCGTAAATGCAGATCACTTTTACGTTTAAATCTTGCTGGGCACGTCCTACGAGAGCTTGTTGGTTATCGTTCTCACGACCGGCTATTTCGCTCTGCCCGTAGCAGGAAATCGGCTTGTGCGCCAGAAATCTCAAATACGTGCACATGAACGCTTTAATAAAGTTTCTGGTCACCTCGTCATCAGAATACATTTGCGTAAATTCACAGAATTGTCTACTAATGCGCAGAATTCCAACTCCGCTTGCATTTATTTTGCGTTCTTCACAGCGGCGAGCGCTGTGCCGCAACAGAACCACTGCTGCCATCGCGTTGTGCAGTGTTAGCTAAGACACCAACACAACCATAACGTACAGCTGGTGCAAACTGAGAAAAAATACCAAGACAGCCATCGCGGTGGCGGAGCGACAACTGCGTAAACAACCGCAGCCCACAGCGGCGAGAGCGCAGGCTTGGAGGAGCGGAAACCGGTACCGGAAGACGGGCTTTCGGCTCGCCTCGATGCAAAGCGTCGCTGCGATCACCGCTCACCTCAACTCGTCCGTGCGAGTTCATATAAACTCGGGCGCGTCGAGGTAAGCTGAACCCGCCACTCAACTAAGCCCGCCCCCGTCGCGTCCATGTACACGGGCCTACTGATATACGACGCGGGGCACTCAGCGCACGGAATTCAGTAAACGACACTGGGGCTCCCGTCCATTGTTGGCCGCTCTTTCGGGCGGGGGAAAAGGCGGCCCAGCGTACACGAAGGCACGTGCGCGATGCAAGGAGGTTATACGTTTTAGTATAACCTCCTTGGCGCGATGCAAACCCCTTCCTTCTTGAAGATCCGCGCCAACATCTCGCTGGTTCCGTGAGCGTATGGAACCGGTACGCGTTTCGAGGGGCTGCCAATTACGGTTGCTTGGGGTTTCCGTATCCTCTGTTGCTCTGCGCGGCGGGTGGTGGCTAGAATGAAGTACGTACTGGAGAGGCAGAACTCCAATAGACGACAGAGCTCGTCAACCGCCAAAGGAGTCCTTTCACCCAGGCTTGCGTCCTCCTCAAGCGCAGAACGGGCAGCGGAGACAGCTAAGGGAACTGGCACGTTGGTTAACAATAAAACGACGTCAAATGAGACCATGCTCTCGTCAACGCCGATGCTCACATCTGACGCTAGCTACACGAAGTAGCTGGCGTCACGGACATGAGTTGGTGTCTTCCGGGGTATTGGGGCGAAGATTTGGTGTAGAAAATTTGAAAGGGCTCGGCATGGGGAGGAAGTGAAGTCTACATCGGTCGGAGGGGGACGTCAGGGTTGTGAACTTTTGTAGTTCATAAAAACTCGGTGCGGATCCGTTACGGCAGATTAGTCGCAGGTAAAGTGTTTTGAGATCCGGGTAATGCTTGAAAATTTCCGTGAGTAGCTTGTTTAGCTGTGTCTGGGTTTGCTTCGTTGGGTCCTTTACTCGCTGCGTGTATGCGTCCCCTTCTAAGAGAACTGAAACCTTCCGATCGTAGTCCCCGCTGTCCAACACCACCGTTGAATCGCCCTTGTCGGCGGGCAAGATGACAATGCTTCGGTCCCGTCGGAGTCCCCGAAGTGCCTGGTTCTCCTCCGTGGTCAGATTCTTTTTCCTTTGTAACTTTAATTTTGAAAGGATTCCAATTGATTTCAGCCTGATTTCTTCCCTGGCACCCGGCCTTACGCTTTCGACGGCTTCCTCAGGCTGCAAAAATTAGGCGCTTTCTTCTTCTCATCACTACTACAACCATCCCCACCAGTTCTTTGTGTTTCCTTTTGGTGCAGCTGGCGCGCAAGGAAGTGGAGAAAGCACAAAAGAATGCGGGAGGTCCCGGCTCCGGGATGGAGCGTGGTGCGTGCGCATCCAGAGCAGATAGCATTGACCCTTCTCTGGTACTGCTTTCTCCTTCCCTTCTTCCCACATTCCTGCTCCTTCTCTCTCCACTTCCAATGCCTTGCGCGTCATTCTTGAGGTGACCTTCTTCAGAGAGAGACAGTAACGATGACGTGCTTTTCTCTTCCTCTTTTCCTTCAGAGACTACTTCGTGAGCGATTCACTGTCGTCCCTTGTCTCACTGACAGCCCCTCCATGCGTTTCCCGCTGGCTAGTTTAAGTAGCGCCAACTCGTTCTTCCCCCACTTCCTTTACACCTGTCCTCCTACCAGCGGAAGTGGAGGTGCCGCCATGATGTTTCTGCTGCTTTCCCGATTCATGGCCCACCTCTCGGCTAGCCCTCTGGAAAGCTCACACCCCTTCACGCACCCACTCCACCTCATTCATGCTTTCCCACCGCTCGGCCGTTGACCCCGTCATGCAGCCTCGTGCGCCACCTCGAGGTGGCGTTCCTTGCGAGCTTAGGAGGAAATTCCAGACAACATGGCGTTAGTTATAGCGCAAGAACAGAACGACGACACAGAGACAAGAAGGACACGAAGGTCCTGTTCTCTCGCTATAACTATCGTCAAGTCATACCAACTAGCCCAAGCCGCCACACTTGTGTGCTTCGTGTCCTTCTTATCTCTGTGTCGTCGTTCTGTTTTCGCGCTATAACTATCATCATGTCATACCAACTAGCCCAAGCTGCCACACTTCCAAGCAACACTTGTGGAACAAAGAAAATAATATTTACTTTCTCCTCTGTTTAGAAACAAAGGGGACGGAAAAAAGGAAAAAAGTGGCTTAATAACTTCCCTTCGGAGGCTCCGGAACAAGGCGATGGTGGTGAAACAATGGTTCACGCTACCTAAAAAAGCAGCTGTAGACGCACTGGAGGGGCTTTAGTTCCTTGCACTGGCACTCTCAAGTGCGATAAACGGTCATGGTGGCCGCCACTCTCCGGTACCTAGCACAGCGAACCTGTCAGTGACGTCACGTGCAGCTTATGTACTTGCGAGGCGCGCCCGGTGTATATGCGGAGCGTCGAAGCACTTGCTTTGAATGCGAGTCTTTGTTGCTCGAACGGAAAATGTGTAATAAAAATAGCTTGTGGTGTGTCGGCACCTATAATCTTGCATTTTGTGAGCAAAAATTAGCCAACGGTTGTTGGCCACCAAAGATCTAATGTCTTGTCTAAAAAATTATAAAGATTTTACCCATGCCCACGCGTGACCAGAAGACCAAACAATTTACGCCCAGAAAGCTGCTAGATTTACTGAGACATGACGCTGCCCGACAGGCAGGCATAAAATTTTTGTGTAATGTTTATATGCATGTATTTAAGGCAGAAAATTAGGAAGCCAAATTACGCAAAAGCGTTAACATCCAAACGCAGAAAAATTTAAATGCCGGAAGATAACTGTACCCAGAAGATAAAACACCGGGAACTATACTTGGACCATGTTGGGAAGCACGTGAAATTCGATCGATTCGGAGAAACATGGAAGAAGACACAGTGTAGTGTGCTTCCAGAGGGGAAAAGCTAAACTTATTTGCAGGGGCTGTTATACTTATATGTTTGACAAGAAAGTAGGTTCTGCCACGCCGTGCCGTGGTGGTCTAAAAATTATGGCATTCAATTGCTAACCTGAAGGTTGCGAGACCCTACCCTCGCTATGGCGGCTGTATTTTCGATGGAGGCGACTGTATTGGAGGTTCGTCTAGTTCAATTTAGGTTCACGTCAAGGAACCCCAGGATTATTATTATAATTATTATTATTATTATTATTATTATTATTATTATTATTATTATTATTATTATTATTATTATTATTATTATTATTATTATTATTATTATTATTATTATTATTATTATTATTATTATTATTATTATTATTATTATAAGTAGATTCTGAATGCTATTGGAGGTGTGAGACGTGAGTAAAAGGCAGCACCAAAGTGGCTACTGACCTTCCTGTAGAAGGTAATGCCATTATCTCCAATAATGTGATTCATGCTTTTCTGGCTCATCATCTCCTTGAGGAGTGAACAAGCTGGACTCAAAGACAACGTCAAGGAAGTGATTAGAGACAATGAACACCACTCACAGAGCAAGAACCAATGTTTTACTATAGCCCCCCCCCCCCCCCCTCTGTTTCGGGAGACGTACGCGAGGCGGTATGCCACCTGCATGGTAGGCTTGGTGTACATAATTTCGCTTAGTTGCGGTACAGTTGTTGTCGGCCAAAGAGGCCAGTGCATAAACGATCGAATTAGGGAGCATGAACTTTCTGTTGAATATTACTTTTTCGGCACATGTGCATGCGCACTGTGATTCTTTCAAGTGTGAGCGAGGGTTTTCTAGTCACCCGTTCTTGGAAAGAGTAATGATGCCTTGGTGGGTCAAATCACGAAAGCACACTATATTAAAAAGAAGAAAGATATGTGTGTTAGTGATATCTAGTGCTCTGCAACGTGGGGAATTCATTTTTTAGGATTTTTTTTGTTTAGCGGCTTTTTATTATTTGTTTCTTTTGTAAATCTGATCACGTTTCTTGAGGAGCATGTGAGGTGATGAGCGCAGGCATTGTTGCTATGATTATATGTGCCCCTGATGTTCTGAGATTTAAGGTTGTTGTGAGTTAGGCCATCGCTGTTCTGTCCTTATTTGTTTTTGCTTTATGATACACATCTTTTTTTATTTGCATTACAGTAACCATGCATCAACTAGCCAATCAAAAAACTTTATTAGGCCGAGAGTAACGTGAAAATTATTTCACAGCTTCCCTATAGGCAACCAGTACAATATTGGCGTTTCAAATTTTAAAACATGTTTCTATGAAATGCAATATAGATTGCATGCACGCGACGTCATAGTCATTGCTTCCTAACATACTCGTTCACCAACATGGCACCTTTGACGTCAAAGTGGCATAATCACAGTGCGTTCAACCTGCGTCAATATGATAACGACGCAGCGAGAATTTCGTTGGCCTCTGTCAATAACAAGAAAACATTGGCAGCAATGAAATAAACGTGAATGCACGAAAAAAGACGTGACATAGGCAAGCGCTGTCCTTCGTGTTTACTCTCGCGCTGTATAAATTTGTTGATGAGGAAATGCCAGCTCGCCCAAACACTCCTTTTTAATTGGTTACGTCAATAAGAGAAATTTAGAGACATAATGATAGCATTAACATGTGACGTCACAAACATTGTGTCTGTCATGTGGTGCCCAACATTGCACGTTAAGTGACGTACGTCTATGCAAGGAATCGCTCATCTTTTCCATGACATATGCAGTTATGCATTTTTTTTTTCTTTTTGAGGGCTTGAAACACTTTCAAAGGGAAAATGGCTGCTGGAAAAAAAGGTGCAAAGCGTATAAACATTGCACAAAGCCTACGGGACCTTTATTCTAGCAAAATATTTTATGTTCGACTATAGCTAAGTTATGGGGGCATTTTGTCGTTTCGGCATTTAAATGTTTCGCAATTTGCTTTTTCAGCCTTTCAAATTTCAGTTTTTTCTCAATTGGACTTTTTATATTTTTTCGTGTTTTAAGTTTTAGCCTTCCGATAATTCGTTATTTTCAATTTTCCTGTTTTTAATGGCAATAAAAAGCCGGAAATTGAGAGGCCAAATTAAAAAAAGGCCGATTGTGGGAACACCCTACATTATAATGCCTAAAATCTTCATGCTGAAAAATAGAAATGGCGAGAAAACATAACGCTGGAGACTACGTGAAAGTTCTTTCATTGACTCAAAGTTTTATTTGTTCGCAGGAAAATAACGAAAACACGGTGTGGTATAAAACGCCAAATATTGAGAGGCCGAATTAAGGAAAGGCCGATTGTGGGAACATCCTAAATTTTAATGCCTAAAATCTTCATGATGAAAAATAGAAATGCCGAAAAGACACAACGCTGCAGACCACGGGAAAGTTCTTTCATTGACTCAAAAATTTGTTTGTTCGGAGAAAAATGGCCGAAAACACGGTGTGGTGTGCTCCTAGAAAGGAAAAGCTAAATCTTCGAGGACGCTAATTGAGCTTTGCTTCCGAGGGTAGAACGCGGTAGTGTAAACATGCTCTATGCACATCGCCTTCTCAACTGCTGAGTGCATGTCTCAACCATGCCGTGAGAAAACGAACGAGCTTGTTCGTAACATTGGCGTTTCAAATTTTTCTAGAATGTACGCTGCAAGTACAGTTATGTGCAGACCATTATTCTTCATTTGGCGAAATAGTGACGAAGTCACTACGCGTTTGGAAGGCAACACACGAACCTATGCAGATGATGCATTGGCATCATCTTTGCTGATACATTAGCAGCACATGATAATTAAGCAGGTCTAAGAACTTTATAATGCACGGCCCTTCAAAGCACCCACTCGTTGCACAATTTAAATTTGACACCTGGTGCGGAGTCTATGCTTCTGCCAGGCGATATTGCAGGCGTTAAGGAGGCTCCCTCCACTCCATCTGGAAATAGGCTGAAATGTCGGTGCTCTGAGACCTCAAACTATATATTTCGTTGGAAGCAATTTGTGCAGACGGGACTTTCTTGCTTACTTGCTTGACCCTTTACAATTGGCTCATACTCATCACAAGATGGATTAGCCATTAACCCGGTGGTGGATATAAAGAGGAAAAATTAACAAGAACAGGTGAAACTCTGTTGTGCTTGGTGCGTCATTGTCTTCTCCTGGTCGAATTCTTGTAGTCCACACTAGCACGCTACAAATTTATGTACTGTTTTATTTTTTTTAAAGTAGTTTGAAGAAATAGCGTGGCTCTGTGGTAGTATATCTGTTTGCCACGCAGGAAGCCTGGGTCCAGTTGTTTGTGCGTTGGCTGTAACAGATGTTTGTTGTTGTCTATTCTATTTTTTTTCTCAATTTTTCGACCAGGAGCGAGATGCTGCTTCACTCGCAACTGACTACATCGACATCACAATTTCTGTGAACCGAGTACATTGATGCCATTGCGTTAGACTTGTTCGGCAGCTGCTCTGGCCAGCCGGCCAAAGCCAAGAACCTAAAAACAGGACAAACAAAAATGAAACTCGATTTTTATATATCACGTACACGCATGTAGCCTGATAAGTGGGGCCACCATGATATGTGCTCACTGCGTCTGCGCACCATTGTACTTATACTTATTGCTACATTTGCAATAAATCAGTTGTAAATAGTACCTGTCTGTTCTCTGCCTCTCACATGTGTACGTCTTTTGTAGCGCTAACAATTCCATGTAATGAAGAGCATGCTATCAGATGCCGTTTTCGTGTGTCAGATGGTCGAGAGAGGAGATGGTGGTTGGTGCATAGGTAAAAAAGAGAAATTTGGGAACTTAATTAGGGGCTTGTGCATGCATTATCTGCACAGCCGCACCGTATGTATACCTTGTGCCACACCTGCCACACGCAAGAGAAAAGTGAAACAGAGTATCGGCATCACTTTTTCGCCCTCCACTTTCGTGCGAAAGGTGTCCCGGCACGTGGAATGTAACTGTGGTAAAGGTGCGTGCACAGGCCCTAAGCGTCTACATACTGGTGTTTACTAATAAACAAGCTTGCTTTACTGATTCTTTTACGGAGATGAATAAAAAATAAGCAGAACTAATTTTAAATAAGCAGACTAATTTCACCGCTTTGAAGTCTGGATGCCTCCCACAAGACGTAACAAGGGGCCAGCCTAACTGATCAAAACGTGATTATAGCGACAATTAATCTTTTAAAAAATAGTAAGCGCATCTTACAAACATCTGTATGATTTCTATCCTTGAGACATTTTGCTATCAAGACTTTTTCTTGAACATGCTTTCTCCTCCGTTCATCCCTTTCGATTAGGACAATGTTGGTGACCCTCACAAACGCTTTTTAAAAATTACTGCTGAAATGTCACCTCTCATTGTGCACAGGCGTCCTGGCACACAGATGGCAGCAAAATGAAGGAGGGACATGCGTTAGAAAGGAAACTACGGAATTAGTGCTGAATGAAAAAAATAGTATGTCTTCTAGTCTGGGATCAACATTTTTTGTGTGGTAAACACAACTGCTCGTGTTTACATAGTCTGTAATTAAGATGGAGATACTGGCTGTAGTTCCGATGGTTCAGATGATCACGACGACACGTGGAAGGACTGGACTGCTCGCACAACTCCCTGGCAAACTTCGGTTTATTTACACACTGACACTTATTTACAAAAAGAAAAGACCGGAGTGGCTACTAAACCAACTGCACAGTAAGCGCTGGCCTGTAGCAATATTAACGCATACTCCGCACGTATATTATCGCATACTCCGCACGTCGACACCAACTTCTCGATGTAGTATCAACCTTGGATGAGAGTCTGCGCTAAGCACGGCCTCTGTCCCCGTTTCCCAATCTCGTTCTCGAGAACCAAGCTCCCCTTCTCTCCATTTCTCTTCATTAAATACCTCTCGTCTCATCTGAGACAGCCTCGTGAGACGAACTCCTACTCGATGCTTCACCAATGCAGCAAACGACTCTCCTTTCCTCCGAGACGGGTCTCCGCCTCTGCGTTCCCACACTTTGCTATCCTCCGAGCATCGGCTATGAAGAGCTCCGTCATTTCGTCGACGTACAGCTTAAAAAAATACCTTTGTGCGACAACAAGCCTGCGTAGACGGCCGGTCGGCTGTCTCGCGTTAGTAGACACAATTCTGCCGTATATCCACCCGTATTGTTACAGCATGGCACCACGTTATCTTGTCGGGAGTGGCGTCGCGACAGCGACCACTTATTTTTCAGTCTGGCTCACCGTGAGAGCGCTACCGACATGCGGGTGTCTTCCCAGCACAATGTGCGGTGAACAAAGGTTCACGGGGTTTGACGACAAAGACGCGTTCCGAGAAGAACGGCTTAGTCCGCGTCTGGGCAGCCTCTTTTCATTAACTGGATGGATGGATGGATGGATGGATGGATGGATGGATGGATGGATGGATGGATGGATGGATGGATGGATGGATGGATGGATGGATGGATGGACGGACGGACGGACGGACGGACGGACGGACGGACGGATGGATGGATGGATGGATGGATGGATGGATGGATGGATGGATGGATGGATGGATGGATGGATGGATGGATGGATGGATGGATGGATGGATGGATGGATGGATATGGCTGTACCCTTTAGATCGGGCGGTGGCTAGTGCCACCAAGCCGTAATACTTAATGAACCAAAAACTATTTATTTTTTTCTTTAAAAAGTGAGTTTGAGGATTCGTACTTTGCAGTGAAGGGTTTAATTTTCACTCGTGTCTTGACTTTAGCCACCAATCAGATAACCTTCTTCTAGTTAAGTCTACCCGCTTAAAGTCTATTTTGCCCTCCTGGTCCCTAAACCCCAGTGCTTTGAAAAACTCAGCGCCATCATCCTGAACTATAGGGTGAAGCCCTTTACAGAACATTATCAAGTGTTCGACAGTTTCTTCCTCCTCTCCACACGCACTGCATACTGTGTCTACCCCTTCGTATTTGGCCCGATATTTCTTGGTTCGCAGTACTCCCGTCCTGGCCTCAAACAGTAGAGAACTACCCCGAGTATTATCATAGATCCTTTCCTTGGCAATTTCCTGCTTAAAGGTTCGATAGATCTCTAGTGCGGACTTCTTAATCATGCCCATTCTCCACATGTCAGTCTCCGTTTCCTTCACTTTCTTCTTAACCGATAGTTCTTTTTGGTTTGGCCACCTGCTGTTTTCTAAGTATTTACCAGTCGATTTCCTGGTTCGCTTCCTCCATTTTGTATCGACATTCTTCATGTACAAGTTGCCGAAAACCTTCCTAGCCCAAAGCTCCTCCCCCATTTCTCTCAATCGCTTCTCAAATTTTATCTTGCTGCTATAGCTTCCCTGCCCTCAAATGATGTCCATCCCATATCACCTTGTACTCCCTGATTTGGTGTATTCCCGTGAGCTTCTAAAGCAAGCCTACCTATTCCACGTTGCTTAATTTCTAATCTTCCTTGAACTTCTGATCTCATGCACAAGACCGCATTGCCGAACGTCAGCCCAGGAACCATGACCCCTTTCCATATTCCTCTCACAACATCATACCTATTGTGATTCCACAGTGCCCTATTTTTCGTCACTGCTGCATTCATGTTACCTTTAGTCGTCACGTATATTTCGTGTTCCCTCAGGTACTCGGTCCCATTGCTTATCCATACGCCCAGATATTCGTATTTATCTGTTATCTCTAGCGTGACCTCCTGTATTCTAAGCTCACTACCTTCGTTATCATTGAAAATCATGACTGCTGATTTTTCCTTACTGAATCTGAAATCTAACCTATCTCCCTCATTACCGCAGATGTCCATAAATCTCTGCAAATCTTCCTTGTTGTTGGCCATTAGCACTATATCATCTGCGTACATTAATGCTGGTAGTGCCTGATCAATGAGTTTTCCTTGTTTGACTAAAGAGAGGTTGAAGCCCTGTCCACTTCCCTCTAATTTGGCCTCTAATCCTTGTAGGTACATCATGAATAATAAGGGTGACAGGGGACACCCCTGCCTAAGCCACCGTTTTACCTCTGCAGGCTTGGATACCTGTTTTTCCCACTTTATAACTACCTTGTTACCTTTATAGATATCCTTTAAAAGATTAGTGACTGCATGTTCCACGCCTAGTGCGTCCAGTATTTCCCACAATTCCTCTTGAACCACGCTATCGTACGCTCCCTTGATATCCAAAAATGCTAGCCACAGGGGCCTGTATTCCTTTTCTGCTATTTCCATGCACTGCGTCAGTGAGAACAGATCGTCTTCCAGCCTCCTGTATTTCCGAAACCCATTCTGCAGTTCTCCCAGCACCCCCTCATCCTCTATCCATGCCTGCAGTCTTTCCTTTATAATCTGCATCGTCAGCCTGTAGACCACTGATGTGACTGTTATGGGACGGTAGTTGTTTATGTCAGCTTTGTCCCGCTTTCCTTTATAGATCATGCTCATCCTGCTAAGTTTCCAACCATCGGGAACTTCCCCATCGATTATTAGTTTGCTCACTGCCTCTCTCAAAGCCTGCTTAGACTTCGGACCTAATGCCTTTATCACCATAATTGGAATGCCATCTGGACCTGTTGATGTACTACTCGCAACCCTTTTCTCAGCCCTTTCCCACACACGTTGTGAAAATGGAGCCATTGCACCACTTGGTTCGTCCTTGTCTATTGTGGTGCATAAAGCACTTCTTTGTTGAAATTTTTCTGCCACCCTTGTTCTTATATATTCAATAGCTTCGTCCCCTTCTAGCCTAGCACCTTGGGCTGTAGTTATAAACCTCTGCTCTCGGCTCGTCTCATTTCTTAGGGAGTTCAGATGGTTCCAAAATTTCGCAGCTGCCTTTCTATCTTTTATGCACTTCTGCCAGCCACTGAGCTCCTTTTCTTCTAATCTTTTCATTGATCAGAAGGGATGCATCCCTTCTACAGCTTAGAAAGGTTTCCCATTTTCTTTCAACATCATCTGTCGGTTCACCCCGCTGCTTAGCATGTCTGTGTTCCCTAGAGGCTTCCTGACGTTTTTCTATGGCTCTGTTAACTTCCTCATCCCATCAACTTTTGGGTTTGTGTCTTCTTTTCCGGGGTGACTTGTCACGCGTCTTAGCAAGCTCTAGCTCAAACAGTCTAATTAGATTCGTGTATGTCCACACTGTCTTATTATCCTCCGTGATTACTTTCTCAATTTGTTTAGTGGCTATTTCAATTTGCCTTTCTGAATAAAAATTTTGCTGTAGTTGCTCATCTTGCCTCCTTCCCACTTTCACTGCTCTTCCAAAACTTAGCTCGATACGTTTGTGATCACTACCCAGACTTCTGGAGCCACCTTCATCTATGTGCATTCCCCTGAGCTTATCATACATCCTATATGACATCAGTGCACAATCTATCGTCGACTGCAGCCTTCCTACCTCCCATGTTAAATGCCCTTCACACTTCTCGGTACTGTTGCAAATGATCAAATCAAGCCTTTCACACATATCCATGATCATTTTGCCTTTCGGGTCAGTATACCCATCTATATCTTCTATGTGCGCATTCATGTCTTCTAGTATAATTATCTCACACTCTCTTCCTAACTCTTGAATGTCCTTTGATATACACTCTACCATTGCCTGGTTTTCCTCTCTGGCCTTTGCTCCCGTCCACAAGTACACGAAACCAAGGAGTGTCGTTTGACCTGCCACTTTCCCTTTTAGCCATAAATGTTCCTTGCACTCCTGCTTGACCCTTTGCCAGTCTGTACTTTTATGAATGAATGCCCCAATACCACCCCCTTTCTGCTGCCTTCTGTTCTATTATAATATTCCCACGCGTAGTCCAGATTGTTCGGAGGTTGTTCCATGTCCCTGAGATGTGTTTCTACAAAACCGTATACGATCGGCCTCTCTTCCCTTAGCTGTTCTTCTATCTCTTCCCACTTGAGCCTGTTCCTACCACCCTGCATGTTAATATACCCTATGTCTGAATTGGCTCGGCGCTTGTGGCTACGTCTATTTATGCCCCGGACTCTACCTATCTTAGATACTGGTGCCACTTTGGAATCGTATCTGTCCATACCACCTGTCGAAGAGCCTCCCTGGCTGTTTTCCTCGTTACTAGCTATCCTGCACCCCGAAGGGCTCGCTTGCCCCCCAAAAAAGCTACTGCGCGTCCTGCAAGCCCACCTCATGACCTAGCCGTCCATCGAAGTGAATTCTGTCTCGTTGAAAACCACCCCATCTATGCACCTCTCTGTTTATTTCCACCACCTCAAAGCCTTTCTCTCGACTCATCCGCCATATCTCTTGGTTTGCGTTCACAACCGCTCTTTGCAGGTGGCTATCACGCACCGGTACCTCCGGTATCGTGCATATCACTACCTGTACCTTAGGAGAAGTGGCGCTCATGTCATCGACGCCTTTCGCCAGTGTGGCTGCTATTCCTGCTGTATCTTCATTTAAGACATCGTTTAAACCGCCTGAAATTATCACGAGGTTTCGTCTATCAGCTGTAGTTTTGAGTTTTGCGCTTGCTTGCCTCATGACTGCTTCAAGCTTGCGTCCTGGGAACACCCCTACTGCAACCCTCTTGTCACCTCTTACCCTCTCTTTGATGGCTTCTGTGCATCGATTTAAATTCGAGTCCCCGGCGATTATCACATGCTGTGACTTTTCAGCTGGAGCGTTCTTCACCTGGGGGCTACTTGCACCTGTGACGCCGGCTGCTTTGTCACCTCCCAGTTCCACCACTACCTCACTGAAGATAGGCCTTGCGACAATTGAACCGGCTGAACCTGTTTTTGCAAGCTTGCTTGCTCTTCCTTCTCCCCCGTTCTGGTTCCCTGCTGTTCTCTCCGTAGGCCGCTTCTTTGTTCAGCTTCGCTGGTGCTTCCTCGGCGGACTTCAGTCTTTCTCCCATTGCCCTCGTTTTCTCGTGCTCTGTCGCCAACGCAGTCTCGAGCTCGGCGATCCTCATCAGCAGTTCGCTCTGGGCAACCATCATTTTCCCCATTTTTTCCTCGACCTCACATTGCCTACACTTCGCGTCAGCCTCTTCTCCATCCGCTTCTACATTTGGGTCCACTTTCAAAACCACTCCACATCCTGAACACTTTACAGTCTTTTTAACCATGTCTTTCTGACACCAATCGTCCCTATTCTCGATAATTACTAAACTCAAGCCCTGCACTACGAAAAAGAAAAAAAGTCTAAGCTCTACTACAAACATTTGCGTGTTCAATGTACGCACACCTCCCCCACGGGGTGGCAAAAGGAAAAAAAACCAACAAAAAATTTCAAACGCACACACCCACACTAACTAATAAATACTTGGTGACTGGCCCCCGGAAAAGCCGTACCATAAAATAAGTGCTACGAAGATTTCAACTGCTGCCTTATAATTATAAAGACAAGCTCAAAACATGCAAAAACACTTATCTGCGCAGTCGATCCGGAGCGCTCAAAAAACACGTCCATCCACCGTGACAGCCTGAACCGAACACCTTTTTGTCGGGCGCCGTCTACCGACTGGCCATCCTTCGCGTGTCCCAAACACAACTGTATATATTTCACGAACTGCCAAATTCAGAGCGTTCTAGGAATGAAAAACTAGAAATCAGTAAAGGAATGCTCCTGGACGTAATTTCCACTGAGTTGCTGCAGCGCATTTTGACAACATGCTTGTACTCTACAGTTGCGGAGGTGGAAGGGAAAAGGTCTGTTTGCAACAACCCAGCGAGAAGGATGATTGAAACGAATGAGCCTTGCTGAAGTGTTGTACGTCATGGCAAAACATGTGGCTTTAAACAGACAATTGCTCAGACAAGCTGAATAACCTTTTCAAAAATGCGAAAGTTCTCAAAGAGATACAAACTGACTTTCCTGGGCGCCTGTTGCGCGTATACATATGAAATGTGTAAAACAAGTTTTCAGTCTTCTAAAATTTTGAGAGTAGTAGTGGTTAGAAAAAGAAGAAGGCACCTAATTTCTACTGCCCGGTAGGAAGCACGCCGCAGCGCATAGGAGAGTGTCTTGCTACAAATATTCTTCACAAGGTACTGCATACGAATCCCCCTTGCCGTCAGCACCTCCTGAACATTTTAAATACCGCGCGTCCTGGCACCATTGACTACTGCTGCAGCCTCATCCACTGCATCTGGCTGGCAACTTCTCCAAGTCCGCCGTGCTGTTTCTGCAAGCGTTCTGATGTTCCATCGTGTTGAGAGAGTCATCGCCAAAACGGTAAGTGTCTTTCGTGTCCTTCTTGTCTCTGTGTCGTCGTTTTGTTCTCGCGCTATAACTATCGCCGTGGTAAGCTACAATAAATATACGTCTTTTTTTTTTTTTGAGGTACCGGGAGCTTTGTGTGCATGGTCCGATTATGGCACGTATATACTCTACAGTGTAATTTTTGCTTTCTTAAACATTCGATGTGCTATTGTAAGCGTAAAATTTGTTAACTCTAAAGAGAGAACGAATCTCTTTTTCGTATCATTGCGAGAGAATAATATTGTGTCCCGTTCCAGTTTGGCTTTGGGAACCACTAAATTTTGATTGTAGTCTAAGATTAGATGATACCAGTGGTGGCTGGAACTGCGCAGCCTAATTTTAGCATGTCAATAACAAAATCCGACCATGAACACTAAATAAAGTGTTGCAGCAGTAGGGGATAATTCAAAGTTGCGCAGGGCACTTTAACTTTTTTCAGTCTTTAACAAACGATGCACGTAATCTGAAAATTTTTGACTAGTGGAGCGTTAACAGAGAATCACATTCTCATTATTTCTGAAGAATTTATATCTAAAGTACTTTATATCTAAAGTATTTCTTAAGTATTAAACATACAACTATATCTATATTAACTCAAGTTTTCAAACTGAATCTACGTGCTTGGCTATGACGTTCATAATTGTTTAATACAGATAATTCCCTAATTCTTCTCGCGTGAACTTCTGCATCGTTTACACTTGTAAGGAAACCACAGAAAATGGTATACCTAATTAGACTTACCCTGTGGCGTTTACATTGAAATGTTGTCGCTATGGTTAGCGAATAAAAACTAAGCAAACCTATCCTCACCATATAGCAGATTGGTTGCACACAAGAACTAAAGGCGACAACCTTAATGCTGAAACAAGTACAAAATAGTATCATTTACATTCACTATTTGACAAACAAAGGTATGCCTACCTTTTTTTGTTATAGAATCTTCTCAGAGTGTGCTGTCATCCATAAAATTTTGTTGAATGAGCGAAAAAAAGGCACATGATTTATCACCGTTTTCTGCACAAAAGGCATGACAGAATAACAAAAGCCTCTCCTTTGTTGTGGAGGAAATAACGTTTCTTGAAAGATCGCAATTTTCGAGCAAGTGATTTTCACGCTAGCGCCCCGCTGTACAAAATCATTTTCTTCTTGGCATATATCTTTGGGTACTACTAAGCAGTGAGCAAACATATGCGACATAACGTCACAGCCTAGCCCTTTTTGTTACAGTTTCGATGGCATCAGTTACCATTCATAGCTTGTGGTCGGACATTTCGCAGGTAGCTTTTTCAAAAGTGCTTTTGGCTTTTTTTGGGCGCGTATGTATGAAGCTTATTCGCTCACTTTTGCACGTATGTGTTTTGTTGCTTGTGGTACCGTCATCATTGCTTTCCAATTTTTATTTCAGAGCAAGGGGTACCTCATCAAATGGAAAGGCTACTCCAAATGGCACTGCCCCTTGGAACCTAAACGGCACCTGAATGAAGCCTGCCTGCGGGAAATCAAGCACCCAAGCAAGCCATTGCCACGGCGACTGGAAGCTGCTTCTGAGGAGGTCCTTTACGCAGTGCAGAAGAAACTTTCCAACTGCCGTCGCTCCAGCGGACTTGTCAAAGTGAACGTAGACCTCTACATATTTCGCTGGATATTCCACGGCAAAGGAAAACACCTCGAAAAATGTTGGATTCTATGTTATGAGACGGACTTTTCTAAATTGAATCTCCCCTTTAACTGGCATACTCGCGAAACGAAACTGGGCAGTGTTGTCACTGTTGACTTCCCAGTGCGGGTAAAAGCATCAGTAACGCGGCAAAAAGCGTGCAAGCGTTCTCCCTGCGGCGTCCCCAGGAAAGCTTGCAAATGTTTTTCGTAACTAAAGTGGCAGCATCCTAAATTTAAACTTCTGAAATGTTTCCAGCCTTGCTGCCCTGAATCCCATCGTGTTTTTTTTTTGTTTCTTTGTACTCTATATTTGCTCCTTGAATTTTGTATTGCGCCAACAATTTTTACAATGAGTTCCACTTGACACTTGCTTCAAATAGTTCTTGACCAAAAGTGATTTTCAACCTCGCAAAAAACTTGTTTGTGTAACTTGACCTCTTGTTGTATATCTGGTTTAACAGCAGAGTTGTTTGATAGTATATTTTTCTGCTTTGTATCTTCTTTACTAGCCTTTGGCATGGCTTCCGAAAGTGTTGAAGCACTTATTGCTGCTAGCATTGAGAGTTCAGGCATCACCTTAACATTAACTAATGAAATAGCCATCGAACTTCGCCACGAAAATGAGCTTCTGCAGAGGCCATACTCGGATCTTGTTAAGCGCTATTTACCAGTCGGATCTGCCATTCCGGTTGACAACAACCATTTAGAGAGTCGCTTTGAAGTTTTGTGCCGATGTGCTGAGAGGTGTTACAAGGGTCTCGCAGGTCGCGCAAAGCAGAGCTTTTTAAAAATTTAGAGAACAGTGCGGATTAACATAAGCTGCGCATCAGCAGGGCGCAGTGTAAAGAACATTATCATCAGTGCTTTGGAAGAAAAGATAAGTCGTGTCGAGGCTGTGTCAACGCAAACTATAGAGGCACTCAGACAAAAATCGCATCTTTTGAAGAGAAGTGTGCACAGTTAGAGAAAACTGCAAACTATATGCCTCTCAACAAAGGAAAACTGGTGACTGAAGGGTGTTGGAAGACCGATCTAAGAAAAATCCGCGCTGCAGGAAGTTCTATAACGGAAGCTCTAGAGAACGTGCTTGAGACCTATGGTCTTAACTTTTGTCAACTTCTCGTCGCTGATCTCAGAGGCCTCATTCCCAACATCACAGTTGGTGATAATGGACAGATCCACGTGAAAAGGAACGTTAAACGTGGCTTTTCTGGTGGCTACGTGCCGAAGTATGATACCCTCACTTCTTCTGACCAACGGTGTGTACGCAGCGTTGCGGCGCTCTTAGATAATCATTACGTTAGCAATGTTTTCTGGGAGCAGCTTTCAGCCTAACTTCCAAACTTGCCAACACTTGGGATTATAAACTCCTACAGGAGGAAACTCGACAGGCTCGTTAGAATTTGCAGGACGCCTGGGCAGTCCGCTGATGCTCAGGTGTATTTTGAAGAAGAGTTGAAGGTAGCAGTACAGGAATGTGCTGCCTCTAAAGGGCTTATTTTAGAAGACATTGGCAAAGAACCCCTGTTAGTCAAGGTGGAGGGTGATGGTTGCGTAGTGAACAGGCACAAGACGTGGACAACACTGTCGCTTGTGATTATTTAGAGTGACAGGAACTTGCAGAGCCATAGACTGCATCATCTCCTGGCTATAACGGAAATACAAGAAATTTATTTTAGCATTAGAGAGTCCTTTGTTAGGCTAATAAGGGATATAAACATGGTAGCCGAAAGGGGTAGCATTCGTGTAGGTGAACATGAGATTTCCGTATGCATCTGCATCGGATCAGATATGAAATGTCTGCTTGTTGTTCAAGGGCTTATGTCAGCGTCGTCGAAGTTTCCATGTCCATTTTGTAGAGCCAATCCAAACAAAAAACGTGTTGAAAGTGGTGTTAGCATCACGGAGTTCGATACTCTTCCACTTCTTGGTACGGCAAAAAACATGAGGGAAGATTGTTTAAACGAAGCCAATGGCATGAAAAACGTTCCTTTATTCAACGTAGAACCGAGTTTAATCATACCTGATGTCATGCACATGGGAATCCATATTATGAACCGCTTAATCGACGGTTTGTTGGTGGATGCGGAAAACCACGACAATAGAGCAAAGGTGCTTAATCCGAAAGCCTCGAGCAGCACTCTGAAGAAAATAATCTACGAGATTAACAACTGCGGCATCAAGTTTGACGTTTGGCACGATGAACGCAAAGGAATGACGTTTACCAGTTTCACAGGTGGCGAAATGAAGCGCCTTCTGGAGCTCTTACCGGACAAGCTTCCTGGCAGTCTCCCCGCTCAAACAGAATCCAAGACTGTCCGCCTTTGGAAACTCTTCGAGGAAGTGCTAGATCACTTCGAACACAATGTAGACGGACTCAGTATACAAAACAAAGCTTCTCAGTTTTTTGAAACTTTCCTAGAATTGGGAAAAGATTGCAAAGGGTACGGCGCCTAGCGTGTTACTCCTTACATGCACATACTTGTGCACCATGCCGCAAGCAAACATGGGACGTTTAAATGCTTGGGATGGTTTTCTAGTCAGGGAATTGAGAAAAAAAATGATGTATTGAAACACTTGCATCACTCGAAAAACGAACAAGTGGAATGCAGCTCAAGATGCTTTGAAACTAGCCAAGAGGCTAGAGGTAGTCGAATACGTGCGCATCAATCGAGCGTATCGAAAACTTGACGCTAAGTACAGGTCTGAGGGCCTCATTCAAGAAATTCGGGCCAAAAGACGCCGCTGTGCCGATGAAGACAGTGAAACAGAAGTGCCTCTTAGAGTAGAAAACATGGACGGAGCAGAGTTGCGCACTGAACTTCGGGCGCTGGGTGTGAATACAACCACCAAATCTGTGGTACAGCTGCGTGAAAAACTTAAAAAGTTGAAACATAAGAGTGCCAAGGCCACAGATGGTGCAAACGCTGTATAATATTGAGTTCTCAGATTTCGCGTACGTTTCTCATGTGTTAATTTTGCTTATATATTTGTGTCATGTATACGCCGCGAAATGTAGCTCGCGGAAATTCATTTTACTCAATTCTCTTTTTTTTTTAGAACAGGTCCTTTTTTTTCTATTTTTTTTGTTTCCTCGTCAGCATGATTGCGACTATATGATGTTCCCTGTGACAGCTTCTTTCAACAACCTGCTGATTTATGAATGCCTTGGTGCTCCTGCAAGTACCAAGGACAAGGACGTCTTCCATGTTCTTACGTAAGAAAGAACTAGCATACGTGAGGAATACGACATGTGCATGGTACTGTTGCTTGTGATTATGTTGCCCCGCTCTCATGCACATTATTGATGGTAAATCATCAAGAGTACGACGTTGGTTTTGTACTTTGTTATTTGAATGGCTGTTCCACGCTTCATGTTGATAACTCTGTTGTAATGTGCATTGTGCTCATGGAAATGCGTGCAATAGGGTTCTGTTGTTCTCGTCAATAAACTGTTCAGTTCGCGCTCTGAGCGTGTATTTGTGTTCCGTCCTTTGTTCAATCCTACACGTAACACTACTTGTCCTAACGTACCAACAAGCCCAAGTTGAAACCTAGTAAGGCCCTAAAGACGGCAACAAGCTTTATTAACCTCACACAAATTTCGACATCAGCCATTTAAAGTGCTGGGTAATCGAATGCCGACAAACAACAATGGTTCTTAGTGAATGCAATTTTTAAACAACGTTACGACACTTGACGTCATCATCGTACACGTTTTCCGTTTCCTTCTCAGTTAGCATCGTCGAGAAGGGGGAGAATATGGAGTGTATAGTACACGATAACAGTCTCATGCACCGTGATCTCAAGTGAGCCTGCGGGGACATCTCAAACCAAGCTTTCATGAGGAAATGGGAATCGAAGGGATGGTGATAGCGAAAAAAAGAAAGGAAGGCAAAAGAAAAAAATGTTTGGGAGAAAAATTAAATAGGCGAGGCAAAAAAAATATTGGAAATAGAAGGGGCAGACAAAAAAAAGCAAAGGGAAAAACTGAAGAGGAGGGTGAAAGAAGAAAAGAGGAATGAAGTTGAAGGAGATGCTCGTGTGAAGAATAAGTCAGTCGCATGCGCGCAGTGTCCGCGGCGGCTAGGAGAACATTGACCCCTGACACCAAATCTAGAACTTCAAGTTTTTTGTGTTGTTTGAGAAAACTGCATGCGAGGCCACTTCTGGCCGATTATTAGTGACGAGCGCTGCCTGTAAGATATTTTAATTTGGTTTTAAAGTAAGGCTGCGTGCTCATCGTAGTATTCAAGTCCAATCGACACTTTCCGTGGTTGGACCTAGACATGGGGTCTCCTCGAAACGTTGCATAGGTCAAGCAAGCTAATATTGGCGTCGGAGAACACTTGTGGAGTGCACTCAATATTATAACTGGCACCCGGCGAAGACCATTGCCACCCCTCTTGCTCTGCGGATGCTTATGCCAGGAATGACTTTGTTTTGGGGGGGGGGCACACGCTCGAAACACCCACGTTTCATTCTTCACCACTCGTGGGTCACTCTATTTGAAAACAGTGCGTTAAGCGTCACAGAATTTTGAGCGCATTGTAGTATTAGAGCATTTTAGATTCAATTTAGGCATTACCAGACGCAAAGCTACATATATCAGTAGTAAAGTCGCAAAGAAAACTTTCAAGTCATGGGTCCTTTGAGTTGCGCCCTTTCTCCCGAAGCCACCGCTAAAAAAGTGTGCTGGCCCGCGTCGGCAATCGCTATAAGTCAGGTGCCGTGTGATTTTAAAAAGACGATAGGTATAGCACGAGAACAGAACGGCGAAAAAGAGACACGAAAGACACTTCTTGTCTCTTTGTAGTCGTTCTGTTCTCGCGCTAAAACTATCGTCATGTCATACCAACTAGCCCAAGCTGCCACACTTATAAGTTTAAAAAGACGTCCGTGCAAATCACCGTGACTGCGGAGCTGAGGGGAAGTTTCCATGTAGTTATTCAGTTTTTGTCAGCGGCCACAGCGAAGTTGCATATAATTGAAATAAGTGATGAATGCGATTCGTTAAATAAGAGGGCTGTGATTGCGTTGGTAAAGGCGAGGCTAGCCTGGCGTGCGTGCTCTGCACCAGCTCCTCGTGAGTGACTCCGTGCAGCATTTCACAAGAAACAACCTATCACTCGAACTCTTCTCACGCACAAAGGTCAAGACACCTCTTTGAGAATCGTCTCCGCACTTCTCGGAAACAATTTCTTCACTGCTTTGCGGGATAACGTCTTGTAAATAAATAATTTGGTATATAGAAAAACGGCAGAAAGTGAAAAAATAGAAGCTAGTGATGGATAAATCCATAAACACGAGTTATGTGCTCGAGCCAACGTTTCGTCGACAAATGGACCGTCTTCTAGTGATGTCTTACAAGAAGAGAAGTTGATATATATATATAATGAACTTGGAGAGTAGTGCGACGTAAAGAACCAAACAAATTATTTTTCTCCTAACAGTTTTGGCTGGTCGTCCAGCGTTCTTCGGAGGACGTAAGCAAAATGGCACGTCCCGCAGCTGTGAGCAGCCCAACCAGTTTGAGGGCCAGAAAAAAAAAAAGAACGGAAGAACTCTCAGAGAACAAACCTGCGAGAGAAGCGGCAGTGACTATGGCTATGCTGAAATGTTCATCAGTGAAAAAAAAAAAAACGGTGGACAGAGTTTCGTTGAAAGCGGGTGGGTTGTCCGTGCGTTGTCCTGAGGAGGAGAGAAAATGGCTCCCTGAAGAAACGACCAAAGAAAAGGGGGAAAATAAATAATTTCCACTTCTTCGCATAAAACACATGGTCTGATTGATTGATTGACTTGTGGTGTTTAACGTCCCAAAACCACCATATGATTATGAGAGACGCCGTAGTGGAGGGCTCCGGAAATTTCGACCACCTGGGGTTCTTTAACGCGCACCCAAATCTGAGCACACGGGCCTACAACATTTCCGCCTCCATCGGAAATGCAGCCGCCACAGCCGGGATTCGACCCCGCGACCTGCGGGTCAGCAGCCGAGTACCTTAGCCACTAGACACCACGGCGGGGCTAAAACACATGGTCTGAGTTCAAGCTCAGGTGGTTCGGTCACTCGGTGGTTCACCCGCGGCACCGAGCCGTACACACCAAAGTTGATACATACATACAACCTGCTTGAGCTTTAAAAAAACATTTTCCACAGTGAAACTCAAAATAAATAAATAGAGAATCTTTAAGAGATAAACACAAGAGCATAAAACAGCTACAAAAAGACATATATACATATATTTTACTAACATGTGCCAGCTCACGCCCGTAGCACCGATGGCGCTTATTTTCAAGCGCTAGATCTGTGGTCCTGTGTGTCCAAATTCACGTATATATGAACAATTGAAATGAATAAATTATTTAAATAATTCACTTTCTGTTTCAGACTAAAAGGCGCGTCAGTCGCCCAGTACTTTCATTATTTTGTGTGGAACTAATTTGAATTTGCTCATGAAGTATGAATCCCGCTGTTCGCGCTCCCGTGTGTTCTGAAGACCGCATCATACTTCATAAAGAAATTCACACCGCTCACCCACAGAATTAACGACAGCCCTGGGTGACTGACGTGCCCTTGCAACCTGTCTTAGAAGACAGAAAGTGAAATAATGAATATTTGTACATACGTGAGTTCGGACACATTGGACGATCAATCTAGCGCTTGAAGATAAATGCAATCGATGCTACGAGTGTGGGTCGATTCTGAAGCGCCAAGACTTCTAGAGATAGTCTCACAAGAACAGGTCTCAATCGCGTACTTTTGCAGTTTGACACCTAGTGCAGCAGAAGTAAAATACATTTTCAGCATTTTCGCCCTCGCATTCTGTCTTAAAATTTTATAAGTAACAATAGTACACCTGGACGAATGAATGAAAACTGAAAGCTTTTCCTTTGTTTACACGGCCCGCATCATACCACGACAAAAAATATTTTATTTCATAGGCTGATAACTTTCACAGATGCCCCTGAATTACCTGCCCTAAACTAGCGATGGTGAAAGCCGGTGCCTTCCGCAACGTGTTTCGAGCCAGAGCCGGGCCACCTGCGCCCACTCCTTGTGCGCAGGTGCAGTCTAGCCTAATAAACTGCTGGTTGATGGCTTTTGCAGACAGAAACCTCTATCACAGCGTAATTCATGACAGATCCGCAGTGAGTCATAAAACTGAGCAGTCTTTTAATAGCTTGCTAAGAACTCGCTGCACCTTTTTAAAACTATCACGAATGACGTTGTGCGAGGCACTGGCTCGTCCTTCAGGCTTTCTACAGGAGATAGCAGAAGAAGCAGACTGAATCTCTTTCTGGCTTACTACTGCTGTTATAGGTGAAGTGGACATGATGGACTTGGCAGCTGTCACAATAAGAACCTCCTTTCAGTATCTGCACACAGTTTACAGCTCTGTTCTTGCTTGCGCAGTGCCGCAGCCTTCCGCCAGCTCTTCTTTGACTGCGCCAGTTTCCACTCACTGTCGCCACACTGGTCGACAGCCTGTGGCACAGCTGCTCATCCAGCACGGGCTTCTTCTCCCCCCCCCCCCCCCCCGAGAAGAGTGCACAACAAGAGCACTCTCTTGCTCCTGTGAGGTTCTTATTGTTCTGTCACAAGTAGTGCTTGCACCTCAGCCAGGGACCATTGGCTGAACAGGCCTCCTCTCAGTGTTTCCCCTGCTTTGTACACTTGTGACATGAAAAATAGGGGAAGGCAAGCTGTCCCATGTCCACCAAGCCTTGCTTCTCTTGCAGCGGACGCCGACACCGCCAACGAGCGTTAAAGCCAATACCGTGAAAAGTTCTAGCTACTTGGTCAGTGTCATGTCTCTGCATGAGAACAATGCTGGTTTCCCAGACAGGAGCTGGTGCAGTGAAAAGTTCATCTGCTGCTGGAGAATAGTGGACTGCATCAATACCAAGTGCAAGAAAATCGGCTTCCAAGTTGATGGCAAAGCTCTCTTGTCGAGCCCACCCACCCCATGCAGATGCCTTGGACTCCTTGTAGGACTGCTGGATGCCTCTCCTCTTCATATGGATAGACAAGACATAAGCCTCTCAGTGCAGAAAGTCCGCCAGCACCTTGTTGCCGAAACGGCTGGTGTGGACACCATCCCTGCTCAGGAATCCAGGCCAGCTGTCCACAAGACTAACCAGGAAAGTGAAGCTCCTCTCCAGGCAAAGCTGTGTCAGCGTGGCGTTCACATTCCTGTAATCGTCATCAAAATGGCCAACATGAGACAGCTGTTCTTCCCTTGGGCGGTACTGATTCTGCCATCAAGATAGAATGGCAGAAAAAGCTACATGCCACATGAGGTTGCTTTCAGCGATTCCCTAAGCAAGCTGCTGATATTTGTCTATGCACATGTCGACACTGTCAACAGTGTTGTTCGTGCCAACATATACACTGACAACGTCTAAACTAGCCAGCCAGTCAGCAATCATTGAAAGCAAGTGCTCGATCCTTATTCCCCTGTGTGTGGCAACGTTGGCAGACAAGCTACGGCATGATGGGAAATACTAGTCCACGTATTTCACCATCGAATCGCCAGCAACCAACGCACTCGTCATGTTGCGCACTTTCAATTGAGAATTATACCATGAAAAAAAGAAATGCACAACTAAATAATTAATCTAAGGCACTGCAGCTAATTGCACAAATGCACTACACCACAGATAAAAAACACATTAACACAGATGACCAAAGAAGGGGTCACGTACAAATACTGCTAAATCAGCCTATATGCGAAAGATCGGAAGAAAAAATGCATTGAGATGAATATACGCTAGTAGATATAAAATAGCACTGCAAATGAGCGGTTGAGCTTAGAAAGAGATGACGTTCGAGGCTTGCGATTATGTAGCAGAACAAGGCCTGTACACAGGTAACAGGAGTAGTAGCCAGCCATACTCCAACAGCAGCAGCAAGTGAACGTCACAGTAGGTATGCTGACCAGTTGAAAGTGATGTGCCGATTCGGTCGACTCGAACGACGTGCCAAATCAGAAACGACGTAATTTGTGATGTAAATTTCGTGCGATGCAAAAGCTACTTTTGTGTAGAGCTGGCTACTGCGCCTCAGCACTCTGTGCCAAGATGCATTATATATATTTTATGCAACATTCTTGTGAGTGCTTAATCTTTATTAATAAATAAAAGTTACTACAATATTTGCTAACATATGAAAGTAATTCAATGTACATATTTAAATTGATTTTTGATGAATCTGCAGACTTTTTTACTAATCTGCTGATTTATAGTGGGTCCGGCTATGAATTTTGTCTTAGGGCCATCTGGCAGCACTGCGAACAGCTGCGCTCCGGGAAGAACGCACACAACAAGCAGTAGGGCAAGAAGGCGGCCTAAGGCATGGTGGAACACTGAGCTGACAGTCACTTTGGCAGTCTGCAAACAATGCCATCGAGAACATTGCCATGGCCTATCTCAAGGAGCAGATGCAAAAGAGATTTTGATGCTGTGTAATCAATACCTTGAGGCCAAGACAGGGATGGCGGGGATGGTGCAACAAAAAATGGCAACAAAAGACTGTTCCGGCCAATCAAGGAGGCAGGAAGAGATGCAGCCAAGAAATTTCGCAGACATGTGAAGGCACAGCAGTGGGGAGCCAGCCAAGCTAGCACTTTCCTACAGGACCCCAGCACCGGTGTCGTATACGAATCAGGCAGGGCAATGTACACCTTACATCAAGAGGTATATGGCTGAGAAGTTGCAGGCGAGGCAACTCCCCCATGCCGACAGCAGACCAATAGCAACAGATATTTCCCTTCCGCACTGCGAGCACATAACACCAAGGGAACTAGACCGAGCATTAAAGCGCCTGTCCAACACGGCTGCTGGATTGGACGGCGTCCACCCAGTCATACCAAAGGGTGCAGGAAAGCACACAATGCAGATATTACTCGAGGTTCTCAAGGAGGTGATGATAATGATGACAATACCACAAATGTGGAAATGTACACGAGTGAGAATGACTGAGAAACCTCGAACTGACAGCTCATCACTGGACAACTATTGAACTATGGCAGTCGCATCAGCCTTATATAGGCTTTTTGACCATATCTTGCAGGCACGACTGATGAGGTGGGCGGGAAAGGAAGTTCTCTGTGAGCTATGAAACGGGTTCAGACTCGGCTGCTGCCTCGAGGACAACCTTTTCGCGCTTCTACAAGCGATAGAGATTGCACGCAAAGAGCACTGCCCGCTAATGCTAGCCTTCTTGGATATCAGCCAGGCTTATGACAGCATCGACCAGGCCGAGCTGTGGCATATTCTACAGGAACTGATGGTGCCAGCAGAATGGTTTAGCCTGCTCCAGAGGCTATATGCAGACACAACAGCAGTCATTCACTGGGGGAACCTGACCACCCAACCGATTGAGGTTGCTCTAGGGTTATGGCTGGGCTGTTCAATGTCACCACTCCTTTTCATGATATACCTAATTGGAATGGAAAAGCGTCTCACAGAGGACAGCGTAGGCTTCAACCTCAGTTACATGGAACAGGACGTGTCGTGCAATAGAAGACAGCCTGGCCTCTTTTATGTGGATGATGTAGTGCTAATGGCTGGGAGCATGGCAGCTTCAATCCCTGCTGAACATATGCACAAAGGAAGGCAACAGACTGGGGCTGAGATTCAGTGGAAAGAAGTAGGCAGCTATGCACTTCCCATCTAGAGAGGCGAAGCAGATTCCCCCCGTGCAGCTGCAAGGCAATATCATTGCTTGGGTAGGGACCTATATGTACCTAGGGATAATGGTGTTGGCCATGATCAATTACACCCAGGTGTACGAAGAGGAGCTTTGAGCGACGGCGACGCCCGGCGTGCCTTTATGCTGTAGCCTTACGCCGCAGGAGCGAAGGAAAGAGACGCCGGAATGACAATCGACGCCAGCAGGCTAAGCGAGCCTTTGCCTTGTGTGTCACTGCCAAGCACCGTTTTTATTTTACTGCGCCATTTGCGGGCGCACGCCCGCCACGTTACGAGCCCCCCCCCCCCCCCCCCCCCCCGTGTTAAAGACCAGTGATATTGAGAAAGTACCGCCACCCACTGTACTCGCCGCTGCGCGCTCGACCTCCCCTCTCCCTCCTCGCCACATTGGCGTCCTCCCAGTCTCCAACACTTTTTCTGCACTATGATAGGTCTCCTCCACGATTGCTTTTGCAGACGCGTGGACCTTGAGCTTTGCTTGAGTATTTCTTTTTCGCTCGCGCCATTTTTCACTGAGGCTCTGCATAACAAACGTAGCACGAGCTTTTTCTGGGCTTTGTGCGGGCGTTAAGCCATGCTGTCGCACCTATGACTGCAACAACCACCGTGAAAGTGGTTACGCAGTTTGTATAATACCTCAAGATGAACACGATGGCTTGCGCAAGCAGCAGTTGCTGCACAACATTGGCCGAAAAAAACTTCATTTCGACAAAGAACAGTGTACCTTGCGAAGTAAGGCGCCCTTTTTTATTGCTTGTATCAAAGCATTGTTGAAGGATTCTTTCAGGCTGCTCATTAACATACATGTTTTTAGGGGCGGAGCTCCTTACACCGTGGGCTGTATGTCCCGTGTCGTCGTAGTAGCCAGTTGCATTGCATTGGATGTCAATAAAAACGGTGTTATCCACAGAGTGAATTACCCACAAATTATCCACAAAGCTGCCACAAACAAACCACCTCCATTGAATTCTGCGACCTGCCCGCGGGAGCGTCGGTGAAAAATGGAGTTGTGCGCCGCGCGTAGGGCAAGCGGGTGAGGAGAATCGAGAAGGAAACGCGCGTGGAGGAGAGTGTCGTTACTTTCCCAAGATCAAGGGGCTTTATGTACACTGCAAATCGAGATGTCTCATGCTTTTGGCAGTCCAAAGGGAGGCCAGACGTAGATGAAAGGCTTTCTATGACAGTTTCCAGGTATGCCGGCTTAAGTTCGTTCACGCTAACCGTCTCTCCGCCGCCATTCTGAAGAAGAGTGGCGGTTTTTTCAGTGCGGTTAAGGATGCGGAATGGTCTGTCGTAGACTGATGTTAAAGGAGGTTTGACCGTGTCGTGGTGCACAAAAACGTGTGTTGCTGTGGCCAGATCTGGATGGACAAATATTGTCTTGTTGTCAGAAGGTCAGGGTGGTGTGGGCCGGAAATTTTGCATGCAGTCCAGGAGGCGGTGTAGAAATTCTTGCGGCTGGGCTGGTAGCTGCACTGATATGAAGAAATCTCCATGAAGTCTCAGAGAACTATCATACACCAGCTCTGCGGCTGAGCACTGTAGGTCCGCCCGGATGACAGCCCGTAAACCTAGAAGCACCATTAGCAAGGCATCAACCCAGGTGATCCTATTCATGCGTGTGGTCAGGGCGGTCTTTAGTTGCCAGTGAACTCGTTCCACAATGCTGTTGGTGCAGGGATGATACGCAGTGGTACGGCAATGTCTGGCTCCGAGGATGCGATTAAGGCAAGTAAACAGCATAGACTCCAATTGACATCCACGGTCTGTTGTCACGATGCCAGGACATCCAAAACAAGATACCCACACTGAAATTAAAGCGCGGGCCCCTGTCTCGGCTGTTATGTCTTGAATAAGAACAGCCTCTGGCCAGCGTGTGAAACGATTGACCATGGTAAGTATGTAACGGTATCCCTGAGACATTGGTAGAGGGCCCACAATGTCTACATGTACATGGTCGAAACGACAGCTGGGTGGAAGGAAAGTTTGGGGAGGCATCTCGTGACGGGACACCTTTGTCATCTGGCAAGGGAGGCACGTTTGCGTCCAAGCATGCACATCACCATCTATACCCGGCCACACATAGCGCTGGGTAAGAAGACACCGAGTAGTTCAAATGCCAGGGTGGCAGATGTCGTGTATGGAGTAGAGCTGTGCGCCGCTGCCCGTTTTTGCGCACACCGTTCGCACCGCCGCCGATGTTTCGAGAGAGACCACGCCGTTGCCGCGCAATAATTCTGGCACGCTGCCGTTTATCTTACTTTAACCTGGGCGGGGAATCTAAGCACAAATTAAATCACTTCACCTTAGTTTCTGCAGCTTTAAGACTTCTAGGAGTGGCAGTTGAAATCTCTTGCCTGCTCACTTGTTTCCGTGTTTGCATGCCCTGTCTAATAAGCACCCTAGAACGGCTTTTGAAGATACGCAATCAAGTGTGTGATACTCTTTTGGCGTTTTTCATTTTTTTGGAGCTCTTCGTGACAACAGACCATGATTTACGTTATGTTAGGGCACATACTCTGGAATAAATCACATACGAGAAATTCCAATTATAAAATGTTTCTACCCCGACTTGCCATGCATTTGCCCCCCTCCCCCCATTCTTTTTCGCGTCTCGCGTGAATAACATGCGCGATGAACTTTTGCTTTCACTGTATGTTGCGAGTTTCCGATTGCACAAGTGGAAATGACAGATAGTAGCGCACAAGCTCAAAATCCTGATCGGCTCAACCCTTCTATGGCTCTGAGCTTAGTGCTCAGATTGCACACATTCTTTGTGAAAACATAGTTTTTGGAAGAGATATAGCCTGTAATATTTCTGTCGCACGGCCACCACTAAACTCCGTTGAACACCGTCAACGTAAATCTCCCCTAGGTGGTTCGACGGAGGAGTTGTGGCAGTGCCACACGGCAATGAAAAGGTTGTAACAGTTGGCGCAAGGGGGCTCAGCTGGCGCTGTTTGATTTTTTTAAAAGTATTCTAATTTCATTTCTATTGATTTTTTTGTGAATCCTCGTTATGGGGTTTTTACAAAAAAAACACCATTAAGGAGGTAAGAGGCTAACAAACCATAAAAATATTTTCAAATAAAAACGAGTTTGCTAATTGTAGGGATGCAGCTAGTGACGCTGGCCACATTGTGCTTTTAGTTGTTTTGTTGCCTGTGTTCATGCCCGTGTGCGCAAGTTTTTGTGCTTCCTTGCCTCGTAAGCGCACATTTTGTGTTCTTCAGCCATGAGTGACACAGCGACGACCACAACCACACGCATGGACGAAATATTTTTCAATGGCGCCGGCCGGCCCGACTCTCGAGGCACCACGTGGGAGGCGCGGAGTGTAGAGCATCGGTGTTGAGAGTAAGTGAACTCTGGCGTGCGTAAATATATGTAAACAAACACGCGTTGTGAATGAGTAGTACAACGAAAGAACGTTCAAGATTGCCAAAATGTATTATTCTTTCACTGCGGCCACTTAGTGCTCGAAATTTTTCTCTGACCTCTAGACTGCTGGGGACGAGAGTACCTCGTTTCGCTGCGAAGGGAGATCGTTGAACGTCCTTTGCGAAACGCTCCGTTGACCTTCGTTTTCGTAAGGGTGGCCAGGTGATACGGACCGCATCTTCGTTGTCGTAAGGACGGGGGAGTTAAACGGTCTTCGAGGGTGCCCGTGTGACAGGGGTATAAGAATTGTAGTGAAGGCAGTGTAGGGGCGTGTAATGTATAACAAAATAACAGGAAGAGGCTCCGGATTATTTCATTCTCAATCCCAACCAATTTGTTACAACGAAGAAGACGCAGCTCTCTATTAAAAGGCCAGCCCGCTTCAACGGTTTTTGTAGGTAATTTAATTGCGAGAAAAATTATAAGGACACTCTCTACCGGCTTCTATCGTCACTGTCATGTTCCGCGCAAAGACCAAATCAATAACTTTTGTCCCCACACTGCATGATAAACCTGCATGAAATCTCGCGATTGCTAGTGAGGAACACTCCTGAAGCATATAGATGAAACAAGTTGCCCACATTCACGGCACGAACAACCCATACGATAGCATCACTTCGCGCGGTGCATGTCATCGATTGCTGCTCAACCGGAAAGTAAGCCCTGTCAATCTTTTGCAAGACGAAAGAGGATGAAGAAATACTCAGGTCGGAAGCTTATGTACCCTTCTACGCGTTATGATATCACTGCACAAACAGTGCTCTTTTCCAGAGAGCGGCCATATTCTCAAACACCAGCAATTTGTAGTTTAGGGAGATCAGATAGGAAGAGCTGCATTCTGAGCTCGCTATGAGGCTACGTGCTCCTATCGCACAATGTAAAATGCAAAGTCGTTGAAGGGTTTTCTGAACATAAAACTGTTGGAAGTCACCTCAGACTTAGCGTGTTCTCCTCAAAGACCCAAGATGAAAACTGCTTCAATCTTTCCTAAAGTTGATGAATATTCCGTACTGGATACTTTAGCCTCATCTTTTGAGAAATTTGAATGTTCTAGCAAATTTCGCAATGTAGATGTGCTTCATATTAGGTTTTGTAACATTGTGTGTGAATGCCTATCACACTGTGCACCTCGCAAATATATTAAATGAAACTCAAAATATCCATAGTGCCATAAAAATATAATTCATCTCCATCGTCTAATAAAGCACTTATATAAGAATTGCCATTCGAATAGTATTGATAAAGCCTATTAATTTAAAGAATTGGAAACTGATTTAGAAGTTAAATGAAAGAGGCCAAGAAATGCTACTTTAGCAGTGCGTTCACTAAATTTATGACAACATTGATCCGGGTTCTAGTGGTTGAATAGTCCTGCATCGTCTATAGCCTCATCATTTCTTCTTGATCACGAATCCTCAAATCATAACGCTACATATAGAAAATGCCTTTAATAATTACTTCAAATCTGTCTTTCTCTACACATAACGGCATCAATTCATTTTACTCATGTAGCAACCTACCTGCTCTTTGTAATCATGAATTGAGCTTCTCTGGAGTAGATAAGCTTGTACTAAATGTTGAGGTGTCGAAACAGTCTTGCCCAAATATGTTTCCAAATATGTTTTTAAAGTGCTATTCAGAATGGTATTCTCACTACTTTATTGTAAAATTCTAAACAATCAATAATCTCTGCAGTAGTTCCCCAGCTCTGAAAATTAAGAAACGTCGTGACCACATTCAAGTCCAGAATAATCAAATAATACCAAATTATGGTCAATAGTTTTGCTTTCTGCCAGTGCCATACTTTTGAAGCATATCATTCACAAGTGCATTGTAGAATACCTAAATGCTCTCAACATACTTTCTCACAATCACAGCATGGCTTTTGTGCCGACTATTCTACTGTTACAAAGTTTCTTCAGTTTACGCACGACGTTGCTTCTTTCGATTGATTGATTTGTAGGGTTTAACGTCCCAAAACCACCATTTGATTATGAGAGACGCCGTAGTGGAGGGCTCCGGAAATTTTGACCACCTGGGGCTCTTTAACGTGCACCCAAATCTGAGTACACGGGCCTACAACATTTCCGCCTCCATCGGAAATGCAGCCGCCGCAGCCGGGAATCGAACCCGCGACTTGCGGGTCAGCAGCCGAGTACCTTAGCCACTAGACCACCACGGCGGGGCGACGTTGCTTCTTTCCTTAACGACTAAAAATAGGTTAATGTCATATTTATTGACTATTGGAAGTTCTTTGACATGGTCTGCCATGCAGAACTTCTAGCTCTTTCACACATTGTTTTGGCAACAACAAGCTAGTTTATCAGAGGAGATTACTTGCTATCGCGCTCACAATTTGTCGCATTAAATGGGCGAAGTCGTCTGACATAATATCACACTAGGAAGGGGCCTCAAGGCTTTTTATTTGGTCTGTTTTGGTTATTACTAGTTGTATAAACGACGGAGAAGAAATTATCGGTGATACTCAAATTAAACTTAGAATGTTTATGTTGGTGAATGCGTCATTGTTGAACTATCTCTAATACTGAAGTCCGGGATGCACTGTATAGTGTTTTTTTTTTTTAATGTAGCAGGATCTAAACATTACAAACATCTGAAAGACTGCATTGACGATCTTTTCAAATAAGAAACAGCCTTTTGACTTCACATCTAATAATGACGGCGTAAGCGCAGTAGGCGTTATATAGTTTAAATAGAAAGACGTAACTCTTACACCAAATTTATAAAAGAGCACGCTCACCGAAACAATCTGCAACAAGCACTTCGATAACTATGGCGTCTCCAAAGCATGTTAAACAACACGAAAAAAAAAAAAGAAAAATGCTGACTGACAGCGCATAAGACATTGGTCAGACAGGAATATGCGTTGGCTGTTTGGTTGCCTCACCACAAACACGACATACCTATGATAGAATCTGTTTTTTAAGCAATATTGCTTGCATTTCGTCGCCATGACCAGCGTTGCTTGCCAACTTCGCACGCGCATGTTTCATCACTGCAGCCCCTCTTGAAAATCAGCCCACTTAATACCGTGCCAGGATATTTCATACTGATTCGAGTGTTCTAGCACCCATACCCTTCGTTGCATCTTCTGCACACCGTATCCGATAGTTTGATTATCTTAATATCGTGCCCAGTAGATCAATTCAGAATTCTTTACATTTTCTTTTGTTCGTTATTTTTTTTTTCAGAACGTGCATTTTCGGAGTGAGCTTGATTGGTGTCTGTGCAGACTGGATGCTGAGCAATTAGAAGAAAGAATTGCATAAACGTGTATTTTGTTGATGTGCATTACTATAAAGGTGCCAAACATTTGTATTTACACCTCCTATATCTCGAAAACTGAGACAGCAGTATTTTTAAACAAATAACAATAAGACATGTTGCTACCACGTTAACTGTGGCGCACTTACAGAAGACAGATTTTTTTTTATTCAAGGGGCAAGTTTCTATCCACACCAACTTTCGCATTCTTCACTCTGGTGGCTAAGTGAGCTTGCATGGTTTGGTTAATTCCGGGAAACTCGCCAAGGTATTTTCAAACGGTGAAGAAGGTATCAGCATGCGAATGGTCATAGGAGCAGTTAGTATAAGGTAACCATTAGCGGCGGGTTGTGTGTAGCGCAATTAATGTGGCTGATGCAAAGCGCGGAGCCAGTTCCCGACCCGTCAACTAACGAAGCTGATCGGGTGCACAATGTCGAACACGGGAGACCTGCGCACGGGAAATAAAGGAGACTCGTTCATTCACATGGTTTACGAGCGGAGCCCTCAAAGTCGCCCCCGTTTGGGACTAGAAGGGGAAGGCTTACCCGGAAGAGTATCTGGCAAGAAGTAGGCCAGGCGCAGACATTCGAGTTTGAGTCATTGTTGGCATGCGCGTGTGTTGATAATGCCGCGGAGACGTGACCACTGGGCTGATCATCAAGAGACAGTGGAATTGGGCGTGTTGGTATAACATCATAAAGGTGCTTACCAGCGCAAACGACAGGGCTGGAGGGGACAGGAGAAGAGACGAGACAGAGCGCTCTGTCTCGTCTCTTCTCCAGTCCCCTCCTGCCCTGTCGTTTGCGCTGGTAAGCACCCTTTATGAGAACTGATCGTGGTTGCGGCACGCAGACGAGCATATCCTTCCCCGCTATACGTCATTACTGAGTGTTGTTAGGATGAGGGGGCACCTCGCTATCGCATGCACACCTAGTAAGCGCACAGAGCCCAATGATGTACTCTCCGCGCTCAAGGAGGCTTCTAAGAAGCGACGTTTAATGAGAAAGCTGACGGAGCTCGAGCGTGAGAACGGCTACTGACGAAGGTCGGCCGATACACGGCCTGGAATGGGAGAGAGTGTGACACACGGAGAACCTATTCCTTGGCGTGTTGTATTTGGTAGCGTGCTTTTTACCAATGCAGTGCCTGTCATGAAAGTGTTTCTGCAATTGGTAGTGATGATGCGAGCCCAAACGCGTGATTGGCTTGTGTGAAGACCCGTTGTTCAACCGAGGGTTGAAAAGAGAATGTTTGAATTTGAAATAGAAGAGCGGAGGTTCAGGCTTCGACTCGGGCAGACGCCTGAGGCTGCAATAAAGCGTCTCCCATGGATAATTTTATGCATGACAGGTGCAACGCTGTGAAGGCTAGGCAAGCAGTCCGTAAAGAAAACACGAGGTGTTGCTCCGCGCGGTTTCGTAGCCGAGTGGTCTGACGCGTCGCTCCGGAGAGTTCACCGTAGTTTTGAAGTGCATGGGTTCGAATCCACGTGGTGCCATTTTTTTAATAATTTTTGCGAGTTCAATTCGAAATCTTGTTGTTGTTTTTTTTTTCAGTAACTTCAACTTACTTGCACGCAGAAGTGAACTGCACGTATCTATTCATTTGTAGCACACCGTGTTCCCTTGTGAGGGCCGGAACCTGCTGAGCTGGCACCGAGATTGTACCAGCATGGCGATTTTGTCGCGATTATACCGCATTGTCGGTTTACCCTCGTTGATGTGAGCGAGTACTGCGTGTAAGATGACATTAATTCATTGATTAGGTAGCACAGCAGCTCCAATGAGGCTGGGTTAACGACAGGTGCTCACCTTCAACTTTTATTTTCGTCATTGCCCCGATGATCCACTTTTCTGTGCCGCTATTTAAACACTCAGCAGGTTATTGATTATAGCGGGCCACTGGCAGAGAAACCTGTTCAGTTTTAGCAAAACAGTGCGGAATCGACCTTCCACTGTACTGTGCGGTATCCCGACGCACTTCGTGCGAGTAACGAATGATATGTTATTCAGGGAAAAGGGAAGAAAGCAAATTTGTGTAGCTCAAAATAGTGATTTTGGCACACAAACACATAAAACATTTCCTAGACTTGGTATTCGCCCGTTTACTGTCTTAATATATGCGACATTTTTGTGAATTGTTATGCGCGATTTATTTTTGCGCCATTTTTTCGAAGCTGCCACAACAAATAAAAAAAAACGGCGGCGCGGGTCGCGCGGAGAGCGAAAACCTGATACGAAAGCAACAAACATAAATTACCAACTCGCATATTTGGATTGTTTATCCGATAACACAGGCGTTTGTTTTTTTAACCTGATGACAAATATGTATGCTTAGAAGTTTCCCGAGAAGCATTTATTGATTCTCGTACACCCCAAGCGACGCACTACTTTTTGGTCGCGGCAGTACACAGCGCAAACAAGAGCGCTAGCTTTGACAGCGTTGCACATGATGTATGAAACGGATAGTTGTTGGGCAATGGCAGCAAAAAAACTTATAGACACACTGCCTCCGCCAAGAAATTATGGCTCTCCTCAAGGGAAATAACTATAATTATATTTACAAATCGTGCAGACTCTTTTGTGTGGTTTTATGACGAAACATCTTGTCAGCAGCACCAACATGCTACAGTTTGGCTGGGCCTTGGAACTTCATAATACAACAAAAAGCTTGCCGGTGACATGTACATCAGCATCTCGTATACATAGTCATCAGGCCTATGCATCGCTCTCGACGCCTAATTCACACTTCTAGCAGGACGACCAATGGCACACATGGCCATGTCCCAACATGAAGTTGAGCCCAACTGCAGATAGTGTGCCGTGTTGCGCACGATTGCTATTTCGATGTGCAAAGAAAAAAATTCACAAAGGCATGTACAAAACAAACGACCATGCTTCGCAGAATTCAAAGCATTTATGTAAACATCACGGGGTAGGCTCGTTAGTGAAGTTCCAATTACGTTTATCATAATTTTTGAACTTCTGGTCATTGACCTGCACCCTGAACAACCCTGCACTCAACCCTAAATAAATAGGTGCCAGGAAAACTCTGAACCATAACCAGAATAACGATAACCCGATCTTCCAAAAGGCCAAATTGCTGCACTAACCTCAACTCTGTTGTTGCACCAACCCTAAGTAAACATTTGTATGGCTGGTTGAAGTTACTACAGCGCTTTTGAGTGCCGAGTCGAAGCGCATAGCAATACATTAAGAAGCAACGCGTCACCGACCCGGTCACCTTTCGGACTTACAAGACCGGATACGAGGACCTTTACACCGATCCTTGAACTTCATATATGAGCGTATTTATGCGTGGTGAACTTGTGACATTCTTATCTATGCTGGTTATGCCAAAGGGCAGCCTCTCGATTCAAAAAAAAAAAAAAAAGAAGAAGCAATCGACATACCCTTACATTTAGACGACTTGGTAAGGTCTCTTGATGTCCGCACAGCATACCTCTCGTTGACGGCAGCCAGTGACCTCTTGAAAAGCTCATCGTCTGACTTCAGGTAGCCGTCTTCATGATGATATAACCCTTGGAGGTACTTGTCGATCACATTCTGCCGCTCAAAAGGCTCGTGCATCGTCATATTGACCCTCGGGCAACAAGCGAAAGAGATAACGCACGCTGCACGCCCGCCGTGAACCGAGCAGATAGTCTCCAGCGCACGCTGCGAACAAAGCAAACGAACTGCGCTCGAGAGAGAGAGAGAAAAAAGAAAAAAATGACGACCTCACCGCCAGCACGCTGCATAACGAGCGTAACAAGTTGCAGCATAACGAGCCAGCCATTTGCAAGAGCAAATACCACTAATACAAAGGTTGACATTGCACAATGGGATGTCTCCGAATGACAAATGAGAGCCAAAGAAGTGCGATGAGGCTCTTCGTCGATTGACTACAGTAAAGAAGCTTTGCTAGGTAGTGTCTGCTTAGCATCATTTACCTGATGCCTCGTAGATATAACCGTTAGCGTCTGTCATAAGCTACCCTGCTACGAAGACCGAAATTGCAGTTATCAAAATACAATGCCGAGTCCCCCCACTGAATTTTTACCTACACAGGCCTGGTCTGCTACAGTCACCTTTATGCCTCCATTGCAATGAGTGTGAATTTCTTGATAATTTCTTTCTAGTGTGCAGATTATTCACCAATCAGAGGAAAAGACTTTTAGAAGAACCGCTTCGAAGGTTGAAATTAAATTTATCCTTTCCGGTTCTTCTTTCCTTTGGGGCTACTGTGCTGGGTTTTAGTTACAGGAGCGTTTGCAATTTCCTTTGGGAGACGAAAAGAATTGAATGCTATGTTCATCGAAAAAAAATTATAAAAATCAGGCATATTCATTAAAAATTCATCATTTTTTAAAAATTATCATTCATTAAAAATCCACCAATCCCCTATGGTGGGTGTCGCCAGAATAAAAGGAACAAACAAACAAAATCAGATGGACTTTTGTCACTGTTTTACCACACAGCTTCGCTATGCATAGGTGAACGGCGTGGTGTTCGGATCGCTTACACAGCTTCGTCTGATTCTCCTTCTCGTAGCACAAACACTGCCGTTCATAGCGAGGTCTGTCCTTGCTCGTGATAAAGCAGGCTTCGAGAGAAAACCATGCGTGGAAGCAGCCTCGACACCGACACGTGCGCTTAACCTTCAAGTCGCCAGGTGTGTTGAGCAGGCAGGTGGCGTCGTTGCCGAAGAAGTTTTCCTGGACTCTGCTCTCTTGCAGAAACGGTAAAAAAGAAAAAGGAATCGACACTGCACAAGACACCCACGAACAACTACTGTTCAGGAAGTCTGCACAACACTTGCCAGCGGAGCACTGCTCAGCAACACGGGACATCAATAATAGAAACGTTTTAAAACGTGCCACACACCAAAGCTACACTCTGTCGCCATCCGAGGTGCTCCTGGCCGTTGAACGCGCCTCTTCCAATTGTGTGTTTGATGCGCTCCAGCTCAGCCACTTTGGTGTTAGCGTAGTGGTAGTACATCATCTTTACGCTGCATGCGATGGACACATTCATGCGGATGTTGTAGCGAAAAGCATACTTCTTGTTATTGTGGGCACGCATGAACAGGCGTTTGAGGTCGCGGATTCGCTCGTCTAGGAGCATTATTTGACGGTAAGTCTTGTCCAGTTTGTCTTGTATGGCCGTAGCTCGACCCTCCAATGTCTCACTTTCGTTGGGCGGTACATCGGTTACTACGACGCCACTGTTCCCGCTGCTGCTGCTTGTGCTGCACTCCCCTTGGGGCGCTGCCATGTTCTGTGCTGCTTATCCAACCAACGACCGGTCACCGCCAGTAGTCACCCACAACGGGTTTGTTCAAATTCGTTCCAGTAAGCAAAGCTTAGTGGCTTCAGTTGTTTCGTTCAGCTTCCAAATCTTCCCTGCTTGAGACTGTCGTCAAACTTACTACGCGCCCGTGCCGTACCGCAACTGCAACCCCGTACCACAGAACACCTACTGCCCGTACAGAGAGAAGCACATCCTCGTAGTCTGGCACCCTTTGCCATAGCCTCCTAGATTTCCCTTGCCTGCCGGATGAGCGCGAAAAGCCCGTCATCTATGGCAGCGCTACCTACGTAAGGGTAAGGATCTTTGTAGGTGGCCTTTGAGATAGTAAATTTTGGCGTTTGCTAATTTGGATGCTATGCCATCTATTAAAGGGGTTGCCTGCGTAACGAGCGCAAAACGCCCGTCATTTATAACAGTGGCACTTACGTAGGGTTATTTTTAATTATAATTACGCCTTTTAAAAACTTTTCTACGTTATTTTTGTTGCATATAAGCTTCTAAAACGTAAAAAATATTTGAAGACACTCCTACCTAAGTGGCGTCACCACTATAGTTCCGACGACCACCGCTGGCCGCCGGTAATCCGGCAGGCAAAGAAAATCTAGCAGGCTACGCCTTATGCGAACAATGGGTGACGTATGTGACCACAGTACTACTCTAACTAGGGAACTATGGTATCAGAGTTTCGGTTCCGTTCTTGGAACCCGTTGGCTGGCCCTTAGAGAGCGTGATACGAGACCTGACAGTGGCTACCGTAGAACCGAACATTTTAGTCACCTCAAACAAAGTTCTTATTATTATTATTACATTTTTATTGGTCAAGATTCAAACCCCGTTGATCGCCCGCTAAAAAAGAAAGGGCAGCAGAGATCATCATCATCCGACGTTTGAACGGTTTGAAGTTTGAACGTCGCTTGAAGGTCTCGTAGGTGTTTCGTGGTCTCGTCAGAGAAAGTGCTTCGCCCCAGTGGAAGCGAACAACTGGGAAATGTGCCTTGTTTTACGGTGCGACCCCCGTCGGCAGCCGGAGTACCCCGACGACTGAGATTTTAGAGAAGCACTGCAGCGACGCGGACTTTCCGATCTGTTTACTTCCATTACACAAGTGCCACACTCTCACGACTGGGTCGTGAAGCTATAGTGAAGCTAAGGCCATTCCACTGCTGCCAAGGAAGACCTGGTAAATGAAGGCGCGATCACTGTGAAAGGAGTGCGTTGTGAAAACTTGTGCTGTGGTGGTGACGGATAAGACGTGGTGAAGCCTCTTAAATTTTTAGAGGCGAAACTCCTTATAGCGGCACCAGTTCGTCCCTCGTAGTATGTAACAAGTATAACATTTTGACCTCCAAGGTGGTGCTGGTGAGAGACTTATTCTGTGCGTTGTTGAACAATAAAAAATTGTGCTCAATGTACATGTCAATGGCTGCTAATGGGGAATGAGAGACAGGAGCATTCGGCTTTTAGTTAACGCGCAGGCTGCAATCACCATTAGCACCCATTGGCATGTACATTGAGCACTATCTGACAAGAAATGGTTGCTACGTTATACTCGCTGGGTGTAACCTCCTTAGCTTTAGAAATGTTTAGCGAGCGTTGAGCCGCAGTGCCATGAATACAATGAACTTGTATATACCATGAATGAACTCGACGTGGTTAAAAATGGAAAGTAGATACAAAGCGCAAGCCGTAAGAAAGTAAAAGCCGAATTCCTCCGCCTCTCATTTCCCATTAGTAGCCATTGGCATGTACATTGAGCACTATCTGACTGAAAAAGTTTACTACGTCATACTTGCTGGGCGTAACCTCCTTGGTTTTCGAAAGGTTTAGCGAGCGTTCGGCCGCAGTGCCATGAATACAGTGAACTAGTATATACCATGAACTCGAGGTGGTTAAAGGTGGGAAGTGGACCCGAAGCGCAAGCCGTAAGAAAGTGTGCGTCTGCCACCTCTCGTTTAGTCCTAGGAATGTCCGCTGGATATCGGTGCTTCTATATGGGAATATATAATGAAAAGTTGCGAGATGGTGGTATTTGGAGTGTTGAATAGATGGACGAACGGACACACAGACACATGCATGGATGGATGCTTGAACGGACGCAGGGGCGGCTGCATGGTCAACGCAGGGACGGACGCACGCACGGACGGGCTGATGGACGCATGGACGGTCAAACTGACAGACGCATGGACAGACGAAAGCAAGAACGAATGGACGGACGAATTCTTCGCCCCACTCTTCATCATTCACTCCGTGGATATGCTGCCATTTTTTTCTATGACATGTGCCACTGGAAAAGAAGAAATAAAGCTTCAATTTCTTTATCTTTATTTTACTTCTTCATTTGTGCAACAATACAAGATTGTCAGGGTGTTGGTGGCGAAAGGGGACATTGAAAGAAATGTCACCTGAATAGGCCTCCAGCTCCATACACGCGTTCACTGCACAGAATAATCACGTGCTTGTAGTAAATAGTTAAACAGTACTAGCATGCATAAAAAAACCGTAAAAATGACTTGTGGACAGGGGTGGAATATCCTGAAACAGAAATACGGCTGTAACTTAGTACAAGATACATGATATACACAATTAATACGGGAGGAATGCTAGGAAAATGGACTTGGAGACAATAATAGCATTGCAATGCACAAATTACAAAGAATTATCGAAGAAATACATGACTAAATGAAGCTGTAAACATTCAAAAGACGTATCCATTAAAGTTCACGAGGATCACAATAAAAAAAATACTTTTTGGATTGCTTGTGGAATGTTGCCACCGCGGGATGTGTCGTGATACAGGATAATAAATCTTTGTGGGTATTCTAGAGGCTTGAAATTCGCCAGTTTAATTGTTGTCCATAATTCGTTCTGGTCTTTGGAATAACGTATGCAGAACATCTGAAGTGGTACTTCAAATAATTTTTTGTATAAGTGGATAGAAACGTTGGAGAGTTGGCTGCATATTGAGAATAAATGAGCTTGCAGATTCGATGAGCATACGTTGCACAAATGCCGAGTATTTGACTCACAATGGCATAGGAGGTGACACATTCATGATATCATAAATTATGAACACACTACAGGTTTTTCCCGCTCACTTTAATCCACTTGCAAGCTTAAATAATCTACACGTCATTGAAATAATCTGAGCGCTAAGCTATTTAACATGTGCCAAACTTTCGATCGATGCGCCAAGATATTTACTCCAAGCACTGACTCTGTTGGGCCACTTGCCAGTGAGTTTAATCCAATTGCTAATGACTTTAATTCAGGTGCCAGTCAGTTTAGTCCATGCACCAGAAACACATAGTTTGCCACTTTATGCAGTCTAAATGTCGGAATAATGTAAACGTGGAGCGACAGGAAACTTCTTTTGCTTACCTATGCATGCTAGCACTTATGAAATGAGGTGCAGCGCTATTTCCGCCTGTTAGTCTATGCTTTATAACTACTGCATCATACCGACTAATCACCTACACCATCGCATATGCAGAGACTCATGTCGTCTGCTCAGCATACGGCATTCAGCTGTTCATTCGCTGAGCCGTTCACGGTCGTCTGCTCAGCCCAGTGAGAACGATGGTGACCGACAGATGATATTCATTCGTTCTTAAAATCGGAAATAACTATTCAAAAACTGAACTTGCATATATTTGGATTCATGTGGAATCAAGGTTTTTATAAAAACATCAAGGGAGATTCTTCGATTTTCATGTAACACATGACGCTAGTGCTGTTGAAGCGTGTTTGCTTGAAACATGCATGTTTCATTGGATACACATAATTTTCTTTAAATAGAGAGATAACAGCTAATATGAATGTAAAATATAACTACCGTTGTCCACATCTGGATCATGATTTTATGTCTTGTGTGCACTGCAAGAAGAAAACCTCTTCGAATTATCTCTGATTCGCTCGGCCCTGTGAAAGCCTCGTAATTTCTTGAGCATGTACCTGCTGTTGACCCATCGTTGCCCACAGCCAGGTTCTCTATATCTTGGTATGCCTTATGACACTCCGATAACCATAGTCTGTCCTTCGCAATAAATGGCCTGTCCCGATCATGTGATGCTATACAAAAACTGATTATGAGATTTAGTGACGAATACAAAATATTCTTCAACAAGTTCCTGCTTTTTCTTTCGTTGACCTTAAAGTGACTCCACCCGGGCGAAGCACTCATCTACAAACTTGTACTTAGCAAAGTACAAACACGGCTCAAGCGAACAACGGCAGTGAATTGTTTTCCCAAATACTAGCAGCGAATACAAATAATAATGATTTCTGTTACTTTGTGACTATTATTCTATATATATTAGGAACTGCATTTGAGTTGTACTGCCATTTTGTACTGTCGTAGGGGTTGGTTGTATTCCACGTGAAACTGGGTTTATTGGCAGAAGTAGTACTTGCACAGCAGGTCTTATGATGCGGAAAGCGGGCGGCAGCAACAGACTCAGGAATCACAGCACTCGGGGCAAACGCTCGCGCTTGGCTCCTCTCGCTAAAGGCGTCACCCACTGCGGCACATAATCTTCTTCCTCTCTACACACGCATTTCTCTATTACCTGATTGATAGTATGAATATGGTCTATTGTGGAGTAGCCTATACGAAATCCTGCTTGGTTCTTTGGGTGACTGATCTCTAATGTCTTCTTAATTTTATTAGCTATTATTTTATGTGAATAGTTTGTAGAGAACGGAGAGATCTGCCTGTAATTTGTCAAGTTCTTGGTGTCTCCTTTATTATGGATTAGGATGATGTTGGCATTCTTTCAAGATTCTAGTACACTTCCCGTCAAGAGACACTTCGTATATAAGGTGGCCATTTTTTATAACACAATTTCTCCGCCATCCTTTAGGAGCTCCGTTGTTACCTTATCCTCACCAGTGGCTTTGCCTCTTTGCATTGCTTGTAGGGCTTTTACTTACCCTGTTGTTACTGGTAGGATGTCGAATCCCTCTGGACTATTATTGTTTCTGACGATATCATCCTGGTTGTTTTGGCTTCTGTACAGCTCTCCGTAGAACTCCTCCGCCACCTCGACTATCCTATCCATATTGGTTATGAATTTATGACATTGCCTTAATTCCTTATTATGTAACACATACATTCGATTTTCGCCAATGCACAAGTTTGCCTTTGCAGCTTTTAGGCTTCTGCCGCTTTTTACAGCCTGCTCAATTTTCTCCATGTTATACCTCTTGATGTCGGCTACCTTACGCTTATTAACATCGAAAGCTTGACTAGCTCTATTTTGTCGGTTGCATTTGAGGCTTTTATGGTTTGTCGTCTCTTGAATAAGATTTTTCGTCTCCTGAGATAGTTTGCCAATTTCCTGTCTAGTGACTGTACCTCCGACTTTCATAGCACACTCTTTGATGATACTAGTAAGGTTATCGTTCATTGTGTCAATGCTATTGTCGGTTACCTCATTTAGTGCCTCGAATCTATTCTTAAGCGAAACTCTAAATTCCTGTACTTTCGCTCTCACTACTAGTTCATTATTTGGCTACTTGCGTATCAGTTTTTGTCTTTGCTTTTTTAAATCTAGGTGAGTACGAGCGCTTACCATGCTATGGTCACTGCATCGGATCTTGCCAAGTACTTGTACATCCTGCACAATGACTGAGTGTACACACAGAATGAAGTCTATTTCGTTTTTAGTTTTGCCATTAGGACCGTGCCACATCCACTTAAGGTTAGCCCATTTTCTGAAAAAAATATTCAAGATCCATAAATTATTACATTCCGCAGACACTACTAATACTTCACCTCTGGCATTTTTAGAGCCAATGCCATACTCCCCCAGTGCATGGTCTCTGGCCTGTTTCTTGGCTACTTGGCCATTAAAGTTGCCCTTCAGAATAGTATACTGTGACTTCAGTTTATTAATGGATGACGGAACGTCTTCATAAAAGCGTTCAACCAAATGATCAACATAACGATATGTAGGCGCGTAGGCTTGTATCAGCTTCATCTTGTACCTTTTGTTAAACTTAATTATGACACTTGCCACCCTCCCACTGATGCTATACATAGTTATCCTCTTTGTTGCCAGCAATATTCTTGTGTATAGGAAACCGCACCCCTGGTTCTTTTCTATCAATTAATCCACGGTAGCATAGTACGTATCCGTTTTTCAGCACTATATATGTTTCACGTGTCCTCCCAACTTCGCTGAGCCCTATCATATCCTCGAATAGGATAATAAATGCACAACACTGATTAGACCCATAGCCATAGGCTAGTAAGGGGTCTAACGGGAGAAAGTATACAAGCAGAATACAATTGGTATATAAGAAAAAAACCAAAACATCAAAAAACGTTGATTTTTCAACAACGTGGATGACTTTCCACAGGGATGACTAACAGCACAGCGCTTAAGCTAATAATAATGATAACTGGTTGCATCCCGAAACCACGATATGAGGGTGACATAGAAGCTTCCATGTTACTAGGTCCTAGTAATTTCGACCATCTGGTTTCTTTAGCGTGGGCTGACATCGCCCAGTACACGGGAAACGCTCAACAAACTGGTTTGCATGAAAAGTAAATGTCTAAAAAAGTGCTGAAAGATCTAGCAAGTCTTTTTAGAATCCTGGCAAGAAGTTTACTAAGCTTCTGATAATATAAGTATAGTAAATGTTTACAAAGTTTCTTTAAAAAATCTAGAAAGACGTTTTTTAGACATCTTGCTAGAAGTTTTCTAGCCCTATAATAACATGGCGTTAGCACAGCTACAGGAGGTTTTCAAGCTGCTTAGGTTTTAATAACATCTCAACAAGACTTCTTATATACTTTTGAACTATTCTTTTTGGACATTTACTAGAAGTTTTTTAGCTTTTTCTGTGTTTCGTGGGCAGTTCACTGGATTTCGTGTCGACCGGTTGTGCCCCGGCGATCACCGACGATAGCGCAGCTCTGGTCGACTGGCTCGCCCTACGCCATCTCCTGACGCCAACAAGAGCTCTCGCTGAGTGGCGCCCCGTCCTAGGACTTCTGCGACCATGTCCATCTTCCCTATCGTTTCCTTACTTACGTATGTGGCTGTGTCTGCGCCTTTCTCTCGTCCTGCTCTTCTCTCTATCTCAATACCTTTCATTCCTACCTATCCTTTTAATCTCTCCTAACCCCCATCCGAGATACTGTTGAGGTGTCCTCCCCCTGAGAGACAGGGCTCACTTTTATGTTTTTTTTTTTTTCATTTACGAATCACCCCCCCCCCCCTGGAGCTACTGTAGACGAGATGGACATCAGGGACAATCTGGCTATATGTACAAAAACAAAAAAACTTACGATCTCGTTTAGAACTTTTGCCTCAGATGCCGGGCCTTTCCCCCACCTCACCCTGAGCTCAACCGCGCACAGGCCACTACTTTGCGTTTACTTCAAACAAAGATGTATCCCTCCCCTGCCCTCTTTCACCTCATATTTCCGGACGAGTACACAACCCCCCACTGCCGGTGCTGTGGCATTCACCCGGTTACGCGCTTCCACATATGGTGTGGGAGGAACCCGCACAGTACAGACATAAATTACACCACGATCCTTTTGTCGAAGCTTCATGAGCGTCTCCGGAGCCCAGTTATCGACGACCAAATCTGGGCGATCCAGCAAGCCCCTGAGGCGGCGTCGAGGCAAGCCTTTGACGCCCCCTCATGAGAGGCCTGGGCCCAGCCTCCTAAACTTGCTGGTTTCTGGTAATAAAAGTTTATTCCTCCTCCTGCGAACGTAAAATTTGACGAAACGTGGCCTAAAAAATTGGCAGATCTCGTGTATAGTGGGAATCAGTGATATGCGAAACACGAATGAGAAATGTTGATATGTCACTTTAAAGTCAGCACAACATTATGAGGTGGAGGTAAATGATGCCGTACATGACCTCTGTGTCATGATTTTCATGTTTAGATGTGTTGTTTACTTTCGTCATCTATTCACGTCACGTGATACTAAGTTTAGTATATGTGAAGCTAGCGAGAGGGCGTGAGCACGCTATGAACGTAGTATATGGTGTCATGTTCTTACATGACAAGCGTACGTGTCAGGATTATCAAGTTTGCACCAGACATAAATTTAGTCATCCATTGACGTCAAATAACACAAAATTTGGTATATGTGGAGCTAGCAAAACGGCTGCGAGCGCATCATGAAGGGCCCAATATACTGCTTTGATGCGCTCGCACGCTGGGTACAGCGACACAACGTTAGCAAAACGCGAGCACTCTGTAGTCTCACGCGAGGCCCGACCAGCGTCTGTCGGCACGGCCCTATGGCAATTGACGTGAAATGTGACAAGCTGCATTTCGCGCTGATGCGTTACCTAGACAACACTGCGTCTCCCTTTTTTTTTGACATGCGCGTTTCTGCGCCAGATGCGCAGAAACGCGCATGCGTTCAAGCAACGCGGCGCGCTCCTGCGAGTATATGGCAGGACCGGCGCCTTTATTGCAACGCCGGCGTGACGCGACGAAATGAAGGCCGGCGAGCACGTGCACCACGACACGTCGAAATGTATTGGTGTTTTGTCTGTGGCATGTAGTCATGTTCTCACATGACAAATTTGGCATATGTGAAGCTAGCGAAACGGCCGCGAGTGCATAATCAGTGTGGCATGTGGTCATGTTCTTACATGACAAGCATGTGATGATTATGTTCGTGTGTCATTTACCTATGTAGTCCGTTCGCATCCCGTAATACCGAGTTTGGTACAAAGAAGCTAGCGAAACGGCCGCCAGCAAATCAAAAGCGTGGCATGTAGTCATGTTGTTACATGAGACGCATCTCATGATTATCAAGTTTGCACTAGTCACATACCTTCGCGATGCATTCACGTACTGCAATATCAAATTTGGTAAATGTGACGCCAGCGAAACGGCCGCGAGCGCATCATGAGCGTGGCATTTCATGTTGTTACATGACACGCATGTCATGATTTTCATGTAAGGGTCTGTCACTTGTGTTCTCCATGCAATCATGTCATACCATACCAGTTTTGCAACATGCCATGTGAACCAAACCACCGCAAGAGCTACAGGACCATGAAAAGTAAATCATGGCATTCATGACATATATGTCATGATTTTCATGTTATGACTAGTCCAATATGTTCTTCATACTGACATGTTATGCCGTACCAAGTTTGGTATCGATACCTTTACCGAAACTGCCAGTAGAGCTAGACAGACAGACAGACAGACAGACAGACAGACAAACAGACAGACAGGCAGGCAGGCCAGGCGGGCAGGCAGGCCAGGCAGGCAGGCCAGGCAGGCAGGCAGGCAGGCCAGGCGGGCAAGCAGGCAGGCAGGCAGGCAGAGGCAGGCAGGCAGGCAGAGGCAGGCAGAGGCAGGCAGGTAGGTAGGTAGGCAGGCAGGCAGGTTTAAAGTCGCCGAAGTTCGATAAGAAAGGCTTCACATTTATTATATCTTTTTGAAAGGGTAGATGCTAGGGCACGTTGTTAGTGCATCACATGAATGTGCACAGCGCTTAACAGAGAAGTACTAATTGAGCTCACGTGTGTTTGTAAGAAACAAGTCACAAGTTTTGCGCTGCTAATGACTGGATCAAGGGCCCGATTCTCGGTGAAAAACAGTAAGCATAGAGCACTGCTCAATGTGGCAAGAAAGAAAGTAAGAGAGAGAGAAGGAAGAAGGAAAAGCAGTACGTCGTGCACAAAGGCGCTACGCTTCCCCAATTTTTTAGATATTAAATGTGAAGAGTTTTTTTGCAAACTTCGGTGACTTTGCGCGTATCTATCTACCTATTTATTTATCTATCTATCTGTCTGTCTATCTATCTATCTATCTATCTTTCTATCAATCTAGCCGCTTACGTTTGGGTGCTCTCCTGGTCATTCCCTTAACTTGGGGTGAAGCAAAATTAGCATGGCAGGGTAAAATGGTTTGACGTTGTGGGGGTGCTGACACCCCCCCCCCCCTGTAAAGTTGTCTGCGCCGCGTGGCGAACGTGTCTCGCCCCAAGGCTTCATTTCGGTGGTGACCACCGCCGGGCGATAGATGGCGTTGTGTTCGCTTTGAGTACCACTGTTGGTAGAGTGGTAGCGCCGGTGGTGGCCCCTGGCGGAAGGCAGGCCTTGGCGGTGGGCGAGCGAGCCTCTTCTGCGCGTGGCGGCTGCCGCGAACGGTTGTCTGTCGCGTGGGCCCCCCGGTGCTCGGCACCGCGGGCTTCGCGCCGGGGTCCCACGTGGAAGGTCAGGCGTTGGCGACGCCGCCTTGGGTATGTGTTAGTGTGTTGTGTGTGTTAGTGTGTGTTTATCATGTTATTGTGTGTTTAGTGTGTCACTGCGTTATGTTGTGTGTATGGTAGCATGTTAGTTAAAATTGATGTAACATTCGGCAGACGATATCGTCGTCTAAATTAGTTAATAAATGTATGTATGTTGTGGGCTTTGTACCGACCGTGTCCACTGTGTCCGTTCACTCCAAGAGCGTGGCGTGGCGATGCGCGCGTTCGCCTCGTCGCCGAGATTCCACAACGTCTATGACGCACTGGTCAAGACATGAATAATGTCACAAACCTATCACGTACGTCGTCAAACACTTCTCACCAGACAGTGGCACATACTAACGGCGGGTGTGTGCCCCTGGTATGCGGGTATCTGCCCCAGGTGATTGACACTTAGTATCTATCCAGGAACGACGAGAACACACACGTGCGTTTTTAACACGCGAACGTTAAGAAATACCCGACATCAGTCACGTCGACCCGACGAATGGAAACAATAAATGTCAGGGTCCCAGCTGGAATCGAACTCAAGCATTATGCGTGGTAATGAAGCATTTTACCGCAGAGCCACGCTAGGTCTCAGAACTACTTTTCAAGCTAATCATCGTGAAACGTCTATAGTAGTTGCAGCGCTGCCTAGCCAATATTACACATGTGCTTCTTTGACACAGCTGTCATGTTGGGTTAATGTCTATTGTGGTTAGGTGCAATGTGCTAAAGTTCATTTATGTAGCAGTGCCCAGGGCCAGCATCTTCGCGAGCATCTTTGCGTTGCCAAAATGCATGTTCTAGTTGGCAATGTTGCGCATGTGTAAACAGTTAGTTATATTGATACACAACAGCCGGCACAGCCTGGCTGCAAGAAAGAGATAGACGACGTTGGTGGCTGGTTGTTGATGAACTGTCGTCATCTTGTTCGCCGAGCACGGTGCATCGCATTTAATTTATTAAATAAGTTACCTGTAACATTATTGGTGGAGGTGGACGACTCCCGTACCTCGATGGAGGCGCGCAGCGGTCGCAACACCGGGGACTCTTCGGCTACTTCAACTGCCAGTGCCTCATCCCTACCTTAAAAGAGAGAAATTCTAAAAAGAGAGAAAAAAAAAAGAGATTCTTAAGAATCTCTCTTAAAAGAATCTCTCTCTTAAAAGAATCTCTCTCTTAAAAGAATCTCTCTTTTAGGAATCTCTCTTAAAAGAGAGATTCTTAAAAGAGAGAAAAGATAAAAGTGAGCCCCATAACTGTGTGCATCATAGTGCGACACCTCGATTGATATGTGGGGTTTAACGTCCCAAAACCACCATATGATTATGAGAGACGCCGTAGTGGAGGGCTCCGGAAATTTAGACCACCTGGGGTTCTTTAACGTGCACCCAAATCTGAGCACACGGGCCTACAACATTTCCGCCTCCATCGGAAATGCAGCCGCCGCAGCCGGGATTCGAACCCGCGCCCTGCGGGTCAGCAGCCGAGTACCTTAGCCACTAGACCACCGCGGCGGGGCATAGTGCGACACCTCAACAGTGGCTTATGAGGTATGCGGATAAGAAGGATTAAAAGAGATAGGGACAGAGACACCCACATACAGAAGTAAAGAGAAGATAGAGAAAGATAGGGACGCGGTCGAAGGAATCCGAGGACGGGGCACCACTCAACGAGAGCTTCACAGCGTCAGGAGATGACAGAGGGCTTCTTCTAGCCTTTCTTGTTACTGAGGTGTTTTCTGCACTGGTTCTGCAGACTGTGCATTTTACCAAAGACTTGTGGGCACCACCATCTGGGTCTGTTAAGTCGATGTTTTTTTTCGCTTTTGCGTATTGCGATGCGAATTATAAAACCATGAAACATTGTATGCACCAGCTCAATTACTCATGCGTATGCATCTACCGAACCACTGTTCGTTTATTTGTTAAATATGCAAAACACAAAGGTTAACACACCAGCATGGCGGCAGTGAAACGCGACAAAGTCTTAGTTGAGTTGTTAATGTTTCCATTTGGATCGAGCCGGCCATTCAATTTACCATGGAATGTCAGAAGAACGCTTTTCCTTTTCTGGACGTGCTGGTGAGACGGGAAAAAGCGGGGGCGAAGGACGTTTGAGCTTCGTGGTGTACCGTAAACCTATGCACACCGGACGATGTCTACAGTTTGGGTCCCCCAAGCTGACAAGACATTGGTGGTCAAGGGGCTCGTGAACCGCACAAGGGTCATTGCAGGCTCAAAATAAATGCGAAGAAACAAAGAAGCGGTCGCCACCGACCTCCTGGACAATGGGTAGACGAAGAGCTTTATTCGCCTAGTATGACGGTGCCGTCACGGCCAAAAAACTCTCCGTTTGCCTTCTTCGGCGAAGGATGGCACTGAAACATCTCCCAAAAATTCCCACCACGTGCATAAGGGCTGAAAGTTGGCCCAGTTGGTGACAGTACTCGAATGTATTTTAACACAGCACATTACTTACTAAGCACAGCATTAAAACCACAGAGCACCCAGGTTTGTCCCTTCTTCTCTTGTGTCCGCGTAGTCATGCACTGTGCAGCCGCGTCACGGTTTCATACGTTCTGGGAATCAAGGAGCATTTGACCAGGGTGTTGAGAAAGGGGGGTATAGAGGTTCGTGATTAACAATCTCCAGGCTAGTCAACAATTTTCCATCCACTGATTATCATGTGACTTACACCGGTGAGACAAAAAAAAAACTTTCCGGAAAGCATGCCGCAACACCAAAACGACGCGCGTAGCTTCAACGTTGCACGAAACGGTCTTGCAGTACACAGCGAAAAGATGAACCATCGCATCGACTTCGACGCTGCCAGGGTCATCGACACGGAAGGAAGCCGCACAAAAGGCAGAGTCCTGGCATATCCAAGCAACACCTGGAATCATTAGGCACTCAAATTGGACGGTCTCCTGAATTATTGGAGAAAACTCTGCAGCAAGAAGCAAGGCGGGAAGAAGGATGATGAAGAAGAAACACCAGCAAGAAAGCTGGCCGCGCAGACACCCAGGAGTAAGAGACCGAATCATCAGTCACAAAACGCCGTGTCATGATTTTGAATGCGAAGCATTTCTTTGCGTACTGCAAGCACTTGTGGAATCTGTGTGTCTGTGTGTCTGTCTGTCTGTCTGTCTATTTATCTAGCCGCCTACGTCTGAGTGCTCTCATGTTCACCCCCCTAACCTGGCATACGCCAGAATCAGTACACGAGGGTAAGATGGTTTGACTAATACAACTCGCTGGTCAGGACATGAACAATGACACAATTTTTTTGCATGCGTCGTCAAACACTTTCCAAAAAAACAATGCTACTGGTAAGCGGGTATGTGAAACAGGTGACAGACATTTTATATTTACCCAGGAACGGCAGGAACACACATGGTTAACTTCAACGCTTGAGCGTCAAGAAAAAGCTGCCATAGGCAGCATTGACCGGAAGAATGCAAACAATAAATGTCAGTGTCCCAGCAGAAATCAAACTCTATTCTGCATGGCCATAAGTATTGTACCACAGAGCTACGTCATGTTAAGTTAACGTAAATTGTAGTAAGGTGCCGTCCACTGTAGTTAGGCACCATCTACTGAAGCACAAAAACCAATGCTCCATATCAGCTTACTGATTCTGGTGTTGCTAATATCCATGTTTCTGTTCGCATCGCTATGCCACTGTACACAACTGCTAATATAAAACATATGAGGCTGTTTAACGTATGTGTGTGAGTGGATTTGTACATGGATTTAGCCCCACTTCATAATGTCTCACTCAATAAAAAATAAAAAACAAATTCACCTCGCATCCGCATACTTCGCATAACATTGATTACCAAGGTACATGAGATCGGCTAAATTTTTTTAGTTTTTATTTAATTTTAACGTTAGAAACATTTGGCTAAAAATGCCTTGAGAGTTCATTTTGTTCGTATGGATACTTAACATTGCTATACTTATCGTGATACGCAGCACGGAAAACATTAGTCCCATACACCATTCCTGAAGAAAACTAACTAAACAATGCATAAATAGTGCTATAAAGATACCTGCCCTCTTGAACCATGTCATGGTTCCACCCGAGAAGCCTGAGTGATCGATTTGAACAATGCTGTCAAAGCAGAGAATCTGGACATAGCGGACCACATACTCCCGAGGATTCCATCTGGTAATTAAAGAATACATGGAGCAGAAATGCGAAGACTGGTTATGTGGCACGGAAGTTCCTGAAAGCATATGACCGCATACCGTATGTAAACCTTTTGTATATCACACAACTGAAACAACACAAAATTGTGAGTTCTCTTCCCAAATCTGACAGAGTTGGGACTTTCTACCATACTGACGGCTTATTTGATACAGTGAAGAAACCATATGAAGTGCACGTGATGCTGCTCGCAAATAATTTCCGACTGTACCCTGGGCTACAGCCTGCATGCAGACCTAGCTACTGATAGCAGCAGTAGCAAAGTTTCATGCGCTGACAAGGCTTCGTTTTTTTTTTTCGTTGAGGGTGTCAACAGTATAGAGATGGTGCCAGAATTATTTTACCGGGTTGTTGGGGAAAGGGGGCACCCACGATATAAGTCAAGTATCTGTGAACGTTGCAATTAGTGAGCTCATCCAGGAGAAGGCAGGGATGCGGCAAACTTAGCCATTGTGTTATGACCACGGTCCCTTTAGAAAGGGGGGGGGGGGGTGAGGCAGGCAAAATTTTTTGGAGGGTCCAGCTCGCCTTCTCATCCCTGATGCCGCCCCTTCAACAGTCTCGAGATGGAGGCAAAATGAAGAAACAAAACATGCATCCAAAATCAGTCGGAGTTCATTAAGGTACCACAGTGGCAAATTATTGGTCATGAAATGATGAGTTATCGAAATGGTGATGCGTATGACCCGTGCTTCTGATGAGTGCGACAATCAGACACAAGTGCAGATCAAAAAAAAAACTTGTATGTTCCTACAGCACGGCTGTTGTGCCCTGTGATGTTTCCTTTGACTGTACAGTGCAAAACCCCGGCCACGGAGCGGCCGCATTTCAGCGGGTGCGGAATGCGAAAACAGTTGGATTTAGGTGAATATGTTAAAGGACCCCAAAGTGGCCAAAACTATCCAGAGTGCTTTACTATGCCATGCCTCATAGTCAAATAGTAGTTTTGGCACATAAGTCATACTATTGCATAAGGCAACTACTGACAAACACAGTGCCGAGCGCATAACGACTCGAAGCTGTCGCGGGATGCAGGCTGTCAGTAGTATTTGAGAAGAAAAAAAGGAAAAAAAACTCTCGGGTTCATATATCTTCCTTTGGTCCATCTAGCTTCCCTCCCGCCTTTCTCTTTCGTTCATCAATGAAGTTGTAAAAAAGCTGCGTGGAGATTTGTTTCCAGAGCTTTGACTGATTCGCGGTCAAATATGTGCTAGTCCCCGCTTTTCCATTCAAACCACGCGTAGCGGCTTTATTCCATTTCATTTTGTTTTGCATGCATGTGTGACCACTTGTCACTGACGTGTCATCAATTAAAAAGATGATATTATAAAACGGGACGTATCAATGAAAGCTCTGGAGTATACGAAGTGCATCGAGAGCGCTGCGCGATGGGACAGCGCATGCTGGGTTGGTGCCATCTCGCGAGTTTCGACATGAAGCAAGGCAGCCTTTGCTTCCTTCTGAACACACTGCAACATATTATAGTACACTATCGCAGCCGCGTTTCGTGTCTGTGAACAAGCACGCAGTTGACGGAGCTGCGACAGCCAGAAGTAGACGGCTTTTCGAGCAGCGCATAGCGATGGTAGCGATGGCGCATGCAGCCAGCGCGAGACTGGGAGGGGCACTCGGCGGGAGGGCAAAGCGGCTTTAGGAGAGGGAACTCTATGGAAGAAAATAGCATGGAGGGTATCGAAGGAAAGAGCGAAAGGAGTGATCGTCGTGGTCTCGATAATCAAGCGCGACAACTGTTTCAAAAAATTCTCACGGCTCCGTGTATGTCGTACACTCAGGCACTATTTCCCCGCCATACCTAAATTTCGACCTCTGGGTGGTTTAGGGGCCCTTCAAAGATGCAAACACAAAGGTTAACAGCCCAACATGGCGACGCTGAAACCTCTATGGGCCTTGAAACTTTGCCGTCACGCTATTGGGGAGCTTTATATGGCGCAATAAAACTGCCACACCGCGGCGCCACAGTAGGTTAGAGGCCACATTTCTCTGGGTTGTTTCCACAGAGACCGCAGATGCAGCCGGCGTTAGCTGAAAGTTTGACGTGTATGCGGTATCTGTGACTGCGTTTTGGATAAAGGTCAAGTTCAGATACTTTACAGTTGAAGCGTGACGTTCGCGTGACAATATCGTTTAGGTGCCGTTTCAGCTACAAGGGCAATCCTGAAAAGGTTACACTGTTTTACAGGCCAAGGGCAGCTAAAGAAGGTAATGAACAGACAACTTCAGCATCGATTCAAAGCATGTCCGTTTGCGTGCGAGACAGTTCCATTAATCGGACATCATCCATGTGGATGGTGGAATAAATGGCGACAGGAGTATCATTGTTGAGGGGAAAGCCACGCTGCTAAGAGACATGCCTAACAACATTTCTCGAGTGTTCTACGGCCTGCCAGCCTACTTTATGAATCGGAAAGTGCCGCGGACAATTTAAATGCCACTGAAATGTCCAAAAGAGCCATCGCAAGAAACTGCGCTTTCAGCCACAATAAACGGGCCATCGGCTACTTATTGTTAAAGAAAAAGAAGAAAGACTCAAGATGTGCTGGTGCTCCTTTAGGATGTCTTTTGAGCTCTACACATACCCCAGGGTTGAGTGAAGGTGAAAATGATCTATTCTTTCTCATACGCATTTCCTTGGCTTCCTTCAAAACAAGATCGTGATCAGTCCTATTACTTAAGCGCCCCGATTCACCACAGAAGCACGGCACTTACTGCATAAGCGCGTCGATCCTCGTCACCCTACTAGTGAGAGACAGAGACTAAGAACAACAACGCCGAGTCCGGGGGATGTATTAATTACACGTGGTTTCCATTGAGAATATTGACAACACAAATTGCATTTGAAAACAACTGTGTCTCACCATTGGGCTGATACGCACGAGAACTAGCAAGGCTTTCGAGGTCTGAAAACGACAAGAGTTGTCAGCAAGAAAGCCTTTCAATGACGGTTACGATCTGCCTATGTATCTGTTCTGAACAGATTACCAACAAAGCAAGGTAACGTCCTAGAACATTTTCTGTGACAGAAAATTAGTCCGTAACCACTGCTGGAACGACTTTCAGGCAATTTAAAGTTCAGAAAATAACAGTGCGAGACCCTAAGCTCAGGTTTTCATGCATTTCATGCTAACGACATTTCGTTCTCTATACAGCGCATCACAGTCATTTTAAAGTATTATTTGAAGTTGTTAGGCCAACTCAAGAGACATTTTCCACTCAGAAGGTCTATGTGCATTGTCTGCTAGCGCAATGAGCTGCTAGATGAATGTGAGAACGTTTATCTTGTCCCTTGTCTTCGGTAAGAAAACATTCTGAATGCAGATACGCAAAAGAAACTTGCAAAGATAGGGTACATGGCAGCGAGATGCGTGTCAGTGTCAGTGCTCAGCAGATTGCGCTTTCAAGATGGCAAGCATTTCTAATTCTCCCGATGAAGAAGCTGCACGATGTGAGCATCAGCGAGCACACACACAAGAATGGCCATGTTATCAGTGAGCCAACCACGATTTTCACACAAGAGAGGCCAAAGCTAAGCACTCACAAAAGGAAGAATTGAAAACTATAAAAGTACGATGTAGCCTGCTGGACTTTCTTGCTAAAAATATGTGTACGTCAAGAATTAATACCCTTCAGCTTTGTGATATGAACCAAAAATCTAATCAAGAAGTATTTTGTTAATTAGCGATTTCTCTGTATAACAAGCTATGGCAAAGTATTTTTGCCTTGACGGAGAGTATGTACATGAAGATGACAAGTGTCTGATAGTCATATCATCATTATAAGGAAATCTGAATTTAAAAAAAAGAAGCATCATGTTAATCTCTGAGAATGTTTATATACATAATAATGAATGATGCATTGACAGCTTATAATTGTATCAAAACTGCCTTAGCTGCTCCAAGACAACAATGACACACATTTTTGTACAACAGGAGCCTACATTTTATTAATGGCACCTGTGTAGGCTCAAAACATCGCGACAGTGCAGATAATGAAGCCTTTTTAAAACAGCCTTTGTAAAATGCCTGCACGATGCGACCAGACAGGTCACTTCTTGCACTAACAATGTTAAAAGGTGATGCGCACGAATAAATATATTACAAATACAGAATACCAAAACAAAAAAGTAATAAAAAGCATATGCAGGAGCACAAAAAAATTTCTAGGTCACCTCTCACGCTCACTTTCATGCACAAGACGCACCTATGTAAATAAGGCAATATTCTGATCACACAAACAACCACTGTAAAACACACTGCAAGTTGTCTCTCCATTGACTAGCAACGCTAATGTGTCTGAACCGCTCAGCGCACTGAAATATAACTTCTAAACATACGCTGCGTGAACGTCTTTGGCAGATAGCTGGTGAGATATTAAAACAGCAACTACGGGCCTGGACGTTGCTAGAATGGAAAAAGACAGCAAAGCAGCTGTTCAGGTTCTATGAAGAAATTCTAGTTATCTTGTTCAAGGCAGCAGTTGGAAAGAGCAAAGAAACAAATGAGAAGTGCAAATTACAAGTTAAATGCAACTAGCATGTTCCTGTGCCCCCTCGTATTTTAAGCACATGTTGTAGAACACCTTGATGGCACAGCCAATAATTGTTGCGTAAGAACAATCGGGCCACGCAATAGTTTCAAAAGCCCAGACTTCCAGATAAATCGGCTCACACTCGCAGGTTGATGCCGTAAATACAGAACACGTTCGTGCCTTGGAAGATGAGATGAATCGTAACGTAATAGACTGTAGAAAACTTTAGCAAGGGGGTTCAGAGGTCTACTTTCGAGGCCTGTACTGAATACTTGTTAATGTGCATAACGGCAGTGCATGTAACAAAATCTCATGTGTATAACCTCTACGTCAAATCCTTCCAACGACAGAAAACGCAACGTGTGGCACCAAGAGATGACATCTGACATAACAAAGTAAACGAGTTTTCATTAAAAAAAAAAAGCAGCATGAGGTGACGGCATCCGTCAAACAGATGCATCGCTCAGCACAACGAAGCAAGAGGTGCCGGTGAAATATGTTCAGTGTCAAGTTCTGTCGAAACAAAGCTGATGTATGGGTCTGTGTCGAAGGGAGCGCAGAAAATCGTCATGTTTTGCGAGTGGAGAATTCAAGAAGGCTTGCTCGGGGTTGTATGCACACTTTCTTGGATAGCACACTCTATGTACAAGGAAGGGAAACAAAAGAAATAAGGTGCAGGTACAGATGTGACGTGTGTACGGTGCAACTGCCGCTCGAAACCGCAGGACAAGACTAGACTAGTTTTTCCTCGAGCGGTAGAACCTGCTTGCGTATGCATTTTGAAGGTTATATATGTAACAGCGCGCTCGCGGATAATATGCATAACAGTGATGGCTTGCACAAGCAAGTACGTGACACAGCTTCCAAGCGAGACACCTGTGACCGGGAATCGGGAGGGGGGAGTGACATGCAAGTCGAGGCAATGATGGCTATGTCAAGCTTTGCACGCAAGAGAAGTGGAAGTTGAGGCTATCTAGAGCAGTGCCACAGTGACAAAGTTAAAGTTGCGATGCAGTGCGCAATGCTGCAGAGTGCATGCATGCATATAAAAGTGAGAAGAAATGGCTTCTGCAAGCTGACCGGTGCTGATTGTGACCTTTTATGACCAAACCAGAACCTGTGGTCTCTAAGAAAAATCGTACTTAGGCTTGACACAATTTAAAGAGAAATTTATACAGTTAGTCATAACACATAGCTCTCTTAAAAGAAGAAAGCAAGCAAAAATGAGTGCTCTTCAGAGACACGTGATGATTGGGTTTCCCTATTTCTGAAATGGACGATGATATGGCCACAATACTTCTTTACATTACATAGCGAGTCCCGATCAATGACAAAATTAAATGTTATATGTGCATAACACACAATGATTAAATGTCTTTTGCCTCCCATACAACTTTTAGGCCGTGGTGGGAACTGGCGGAAGTGCAGGTCCCGGGGCTGTAGTTCAACGAGGGCCCGACGTACTCCCCAAGCACAGTGCAAGGTCTGATGGAGCTGTCTGCAGCTATCAGATGAAAAACAATCACGCTCTCGGTACAATGCGCCTTTGAACGATGGCTGCACTCGCCAAATGGATTCGAAACGTGGTTCTTATTAACAGTTGCACCAGTTTCTTGGAACACGATTGCACCAATGCTGCAAGACGAACCCTGGCAAGCGTTTGGCTGCCATCTTCTATGCCGACTTTCATCTCCTGGAACCCGTCCGTCTGCTGCCCTTTCGGGCCCTCACTCGCCAACGTTGTTGTTCCCCACGTGGTTGTTTTGCTGGCTCACTAGCCAGGCATCATAGACAGCCATCTCCTTGCGTTCCTTTTCGTAGTTGCGCATCTCGTACTGCAGCCGGTTGCGTATGATGCGCCGCACCAGGTCATGCATGATGATCTTGTTCTTGCTGTCCAGTATCTTGAACTTGCCAACGCGTTTAGGCTCCTGTTCACCAATAAAGGCAAGCGTGTGGTCTTTTCAGAAAGAACTCTATGCCAATGAAGGCTTCTACATGATGATTCGATTCCTCATCCATCAGTTTCGCTCATCATTGGTTTTTCGAGGAAACCTACTTTATTGCCGAGACCAGCTACCAGTGAAACAAATTGCAATCAGTGGAACCGAACAGAAAGGACCGCGACATAACAGAGCTCCAGCACTAGCATTTACCAGCTGTGGACAACGTAGAAAGTAAATACGGCAGAAAACAGACGCACTTTTCAGTCATATACTCTAGGAAGTTCAAACTAGTATAAAAAATTATACATATGTAAACCCACTTCTATTTCCTCCCAACACTAGATGGTGGTCGTGCAGTAGTTTCACACAGCCCCTAATGCAAATGTAAACAATAACATGATTTGCTCTTACTTCCTTCCAATTGTTTTTTTTGCCTGATAGTATTTTCTCAACTCCGCAAATATCCTTACAAAAGGTTGAAATGTATAGTTGTAAGTCCTTAAAACGGTAGAGCTTAGTAAAAGATTTAAAACAGAGAAAGACGAAGAGGGAGGCTAGGAAGCCAACCAAAAGGTTAAAAAGAAAGAAGTGAAAGGCTTATTCATTAGATATTTCATAGTTGGCAATCACACAAAAGCAGCAAATCTTTGGGGAACTAACAGCTTTCTTTAGCGTATAACTTCAAGGAATAAAGATAACACCAAAAAACGTATTCATGCTTCAATAAAGCACATGGATAATTCGAGCTGGGCTTACAGTACTCACCGCATAAGGGTCGCTGCCATCCACGTCTTGCACGACTGGAGTCTTCCCATGGCACACCACATGGACCTAAACAAGAATGTGCACTCGGCCTCTTAAAAGCAAGCTTGATGTCAAGTGTTGTGGAGTTAAGAAAAAGAATGGTGGACCTCACCAGTGACGTCATGAAATCGATTAGTATGACCATTAAATTCGACCATCTCCCGTTAAAGCAAATCATGTATAGATGCGAAGCAGCAAGCGCTGACCCTTACAGTGGGAGCGATGTTGACACAGGCACTCATCAAGCAAATGTTAAGTGAAGACGCCTTGAGTGAATTCCGAACTGATATGCCCGGGGAGGGGCTGAGGCTGCCACCCAGTATCCGGCGAAGGATGACTCTTTCGACGCGTCTCACGAACAAGTAGAAGATGCGGTTAATTTACATATTTGCAAGAGAAGTACATTGCAGCGAGAGCGTACCGACGCTCTTTTTCCATCACAAGGGCCCAGGGCGCACTCGAGACGAGCGGGCCAGCGAAGTCCAGAGAGAGAGCTCCGACCGCACACGCGACGAGCTTTTTATACCCCTCGTCCGTGCACGTGCATCTTCTCAGACGCAGGCTGTGTGTCCCAGCGACGATGATGTGCGTTTCCTGCGGCGCACACAGACGCCTCCCGCGTTCCTGCAGGACGTGGACAGCGTTTGACCATTACGTCGATGAGCGTCCCTTGCAAGCCACCTCCTTGCTGTGCCGGTCATAACAGAACGCACAATCCAGTGCCTACGTACACGGGGTGACCAGTGAACAGTTGTGCAGAGCGAGCAGTCAGTTTTTTACTAGGAGACGGCCTTGCGAGGCAAGAGAGGGGGATGCTGCATGCTTTCGTAGCTACCACAACCAAATAACCGCAGACTTCTATGCAGGAAAATAGGTGCGTGCCGTATATGTACAACTCGTGTGAAGATTATGTAAAGTCTTGGTAAAAAAAACATATGAGTCTTTTCGCAGGCATTGTGGCACCTTGAGGTATGAAGCAGCGAGCTATGGCCTGACTAGACTTCTAGGCAGTACCTTTCGCTGAAGATGAATGAAATGACCGACAAGCTAGAAGCCTATATTGTGCTTTATAAGCAGCGAGCTGTTCGAAGTGATTAAAGGGTAAAAAGAATAAGTAGGAATTTGATCAAGCTAGATGCAAGCAAGTTGTCTGTACAGCTTGTACCATCTCCAAAATCACCACTATTGTAAAGTCCCCAAATTTCAGTTCAGTCACACTCATAAGGGAGTTAAGTAAACTCATTAAGTCTTATTTACAGGAAAGCTCGGAAACAATAAATTATTTGGTTAAACAAACAAAGAAAATGAAATACATGAAAAAATCTTGACCCTAACCTCAACTGGTGAGTAAAAAATGTGCCCCGCCTTTTTTTCTTGCTTCCACAGAATAAATTGCACTCGAATGCATGCAAAAAGTTACAAACGAAAGACATCACACAATGATCTTCCTCTTCTGACCATGCGTCTGTTTAAGGTAAAGTGAGTCACATGCCAAGCTAATCTCTCCTATTCTGTGCCTGACATAATTCAATAAACGTTTATGCGACCACATTATATGCCTTTATTGATGCCAGCTACAAATGTATCATAAGAAGCATCAATACTGAAACGTTCAATCTGCTTTTATGCTTTCTCAATTGTTTGCTATAACCACTCCCCTCCTTTAATGCCTTTGGCACTAAAGGTTTTCATAAACAATGTTTGCTGCCTTTGGCACCGAGTGTTGCCCGGACACTTAGCTCGACACTCCATAGGCTACACTGATTGTCAAACTAACAGAGATGTAAAGGTGTTCACAATCATACCCACCTTGCAGACTAAGATGCTCAGAACACGCTCGTGGAGGTTCATGATGGGGTAGTTGTAACCGTTGTACCTGTTCACCACCTGCACAACACGAGAGGTTTGCGCATTATGCACTTGTAAAAGAAAAAAACAGGATTATCGAACAGTTGCACCAGCATATCGAGGTTAGGCTAGTTGGCAGTTTATATCTAAACTGCAAACACAGCAAATGCAAGAACACAGAGAAGGCGAGAAATCACCATATTGGGAATGCTGTTGGAGCTAGCCAACGCTGATGCAGAGAAAAGGGTGACAAGGTCAAGTTTTACTCCCAAAGAGTTGGCTCAGCAGCATGCACTGATAGAAAATTTTATATCACATTAAACCTCCATCTTCTCCTGAACTTTTGCCTTGTTTAGAAAGGAGAGAAGAGGCAAAAGAGAGAGAGAAAGAAAGACTGTCCACGGGTGGTCTTCGCATGGCACTTCTGCATACTCGATCTTTCCGCTGTTTCGAAATAGAACAGATGAGCATGTTGACATGTTAAACTACTTTCAGATGCTCATGTAGGCAGTCTGCACAAGGGGGTGGCTCTTATTATCCACACACATTGCTTCGTTTTGGACACGAGCTTTTCTACTGGAATAAGGTATGAGCTAACTAGTATCTTGCTGTAAGAAACTATGTGCATACTGTGAAAGCAGTCACTTTGGACTAGATGGTACGACATACAAGCACTATCATGCACTTGTAGGCATGCACTTCTAGGCCATATTTGTGTTGCGCGGACACTTAGGTGCTCCATAGTTCGAATGTTTGCTGCCTTTGGCAGCAAACATCCGCTGTTCAGGCCAGCTGTCCACAAGACTAACCAGGAAAGTGAAGCTCCTCTCCAGGCAAAGCTGTGTCACTGTGGCATTCACATTCCTGTAATCGTTATTAAAATGGCCAACATGAGACAGCTGTTCTTCCCCTGGGCGGTACTGATTCTGCCGCCAAGGAAGAATGGCAGAAAAACTACATGCCACATGGGATTGCTTTCAGCAATTCCCTGAGCGAGCTGGTGATATTTGTCTATGCACATGTTGACATTGTCAACAATGTTATTCGTGCCAACATGTACAATGACAACATCAAAACTAGCCAGCTTGTCCGCGATCATTGAAAGCAAGTGCTCCATTTTTATTCCCCTGTGTGCGGCAACGCTTACAGACAAACTACGGAATGATGGGAAATACTGGTCCGCCTATTTAACCATCAAATCGCGAGCAACCAACGCACTCCTCATGTTGCACACTTTAGATTCAGAATTACACCATGAAAAAAGAAATGCACATTAAATAATTAATCTAAAGCACTGCTGTTAATTGCACAAATGCACTACGCCACAGACACGAAGCTTATTAACACGAATGACCAAAGAAGGGGTCACGTGCAAACACTGCTAAATCAGCCTATTCGTGAAAGATCGGAAGAAAAAAATGTATTGAGATGAATATACGTTAGTAAATATAAAATAGCACTGCAAATGAGCGGTTGAGCTTAGAAAGAGATGATGTTTGAGGCTTGCGATTATGTAGCAGAACAAGGCCTGTACACAGGTCACATGAGCAGTAGCCAGCCATTCTCCAACAGCAGCAGCAAGTGAGCATGACGGTAGGTCTGCTGACCAGTTGAAAGTCATGTGCCGATTCGGTCGACTCAAACGACGTGCCAAATCAGAAACGAGATAATTTGTGATGTCACTTTTGTGCGGTGCACAAGCCACTTTTGTGCAGAGCTGGCTACTATGCCACAGAAGTCTGTGCCAAGGTGTATTATATTTATTTTCTGCAATATTCTTGTGAGTGCTTAATATTTATAATAAATAAATGTTACTACTATATCTGCTAACACATAAAAATAATTGAATTTACGTACTTAAACTGATTTTTGATGAATCTGCAGACTTTTTTTCTAATCTTCTGATTTATAGCGGGTCTGGCTATGGATTTGGTCTTAGTGTCATCTGGCAGCAGTGCGAACAGCTGCGCTCAGGGAAGGACGCACACAACAAGCAGTAGGGAGAACGATGGCCTAAGGCATTGTCTTGCGCAGAGTGAGGTAGCAGTCACTTTGGCAGCCCGCAAACAATGCCACCGAGAACATCGCCATGCCCTATCTGAAAGAGCAGATGCAAAAGAGATTTTGGTGATGTGTAATCAATACCATAAGGGCAAGAGATGGATGGCTGGGGATGGTGCAACAAAAAATGGCAACAAAAGACTGCTCCGGCCAATCAAGAAGGAAGGAAGTGATGCAGCCAAGAAATTTTGGAGACATCTAAAGGCACAGCAGAGGGGAGCCAGCCAAGCTAGCACTTCCCTACAGTATCCCAGCACCGGTGTCATATATGAATGAGGCAGAGCATTATACACCTTACATCAAGAAGTTGCAGGCGAGGCAACTCCCCCATGCCGAGAGCAGACCAATACCAACAGATATTCCCCTCCCGCACTGCGAGCACATAACACCAAGGGAACTAGACCGAGCATTAAAGGGACTGTCTACCGTCCTTCATTGCTCTCCTATTTTGTGTCACAATAAAAAGCATACCATGTGAAGTGTCTAAAGTTGCAGCGGTTTTTCTGGAAAGTGCATAGAAATTTTTAAAACAGAACTTTTCTGTCAGCGCTGTGTCTCCTTCCATTGGTGTGATGAATGCTCACAACACTGTTTGCGATCGGTGAAAGTTGAAAACTGAAACCACGTGCGGTATTGCAGGATTCATAAAGTTTGGTTACTGATAAAACAAATACCTTAGTGATCATTATAGGCACGCACAGACTTTTTCGTTGCTTTTACTGAGCGGTGACGGACGCCGTGGTAGTGTTCTTCCGTTGTTTGCAGGCAGGCATGCAGGCAAGCGAACACACCGCCGGCAGCGCCACCGAGTGCCTATTTGAACGCGTCAGAAAAAGAAAAGGCAAAAATTGGTCTCTGGCACAACGTAAAGCTGGCTCAAGTACATAAAATACAAGTGCAAGTTAAACACATTTGTTTATTAGCAAAATAAGTCGACCTTTGAGGATTTCTTGTCCTAAAAATAGATTGTCAAGATTGACCACATTTGCTGTATAGTGACACTAGTGGTCACTTTTTATTGACCTTCAACATTAAGTTAAAATGATTATTCTTTTTTTGGGAGAAGAAAGCATGATCGTTGCTTATGATGTGATGACCGATCTTTCATTTGGGCCACAATCAGAAAGAATTTTCTGAGCGGTAAACAATCACTTTAACGTGCCTGTCCAACACGGCTGCTCGATTGGACGGCGTCCCTCCAACTCTACCAAAGGATGCAGGAAAGCACACAAAACAGATATTACTCGAAGTTCTCAATGAGGTGACGATAATGGGGACAATACCACAAACGTGGAAATGCACACGAGTGAGAATGATTGAGAAACATGGAACTGACAGCCCATCACTGGACAACTATTGACCCATGGCAGTCGCATCAGCCTTATATAAGCTTTTTGACCATATCTCGCAGGCACTACTGATGAAGTGGGCGGAAAAGGAAGTTCTCCGTGAGCTACGATATGGGTTAAGACTCGGCCGCTGCCTCGAGGACAACCTTTTCGTGCTTCTACAAGTGATAGAGATTGCACGCAAGGAGCCCCGCCCGCTAATGCTAGCCTTCTTGGATATCAGCCAGGCATACGACAGCATCGACCAGGCCGAGCTGTGGCATATCCTACCGGAACTGATGGTGCTGGCAGAATGATTGAGCCTGCTCCAGAGGCTATATGGAGACACAACAGTAGTCATTCACTGGGGGAACCTGACCACCTAACTGATTGAGGTTGCTCGGGGGTTGCGGCAGGGTTGTTCATCGTCACCACTCCTTTTCATGATATACATAATTGGAAAGGAAAGGAGTCTCACAAAGAACGGCCTAGGCTTCAACCTCAGTTATATGGAACAGGCCTTGTCGTGCAGTAGAAGACAGCCTGGCCTCTTTTATGCTGATGATATAGTGCTAATGGCTGGGAACATGGCAGAGCTTCAATCCCTGCTTAACATATGCACAGAGGAAGGCAATAGACTGGGCTGAGATTCAGTAGATAGAAGTAGGCAGCTATGCACTTCCCATCTGAGGAGGCAGAGCAGATTCCCCCAGTGCAGCTGCAGGGCAATATCAGTGCTTTTGTAGGTACCTACAAGTACCTGGGGATAATGGTCTTGGCAATGATCAATTACACCCAGGTGTACGAAGAAAAGCTTCGAGCGAGGGCGATGCCTGGCGTGCCTTTATGCTGTAGGCTTAGGCCGCAGGAGCGAAGGATAGAATTTATTATTCTGTTAAAGGTTAGCCGATCGGTAGTAACAGTCATCCATAGGCTTCGACTTGGTACAGCCTACACAAAGGCCTTCCTGTATAGAATAAGGAAAGCTGGCAGTCCTATTTGCTCATGTGGAGAAGCTCAGGGAGACAAGGAGCACATTCTTCTGCATTGTAAAAATCATGACGTACCTCAAAAGATCCTTTTCCAAAAACTCAATTTTTCGGATAAGCTATCTCCATCAATTGCGAAAATCTTGGGTCCATGGCCAAAAGGAAAGCTACAAGCCACTGCGGCGCATGCAGTCGTTCATTTCTGGAGGAATCAGAAATAGCTCAAAAGTACTAAACAAAAAGCAAATGTACTTCAATGTTAACCGCGGTATATTTCAAAACAGTATTTTCGTGTTTCACTACAATATTTTGGGGAAAACCTTTCTGAAAACAGTTCGGTGTTTAAGCGACAAAACCATCTTAGACATTTTATTGAACTTTTACGTTTTCTGTGAACACTTAAACTGCCGTGATTACTTGTGTTTTTACAAACTCAGTGTGGTGTGGACACATTTCTAAGTAGTGTGGACACATTTCTATGCAGTGCGGACACTCAGTGTTGAAAAATGTGAACTCAATGTGCAAGTGTTGTGCTATGTACATATGTATAGCCTTGTGTGCGATGTCGACTTTTGTGCAAGAGAAGAGGAGTAGCCAGCGCCACGCATTGGCACCAACCTCTCCTTATATACACTTAATTTTAAAGAAAAAAGACGCCTGAATGGCAATCGACACCAGCAGGGTAAGCAAGCCTTCGCCTCACGGGCCACTGCCAAGTGCTGTCTTTATTTTACTCCGCCATTTGCGGGCGCACGCTCGCAACTTTGCGCACCTCCCAAACGAGAGCGCTAAAGGGCCCCCGTATAAACTGGAAGTCGTAATGTTACATGCTTTTGGCAGTCCAAAGGGAGGCCAGACGTAGATGAAAGGCTTTCTATGGCAGTCTCTAGGTACTCCTGCATAAGTCGGTCCAAGATGACCGTCCCTTTGCAGCCATAGACGTCAGAGTCTGAAGTTTTCCGGACACACAGCGCCACCTGTCGACGCAATTTTGAGTAGTGCAAAGCCCGACTTTGCACAGTTTGCTGCGCAACCATGTGCAACTACAGCGTACGAAACAATGATTGAGCTAAATATTAGATGTATTTGAACATTGAATACTCAGAAAAAGAGCTACGAATTTCTCTCCACTAGTTGAACGCATTACCAAACCACCGTGAAGTGCTTGCTGGTTCACTCGCCTAAACGATAGCGAAAACAAGAGCAGACGCAATAGCTCTGTGCTCTACAAAAAAGCCTCCAGTCGACGCTACTGTTGTGTGTTGCGAATTGCCACAAACGCAGATGACTTCAGTTTTACTGATTTCCACAGCTTTGGCAAAGCAGAATGGCGAGAGTGCCAAATACAGGCCGTCGCAAACATGTTCACGTCTTGTTGAGTAAGCGAATACTCGCGTTGTCCACATCCGTTCACTTTAGTGTGATAATGTAGGTATCCTGTTATTGTTTTGAGCAGCCTTGATGGAGAATCGCGGTAACTTTGATTATTAAGCTTAACAGACAGGTGACACCTGCCCGCGATAAACATCGCACACGTTGCGACCACCGATAATCTGAAGTTGTCGCCACCACACAGCATTACGCACACTAGGGCTTTGAAGGCTCTAAGTGCCAGCTTTAACTAGGAAATGTGAACACGTGCATTATACAGGTAAATCGCAAAATGATCACGACCACGAACTGTTTTTCTTTCTTTCTTTTTTTTTTTTTTTGCCGTAGGTCTCCGGGATTACCGGTGTTATCTGGAGGCATCAGTTTTGCTTTTTGTACACTGAGAAAGTGGACACGCATGTATCCCCATTTGCAGTATACAGAAACGAAAGACAACTATCAACAGCTGCATTCGAGCATGCGTAATAAAACACCTAAATGTACAGCAAGCGAGAAATTGATAGAGATTGCAACTGCAAAGCGAAAATCACCACGGCCATTGGTGCCGGATAAAGCGAGCTTCGTACCACTGATCGCATAGATTTTTTGTGTATGCACTTCACCACTTTAGCATCATGTGTATGCCCAAGTTTATTGCTTGCCTCGAACTTGATGTCATGCAATGCCCGCTTGCACTTGAATTGCCGGTGCAGCACGCCGAAATAAATTAAACATACTTTGCATTCTGCCCACATTTCGTTTTGATGCACTTCCTACTTCTATGAAGCGAGCTTGGATTGACAGAAGAAGCTTGCCAGGTCCTTGATTTACAAGAAACCGTGCCTCAAGAGCAACGAAAGGGGAGGGCCTATGCACATTCGCTTGCGGACAATTCTTTGTGCATTACCCAATTATGGCCGGTGCAGCGATGAGGGTGCTGGTGGTGGCGTTTTTCGCAGCGCCGCCTGGGCAGAGACTGACATCTATTCTGAACAAGGGTGGCGGTTTTTTCTGTACGGGTAAGGATGCGGAATGGTTCGTCACAAACTTGTGTTAAAGGAGGTTTGACCGCGTCGTGGTGCACGAAAACGTGTGTTGCTGTGGGGTGATGTGGGCCAGAGATTTTGCATGCAGTCCAGGAGACAGTGTAGAAATTCTTACGGTTGGGCTGGTAGCTGCGTTGATATGAAGAAATCTGCAGAGAGTCTCAGAGAACCACCATACACCAGCTCTGCTGCTGAGCACTGTAGGTCCGTCCGAATGACGGCCCGTAAACCTAGAAGCACCATTGGCAAGGCATCAACCCAGGTGGTCCTAATTGAGGCGTGTGGTCAGGGCGGTCTTTAGTTGCTAGTGCACACGTTCCACAATGCTGTTGGCACAGGAACGATACGCAGTGGTACGGCAATGTCTGGCTCCGAAGATGCGATTAAGGCAAGTAAACAGCGTGGACTCAAATCGACGTCCACGGTCTGTTGTCACGATGCCAGGACATCCCAAACAAGATACCCACGTATAAACTAAAGCGCGGGCCACTGTCTCGGCAAATATGTCTTGAATGGGAACAGCCTCTGGCCAGCGTGTGAAACGATCACCATGGTAAGTATGTAACGGTATCCCCTGAGACATTGGTAGAGGGCCCACAATGTCTACATGTATATGGTCGAAACGACAGCTGCGTAGAAGGAAAGTTTGGGGAGGCATCTTGTTGTGATGGGACACCTTTGTCATCTGGCAGGGAAGGCACGTTTGCATCCAAGCACGCACATCACCGTTGATACCCGGCCACACAAAGCGCTGAGTAGCCCGAATGCCGGGGTGGCAGATGTCGTGTATGGAGTAGAGCTGTGCGCCGCTGCCCGTTTTTGCGCACACCGTTCGCACCGCCGCCGATGTTTCGAGAGAGACCACGCCGTTGCCGCGCAATAATCCTGGCACGCTGCCGTTTATCTTACTTTAACCTGGGCGGGGAATCTAAGCACAAATTAAATCACTTCACCTTAGTTTCTGCAGCTTTAAGACTTCTAGGAGTGGCAGTTGAAATCTCTTGCCTGCTCACTTGTTTCAGTGTTTGCATGCCCTGTCTAATAAGCACCCTAGAATGGCTTTTGAAGATACGCAATCAAGCGTGTGATTCTCTTTTGGCGTTTTTCATTCCTTTGGAGCTCTTCGTGACAACAGACCGTGATTTACGTTATATAAGGGCACATACTCTCGAATAAATCACATACGAGAAATTCCAATATTAAAACGTTTCTACCCAGATTTGCTATGTATCCCCCCTCCCCCCCCCCCGTTCTTTTTTGCGTCTCGCAAGAATAACTTGCGCGATGAAGTTTTGATTTCACTGTATGTTGTGAGTTTCCGATTGCACAAGTCAAGCTCAAAATCCTGATCGGCTCTGAGCTTAGTGCTCAGATTGCACACATTCTTTGTAGAGACATAATTTTTGGAAGAGATATAGCCTGTAAGAAATGTAGTGAAGGCAGTTTAGTGGCTTGTAATGTATAACAAAATCACAGGAAGAGGCTCCGGATTATTTCATTCTCAATCCCAACGAATTTGTTACAACGAAGAAGACGCAGCTCTATATAAAAAGGCCAGCCCGCTTCGACGATTTTTGTAGGCAATATAATTGCGAGAAAAATTATATAGACACTCTCTACCGGCTTTTATCGTCACTGTCATGTTCCGTGCAAAGACCAAATCAATAACTTTTGTCCCCACACTGCATGCTAAACCTGCATGAAATCTCGCGATTGCTAGCGAGGAACACTCCTGAAGCAGATAGATGAAACAAGTTGCCCACGTTCACGGCACGAACAACCCATACGATAGCATCACTTCGCGCGCGATGCATGTCATCGATTGCTGCTCAACCGGAAAGTAAGCCCTGTCAATCTTTTGCAAGACGAAAGAGGATGAAGAAATACTCAGGTCGGAAGCTGTGCGGCTTGACTCGCAACTGTGAACTTTGAATACAGGGGCACGGTCACGAGTGTTCGTGCGCGCTATTTCAGCAAGCATCAGCGAATGGCTCATGTACCTTTCTACGTGTTATATCACTGCACAAACACTGCTCTTTTCTCGGGAGCGGCCATGTTTCCACACACCAGCATTTTGTACTTTAGCGAGATCAGATAAAGAGAGCTGCAGCCGGATTTCGCTATGGGGCTGCGTGCTCCTATTACACAATGTAAAATGCAAAGTCGCTGAAGGGTTTTCAGAACATAAAACTGTTGAAGTCACCTCAGACTTAGCGTGTTCTCCTCAAAGACCCAAAATGAAAACTGCTTCAATCTTTCCTAAAGTTGATAAATATTCCGTACTGAGTACTTTAGCCTCATCTTTTGAGGAATTTGAATGTTTTAGCGAATTTTGCAATGTAGATGTGCTTCATATTAAGTTTTGTAATATTGTACATGAATGCCTATCACACTGTGCACCTCGAAAATATATTAAATGAAACTCAATATATCCAGTGCGCGATAAAAATATAATTCATCTCAATAGTCTAATAAAGCACTTACATAAGAATTACCATTCGAACAGTATTGATAACCTATTCATTTAATGATTTGGAAACTGATTTTGATGCTAAATGAGAGAGGCCGAGAAACGCTACTTTAGCATTGCGTTCACTACAATTATGACAAAATTGATCCGGGTTCAAGTGGTTGAATAGTCCTGCATCGTCTATAGCCTCATTATTTCTTCTTGATCACCAATCCTCAAATCATGAAGTTATGTATATGAAATGCCTTTAATAATTACTTTAATAATTCCTTCAAATCGGTCTTTCTCTACACATAACGGCATCAATTCATTTTACTCTTGTAGCAACCTACCTTCTCTTTGTAATCATGAATTGAGCTTCTCTGGAGAAGATAACCTTGTACTAAATGTTGAGGTGTCGAAACAATCTGGCCCAAATATGTTTCCAAATATGTTTTTAAAGTGCTATTCAGGATAGCATTCTCACTACCTTATTGCAATATTGATCGATTTGTGGGGTTTAAAGTCCCAAAACCACCATATGATTATGAGAGACGCCGTAGTGGAGGGCTCCGGAAATTTCGACCACCTGGGGTTCTTTAACGTGCACCCAAATCTGAGAACACGGGCCTACAACATTTCCGCCTCCATCGGAAATGCAGCCGCCGCAGCCGGGAATCGAACCCGCGACCTGCGGGTCAGCAGCCGAGCACCTTAGCCACTAGACCACCGCGGCGGGGCCTTATTGCAATATTCTAAACAATCAATAATCTCTGCAGTATTTCCCCAGCTCTGGAAATTAAGAAACGTCGTGCCCACATTCAAGTCCTGAATAAGCAAATAATACCAAATTATGGTCAATAGTTTTGCTTTCTTCCAGCGCCATAGTTTTAAGGCATATCATTCACAAGTGCATTGTAGAATACCTAAATGCTCTCAACATACTTTCTCACGATCACACCACGGCTTTCGTGCCGACTATTCTACTGTTACACAGTTTCTTCAGTTAACGCACGACATTGCTTCTTCTGAGTGTTGTTAGAATGTTGGGGCACCTCGCTGTCGCATGCACACCTGGTAAGCGCACAGGATTTGACGGTGTACTTTCCACGCTAAAGGCGGCTTTTATGAATCGAGGTTTAATGAGAAAGCTGATGGAGCTCGAGCGTGAGAACGGCTACCGACGAAGGTAAGCCGATACACGGCCTGGCATGGCAGACAGTGTGACACGCGGAGAACCTATTCCTTTGCGTGTTGTATTTGGTAGCGTGCTTTTTACCAATGCAGTGCCTGTTATGAAAGTGTTTCTGCGATTGGTAGTGATTATGCGAGCCCCAACGTGTGATTGGCTTGTGTGAAGAGCTTTTCTTCAACCGAGGAGGAGAAGGTAAGTTTATTTACAGAAAGGCAGAGAGGTCGGCCTGAGCGATAGCTTGCTCTAGCCTGCTACTCTACACTGGGGGAAGGGAAAGGGGAAAAGAAAGATTAATGGATGATGATGGTGAGATAGAGAGGTGAGTATGTAATGTTCTTTCTAGTTGAGACACATTTTACAGCCGCGCACATAGTCCAGTTGTTTCCAAAAAGGTTATAACTGCTTTTGTGACCGCAGTTGCACTGTTGGTGTCTGGCCAAGGGCCCAACATGGTCTCATCAGTTAATGACCTACTGCGATATAGTTCAGTAGAAGAAATCAGTGTTTGTCGTTCACTGCAAGGGCATTTGGCAGAGAAAACCTTGATGGTATAATATTTTCATGCCGCGATATTACTCTTGAGAAACTGCAATCTGGGTGAGTGGCGGGTAGTACTGACAGTGGGTGATGTCTGTGTCTGCTCAGTAATCGGAGGTGAACTCTAAGTGGCTCGCAGAGCATGTATACACTGATGGGACAAGCCCGAGCCTCTACGATTGTCCCATTTGTTGAAGTAGAGCGTGGTAGACCCAAGCATCTTCGTAAGCATTGAGCTTGAACACTCTCTAGTGTCTTCACACAACTAGGTCTCATACTGGAGAGCACCGGCATGCTGTATCGAATGTATCCCACAAATAGAACATTGTACAATTGAAGTAGCGATGATTCTGATGGGCCCCATCTTGCTCCTGCTACGTGGCGAAGAACGAGAGCAAAGCTGTTCAATTTAGATTTAAGTACTGAGACATGCCTCGTCCACAATAGATCTCTGTGTACGACAACCCAAGGAACTTGTGGTGCGTTACAGCAGGTATCGCTGTCCCATTAATAAATATCGGGTATTGCGACATATGCTTGCACGTGAATGCGAGCACGGCACGATTGTGGATTGAAAGAGTGAGCCCCTGACGTCGTAGATATTTGTATGTGATCGTCATTGCACGCTGTAGTCGAGCTCGCAATTGCGGACGAGTAGTTCCGGATGCCCATATGCATATGTCATCAGTGTATGCAGTGATCTTCACCGTGCTGGGAAGTTCTGCTGCTAGGCCGATAATTGTGACATTGAATAGGATCGGGCCGAGAACTCCTCCTTGGGGAACACCACGATGAACCTTATATCGATCGGTGTCTCCGTTACTTGTCGTCATGTAAATGGTGCGGTCCCTAAGGTAGCTAAAAATCCAAGCGTACAGTCGTCCACCAATGTCGAAATCTTCCAGTGCGTCAAGGATCGCATAATGCAGCACATTATCGTAGGCACTCTTAATGTCTAAGAAGACCGCCGCCACTAGTCTGCGTTGGCTTCTTTACTCTTCAACGCTGGTGATCAAGTCGACCACACCATCAATGGCAGATCGGCCTCTTCTGAAGCCGTTCATAAATGCAGGAAAGGAGTTGTTGCTCTCTAGAAGCCACTCTAATCGTGCCAGTACCATTCTTTCCATCACTTTTTCGACGCAGCTGGCTAACGCGATTGGTCTGTAGGAGGAAAGTGCATAAGGACACTTCCCCGGCTTAAGCAGTGCAATAATGCGACTGCATTTCCAATTAGCTGGGACTTCTCCTGACTCCCATGAGGTGTTATAATGAGATAACAGGATACGTCGTGCTTCTGTATCAAGATGGTTGAGTGCAGCATACGTGATTCCGTTAGGTCCTGGTGCCGATGATCGGCGGGAGGCAGAAATCGCAGCGTCAAGCTCATGTATTGTAAAACGTACATCAAGGCGCTCGTCAGACGATGGAGGCGCAATGGTAGTAAGAGGCTCATTAGTGGCAAGACTATCAGTGGTGTTCACGATGAGGCTACAGTAGTCACTGGCTATCTCAACTTCTGTCCGTCTCTGATGTAAAGCAACAGCTTGAAATGGTTGACGTTGTTGGGGAGTTGTCTGCAAACTTCGTACCACCCGCCAGATCTTAGAGGTTGCCTGGGGTCCAGAGATCCACAGAAATTTCTCCAACGTTGCCTGTCAATCTTGTCAAAATGCCGAATGAAAGAGGGTATATTCCGATTTTCATCTGATGTTGTCGGTAGAGGGCCATAGAGATCAATTCCGATCCGATGGAAAGGTTTGGCAGGGCACGGAAGCGGTTGAAGTGCACCGGACGAGTGGAAAGGCGGTGATTTGCGACGTTGACAGTCAGGACAGCCCATAACGAATTTTCGAACGAAATTATACATTCCGCGCCAGTAGAAGCGATGGCGAATGCGTTCGTAAGTTTTGAAAACTCCGGCATGACCACATTGGGGATCGTCGTGAAAGGAGGCGCAGATTTGTGATCGCAAGCTGCGCGGGACAACCAAGAGCCACTTACGACCTTCGGGGGCGTAGTTGCGTCGGTGTAGTAGCCGATCACGAATGGCGAAATGAGCAGCTTGACGTCGGAGAGATCGTGGTACTGCAGTGGTTGACGATCCAGAAAGACAGTTAAAAAGAGAAGCGATCCACGGGTCCTTGTGTTGTTCACTGGTAAAGGAGTCGAGGTCGAGAGATGCGATGGAGATACCAGTGGTTCCGCAGGCCGAGTCGGAAGGTAAAGGCGAACGCGACAGGGCGTCGGCGTCAGAATGCTTGCGTCCGCTGCGATAGATGACACGAATGTCGTACTCCTGGATTTGCAGTGCCCACCGAGCTAGGCGGCCAGAAGGGTCTTTCAATGTGGCGAGCCAACAAAGTGCATGGTGGTCCGTTACCAGGTCGAATGGGCGACCGTACAAATAAGGGCGGAACTTGCGAAGCGCCCACACTAGCGCCAAGCACTCTTTTTCAGTGACGCTGTAATTGGCCTCAGCTTTAGTAAGTGTGCGACTCGCATAAGCGACGACGTATTCGGAGTAGCCCGGCTTGCGTTGGGCGAGAACGGCGCCTAGACCAACCCCACTAGCGTCTGTGTGAACTTCCGTTGCAGCTGTTGGGTCGAAATGCCGAAGAATTGGAGGAGATGTTAGCAGACTACGGAGCGTGGCAAACGCGACGTCGCAGTCAGGAGACCATGATGAAAGGTCTGCATCACCGCGTAGGAGGTTGGTCAGTGGTGACATGATCGATGCAAAATTTCGCACGAAGCGCCGGAAGTACGAACATAGTCCGACAAAACTGCGTAATTCTTTCAGTGTTGTAGGTTTCGGGAACTCAGCGACTGCTCGCAGTTTTGCAGGGTCGGGTCGAACACCATGCTTGGAGACGATGTGCCCTAAGATGGACAGCTCTCGCGCGGCGAAGCGGCACTTTTTAAGGTTCAGTTGGAGCCCAGCGTTGGTTAAACACGTCAGAACCAGTTGGAGCCGAAGCAGATACGTAGGAAAATCGGGAGAGAAAACGACAATGTCGTCGAGGTAGCACAGACACACAGACCACTTCAGTCCACGCAGTGTGTTGTCCATGAGCCGTTCAAACGTGGCAGGAGCATTACAAAGACCAAATGGCATTACGTTAAATTCGTACAGGCCATCTGGTGTAATGAACGCAGTTTTCTGGCGATCAGCTTCTGCCATAGGAACCTGCCAGTATCCAGATCGTAAGTCTAAGGAGGAGAAGAATTCGGCTCCTTGTAGGCTGTCAAGGGCGTCGTCTATGCGCGGTAATGGATAGACGTCTTTGCGCGTCACCTTGTTTAATCGCCGGTAGTCGACGCAAAATCGAATCGATCCATCTTTTTTTCGAACTAGAACAACAGGAGATGCCCAAGGACTGTGCGATGGTCGAATAACGCGACGGCGTAGCATCTCTTCGACCTGGTCGTTGATGACGTGACGTTCTGCAGCAGAGACACGGTACGGTCTTTGACGCAATGGCTGGTGCGAACCGGTGTCAATGTAGTGGTGCACTGCGGAAGTCCGACCCAATTGCGGCTGAGAAACGTCGAATGAATTCGCGAAGTGCTGGAGGAGATTAAGAAGCTCGGCGCGTTCATGGGCACTTAAGGTGTCGGCGATGGAACTCGAGAAGGTGTCACTCGATGAGCACTCCAGTGGGGAAAGGGCATGAAGTTCGGTCGAGGCGCTACTGCACGATTCGTCTGGCATGTTAAGGAATAAACAGGAATCGAGGTACTCCACTCGACCGAGACATTCGCCGGCAAGTAGCGTAAGCGGTGCAGAAAGGGGGTTGTGGACGAAAATATTGCTTCGGCCCGCAGTGACGTCGAGTGTAGCGAAAGGCAAGGAAACTGCTCTGCGGCTCATGAAAATGTCGGAAGGTGTAAACATTACTGTAGCATCGTTATAGTCATCGCAGCAAACCGGGACAACGGCAAGAGAGGCTGGCGGAATTTCAGTGTCCTCACGCACGACAAGTTTTGGCGACCGCTCAAGGGTTTCGTGCAAAGGTTCGTCACACAGGTGCGAAAATTGAACTTCAGCGCGTGCGCAGTCGATGATGGCATGATGATTTGACAGAAAGTCCCACCCTAGGATAACGTCATGCGAGCACACCGAAAGGACGATGAACTCGACAACGTACATAGAGCCTTGGATGAATATGCGGGCCGTACAGGTGCCAAGAGGTCGAACTTGTTGTGCGCTAGCTGTACGAAGTGATAGTCCAGAGAGCGGCGTGGTCACTTTGCGTAGGGAGCGGCAGAGCGGGGCGGCTATAACAGAAACGGCAGCACCTGTGTCGACGAGGGCAAAGGTAGAAACACCATCGACAGATATAGCGACGACGTTAGCTGGTGAAGTGCGAGGACTTGAGCATTTCGACGACGGCGCAGTTCTTGCCTCTGGAACTGCGGCGTTCAGTTTTCCCGGTTGGAGGAAGCGGGTCTAGGGCGCATTGGGGACAGTGATCGCCTGCGAGGAGATGGGGAGCGGGGAGAGTGAGTTTGAGGCTGGTGTGACCGAGACTCAGGAAAGTTAGTGCATCCATACTGCGGTGAGGGATAGGGAGCAGGTATGTGCATGGGCTGTGGGTCATACGGTAACGGCCGAGTAGCGTCGCGGAGGGGTTGGAAGCGACGGCGACAATATCGTGCCACGTGTCCTGGAGTACCGCAGGCGTAGCAGATCGGTCGATTGTCAGGAGTGCGCCAGGAATTGCTGACTCGTGGTGCGGCCCAAGGTGTCGAAAATGGGGCGGAGTGGGGAGCGACTGAAGACATGGGTGGCAAATGCTGCTGTCGGGGTCTGCTACGTACCACCTGGGCATACGTAAGGGGCGCGGCCACGGGCTGCATAGCCGGCGCATGGGCAACAGGTATGGCCACAGGCTGCTGGTGGGCAGCGACGGGAACAGCCTGAGCTACCTCTTCGGCAATAACGTCGCGGAGTGGTGGGGGCAGACGAGAGGACGGCGGCTGCTGCGTGAAGGGAATCAACGACAGTTGCCGAGCTACTTCTTCACGCACAAAGTCTTTAATCTCTTGCAGGGTTGGTGAGTGGTCGGGAACAGAAGTGAGACTGGAGAGCGAGTCGGCGTGCGAGGAAAATGGGCGAGTCAGGGCGCGCTGCTTGCTCAACTCGTCGAAACTTTGACACAAAGTGACAAGTTCCGCAACGGTGGCAGGATTACGGGCCAGGAGCAGCTGATATGCACCGTCATTTATCCCTTTGAGGATGTGTTGAATCTTCTCCGACTCGGGCATGGTGGTGTTCACACGGTTGCAAAGACCAATAATGTCTTCGATGTAGCTGGTGAAAGATTCCGTTGGCTTTTGTGCGCGAGTCCGCAAGCGTTGTTCGGCTCTGGACTTGCGGACTGCGGGTCGGCCAAAAACGTCAGCAAACAAGGTTTTAAAGATGGACCACGTCGTGATGTCGTTTTTGTGGTTATTATACCACATTTCGGCCACAGTCAGTGAGGTAAAAGATGACGTAAGTCAATTTGTCCGCGTCATCCCACTTGTTGTTAGCGCTCACCAGTTCATAGTTAGCGAACCAGTCTTCCACGTCGGTCTCATCAGCTCCGCTAAAGACCTTGGGCTCTCGCAAACGAAGAACGCCGGGGTTGCTGGGGGATGGAGTGGAAGAGCCAGGTTGCGCGTTGTTGGTAGCCATGATGGGAGGTAGCGTTCGGTTGCGCAGCTCCAGGTTGAGCCGAGCGAGCGAAGCCCAGCACCCAGGTTCAGGCGACGGGGAATGTCAGCACCTCCACCAATTGAAAGAGGGTTTATTGACGACTGTTGCGACGGTGGTCCTACGAAGAAACACGATCGTGCAAGAGCAACGGTCAAGCAGATGCCGGCGATGATCAGCACGAGCCGAGCGAGCGAAGCCCAGCACCCAGTACCCAAGCGGTGGCGATGTTGCTTGCCAACGACGCTCTTTCTTCTTCACACGAAGAATATGTCGTTGAGCTCGACGACAGGCGGAAAGGTCTGAAGGCGACTTCGTTCGTCTGTATCGGCGTTCAGCACAGCGACGGATTGCACGAAGGGCCTTGTATTGGGAGTCAACTGATAATCTCTGCATCGGTAGGTTAACCTGTTTGGTTGTGTCACGCAGTGAAGAAGCAATGATGTTCTCTACCTCGGATGGATCAGTCGTGTGCTCACAGCCAGACTTGACAGATGCCTTGAACAGTGTCCAGTCGGTTTGACGGATGTAGCGTGTGTGCGTGCGGCGAAACCACCTGAACTGAACATAGGTTGGAAGGTGGTCACTGCCGCGAGTGTCCAAATCTGTGCACCAACATGCGGAGGACAGAAGGCTTTCAGAAACGAAACAGAGGTCGAGGCAGCTGCTGTAGGACGTGCCACGAACAAATGTAGGTGATCCGTCGTTGAGTACGCTTAGTCCATAGTTGCATATAAAATTGGCTAAATCCTGTCCGCGATAATTCGTTGCAGTGCTACCCTAGAGAGGATGATGTGCATTAAAATCGCCGATCACAATGTGTGGCCGTTGTGCTGCTTGAAGAATGGTCCCCAGGTGGAAGCAGTCCATCTGTGCGCTTGGGTGTATGTATCCTCCTATTACTGAGAATGTCCGCTTTTTATGTGTTATAGGCCCACATAATCATTGCTGGTATGCAACGTGACTTCATGTCTCAAGAACGTCAAATCACGGCGTATACAAACGAGAACTTTGCTCATACGTTGATCACTGCGGGACCAAATCTGGATATATCCAGATATACGAAAAGTTCAAACCATATTCGGTTCACATATTACGATAACAGGAAATTGATATTTAAAAACCCATTGCCTGAATTCTGACAGACGGCCACGTAGGCCACGAGCATTCCATTGCATAACAAGCGACTGGCATTGCATAACAACCGAGGGTTGAAAAGAAAATGTTTGAATTTGAAATGGAAGAGCGGAAGTTCGGGCTTGGACTCGGGCAGACGCCTGACGCTGCAATAAAGCGTCTCCCATGCATAAAATTAGGCACACCTAGTTTTATGCATGGCAAAGGGCAATGTCAAATCTAGTTGTTGGGCAATGGCAGCAAAAAAACTTATAGATGCACTGCCTCTGCCAAGAAATTAGGGATTTCCTCAAGGGAAATAATTATGATTATATTTACAGATCATGCAGACTTTTTTGTGTGGTTTTACGACGGAATATCTTGAAAGCAGCACCAACATGCTACAGTTTGGCTGGGCCTTAGAACTTCATAATACAGCAAAAAGCTTGCCAGTGACACGTACATGAGCATTTCATATACAATGTCATCAGGCCTATGCCTTGCTCTTGACGCCTAATTCACACTTCTAGCAGGACGACCAATGGCACACACGGTCATGTCCCGACATGAAGTTGAGCCCAACTGCAGATAGTGTGCCGTGTTGCGCACAATTGCTTTTTCAATGTGCAACGAAAAAAATTCACAGGTGCATATACAAAACAAATGACTACCCTTCGCAGAATTCAAAATATTTATGTAAACAGCACAGGGATAGACTCGTTAGTCAAGTTCCAATTACGTTTACCATAATTTTGAACTTCGGGTCATTGACCTGTAACCTGAACAACCGTCCTTTAAACCCGAAATAAATAGGTGCCAGGAAAACTCCGAACCGGTAACCAGAACAACGATCACATTCTGCCGCTCAAAAGGCTCGTGCATCATCATATTTAACCTCGGGCAACAAGCAAAAGAAATAACGCGCGCTGCACGCCGGCCGTGAACCGAGCATAAAAATCCCCAGAGCACGCTGCGAATGAAGCAAACGAACTGCACTCGAGAGCGAGAAAGAAAAAGAAATGTCGACCCCGCCATAAGCACGATGCATAACGAAAATAACGAGTTGCAGCGTAACGAGCCGGCCGTTTTCAAGAGCAAATACCAACAATACAAAGGTTGACATTGTACAAGGGGATGTCTCCAAATGACAAATGAAAGCCAAAGCAATGCGATGAGGCTCTTCGCCGACCGACTACAGTAAAGAAGCTTTGGTAGGTAGCGTCTGCCTAGCATCACTTACTAGATGCTTTGTAGATATAACCGTTGGCGTCTGTCATAAACGTCTCTGCTGCGAGGACCGAGGTTGCAGTTACCAAAATACGATGTTGAGTCCCCTCACTGAATTTTTACCTACCCAGGCCTGGTCTGGTATAGTCACCTTTATGCCTCCATTGCAATGAGTGTGAATATTTTGATCATTTCTTTCTAATATGCAGATTATTGACCAATCAGAGGAAAAGACTTCTGGACGAATCGCTTCGAAGGTTGAGATTAAATTTATCCCTTTTGGTTTTTCCTTTGGGGCTAACGTGCAGGATTTTAGCCACATGAGCATTTGCGATTTCCTTCGGAAGACAACAAGAATTAAATGCTATGTTCATCGAAAAAAATTATAAAAGTCGAGTATATTCATTAAAAATTTATCATTTTGAAATTATAAACATTTCCTTTTAAATAGCAAGGCACCGTTCGTTTCATGGCCGATCCCCCATGGTGGGTTGCGCCAGGATAAAATGGACAAACAAACAAAATCAGATGGACTTTTGTCACTGTTTTACAACACAGCTTCGCTATGCATAGGTGAATGGCGTGGTGTTCGGATCGCTTACACAGCTTCGTCTGATTCTCCTTCTCGTGGCACAAACACTGCCGTTCATAGCGAGGTTTGTCCTTGCTCATGATAAAGCAGGCTTCGAGAGAAAACCATGCGTGGAAGCAGCCTCGACACCGACACGTGCGCTTAACCATCAAGTCGCCAGGTGTGTTAAGCAGCCAGGTGGCGTCGATGCCGAAGAAGTTTCCTGGACTCTGCTCTCTTGCAGAAACGGTAAAAAAGAAAAAGGCATCGACACTGCACAAGACACCAACGAACAACTACTGTTCATGAAGTCTGCACAACACTTGCCAGCGGAGCACTGCTCAGCAACACGGGAAATCAATAATGGAAACGTTTAAAACGTGCCACACACCAAAGCTACACTCTGTCGCCATCCGAGGTGTCACTGGCCGTTGAACGCGCCTCTTCCAATTGTGTGGTGATGCGCTCCAGCTCAGCCACTTTGGTGTTGGCGTAGTGGTAGTACATCATCTTTATGCTGCTTGCGATGGACAGTTTCATGCGGATGTTGTAGCGAAAAGCATACTTGTTGTTTTTCTCGGCACGCTTGTACAGGCGTTTGAGGTCGCGGATTCGCTGGTCGAGGAGCATTATCTGACGGTAAGTGTTGTCCAGTTTGTCTTGTATGGCCGTAGCTCGACCCTCCAGTGTCTCACTTTCGTTGGGCGGACCCTCGGTCACTACGACGCCACTGTTCCCGCTGCTGCTGCTTGTGCTGCACTCCCCTTTGGGCGCTGCCATGTTCTGCGCTGCTTATCCAACCAACGACCGGTCACCGCCAGTAGTCACCCACAACGGGTTTGTTCAAATTCGTTCCAGTAAGCAAAGCTTAGTGGCTTCAGTTGTTTCGTTCCTTCGTTCAGTTTCCCAACCTTCACTGCGTGAGACTGTCGCGCCAGTGCTGTACCGGAACTGCGACCCCGTACCATAGAGAAATAAAAAAAGGTGAAGAGTGGACACTCCCGTAGACCCCAGCGGCCCAATCGACCCTAGCACACCTGGTGGTTGGTGAGAGCAAGTGGCGTGCGCTTCCTGTTCCGGTTTCACTGGCGCAAATTTTGAATTTTTATTTTTTAGTTTTATTTTGATTAAGTTATAATAAAGAGAGATGCAGGTAGTGATAATTCACTACGATTTTATTCATCGCGCTTGTTCTTGTTCTTTTGTTCACTTGTTGATCACTTGTTCTTTTGGAACAAGTGATCAATGTATATATATCAGTCAAAGAGACAGAGTATCCGCAATGTTTTATTCAAAGGCAAGGTAGAGTCTGAGAATATAAAAAGCACAATATGACAAAAGTAGACAACAAATGCATCTCGCCTTACAAATAATTTGTAACAAATATTGTAACAAATACAGAGAGAACACAGACAACGCACACATCGCTAGAGTTGGCAGAAGCCGAGAAGCTGGTGAAGTATGACACACCGGGCCCATGGGTAAGTAAGGATCTAGGGCAAAAACGCAGCGCACAATGCTGAAGAAGAAGGAAGAAGTGACGTATACACAGCAATGAAGTCGCGAATCACGTCTGGGGTTAACCAAAATAATGCATAGAAAAAAAGAGTGCACAGAAACCACACGACACAATATAGCAGAAAGGCAAAGCTGCAGTGTGCTGGCTGTGCTTAAGAACAGCTAGCCCAAAATGAAAAAAAAAAGCAGACTTGATGCCTGCTTGTCCTCAGAAATGTAGGGCTTTGCAGCTTGCTCACTACGTGAAAGACAAACTTTATGCTACAACACTGGCAGGTCTTGTGGCTCTTCTTATCATCAAAAACTTAAGATCCCAAGTGATTTGCGTCTGGGTGTTGCTGTGACGCTTGCGAGCTAAAATAGATTGTAGTCATCACTTATCCAGAATTGTGGACCTTAATTGGTGTTACGAGAGCGGTATTACAGGGCTAATAAATAGCAGAAGAAAACCACTTTGGCTCATTATTTTTCACAAAGGCTCTACATCGTGCATTATCACTCACAAGCTATATAAAAATAAAATGGCAGCGTCCGCAGCCCCATCAAACGCTACAAGTTTGGGTATTCTTTTGAAAATTTTGATGGGCGAGATGAGGAGGTTGATGAGAAGCTAAAATACAAAAAGCGTGATAACGTGAACTGTGCCCACTTCATACTGTGTTCCTTACCCGCTCGAAGACATTTCAACAAGCGGTTTTTTTATCGATATATTACTTGAGCAGGAGAGATAAAGCAGACACAGTGACCAAGCGACCCACAGTAAAGTGTACAGTTCGCCCGCATTTGCTACAAAAATACAGACAGGATACCCAACATTCTTTTTAAGGTTATGCAAATCACTTCGAGCGAATACACAGTGTCCCTACTCCTCATAGCGGGTAACCAAAACAATGTATGCAACGAATGAGTGGTTAGTTTGGTGAGGCTGTCTCCGCAGTCTTTTGATAGTTTTCCACTGTGCTGCTACTTTGGCTTGCAGATGTTTAATGGTTTGCTTGTACTTCATTGATGGAGACATTGTGGCTGGCACACAGGAATGCACTGCAATAAACAAAAAAATGGATGTAAAAGCTAAGAACAACTAATCCCATACGAGCACTTTCCTCGCTCTTTCAGACCCAAGGTGCACAACTTTCTGTGGTGCAAAGTTTTCGATTCCACTACCTAAAAACAAACCATTCACAATGTTGACAATGCACAAAAAAAATGAAAATCACTGAGAGCCCACCCTTACATTTTGTAAGTGCACACGTAGTGTCCTTTTGAGGATAGGTTCCTCAGAATGTCCTAAACATAAAATAGCACATTAAAAACAGCTGCAATAAAAGCATAGTCACCATTTTCTCTAGGGCACTCAGACGTGGAGCTGTTGGCGGAGACATCTCCTGGAGGGTCTTGTGAAGCTTGTTCAGTGCCTCGGACAGTGCTGTCGGAACAATCTTGCGAGCGGCCTGCAGAACCAACAAACCCCTTTGAATGATTAGCTAATCGATGCACAATACAAAACCAGTGATACATCTCTGACCCATAAAACTCTGACTTACAAATATATACGTCAAGACTACGTACAAAGATCTTCAGAAGTTTCCAGGCCGCTATCCCTTGTAATGCAATGGTATCGCGGCCTGGGAACTTTAGAACACCTTCGTGCGTACGCAGTATCAGCACAGTACATTGGGAAGAAAAATCGTAGTTGAAATTTGTGCGGTAAAATTATATTGGAAACGTCAAAAAAAATTTGTGGGCAGCTTGCACTAGTGGCACAAGGCTAGCGAAGAAACGAAGATGATGGCCACTTGGCTAGTCCAGATTTGCCTCCGGCACACCAAGAATTATTCATGTTGCGAGCCTTCGGGAAACGTGTCGTGAAGCATGCGAGGCCCAGCGAACGCTTCTCAATATTTTGCACCGAGCCGAGCCTATGACCTAGCTGCCCAGCTATGCTCAGCCTACAGACGCTCGCGTCCGTGGCAGACGCAGCACGCGTCGCCTCGGCTTGACGCCGTGCCGCCTTTGCTATACTGCATACGTTGCACAATGTTACCGTCTAGCCGCCGCATAGAGCCACAAACTTTCTTTTTAGCGAACCTCCCAGTCCTTACAAGCTTCAGAAAAAGGTTACAACTGCGTGAATGAGACGCCACGTAAGAAACAAACTCGCACACACGAAGCGCAACGTGTGTGTGTGCATCTTTCTATGTTTGTTGCATGGTGTCTTATTCGCACAGGTGTAACCGTTTTCTGAAAAAAAATGACCGAACAAGACCAACAACATGTCATTCAACAAGCTTCGCTTGAAAACGTGCCTCACCTGTTATCTCACGCTTGAAAACGCCGACGCAGCCGACGTTGACGAAAGCGACGAAAGCTTCTCGCTGTCAGTCATGCATGGGCTTGTCTCTGGGTGGATGGTGTTTACGACAGTACGGCTGAAGAAAAATAATCGCGTAAGGTGTGTTGAATAAATTGTTTTTATGTATAAAGAACATACTTAATTTGGGCGTATAATTATTATATTGTGAAAACAATTCCGTTGCATTGATTATAACTGTTTTTTTTTTGCGCTTGCGCCCTCTGACGTTTGATGAGAGCACTAGTTGGTTACGTAATTGTGACGCACTTCCTGAAGCCAGGTTTCACGGAGTGTCCTCTCTTGTCTTCTTCTTTCTCTATGCCCGTACCACAGAACCATGACCTACTACACTCCTGACCTGTTCAGATAGCGGGGTTCCTATGGGAGCGCGTGTCCCCGCTCTCGTTCAACCGCTCACCATTGGTGGCGCTACCTATAACCTGTTCGTCTGTTTCTTTACGGTTGTTTTGTAGGCGCTGGTATAAGAATGCCTGCATTCTGTAGTGAACTGGCGGCATATATGTGACTATTTCTTCCCATACATTGCTGGTTAAGCAAGGTGTTCAGAGCGCTTGAGTATTTATAGCACACTGGTTGACAAACGTGGGAACCCGTAGATTTACACGATGTAGGGCAGCCTATGCGTGGTAGCGTGCATTTTATTGCAAAAAAATTCTGAATGTCTTTTAGTATTATTATTTCTGAATAATTCTAAATTTTGGATCATAAATACGCACTACGAGTGCTTTGTTGGTCAAAATTTGACCACAAAGAGTGAAGATGACGTCAGCGAGCAGGTGCTGACTAGCGCCACGCCGCTCGTAGGTGACGGCCCTAGCGGCAGAAGGTATGAACTAGAACGTGGGCGCTGGAAGAGGTGCTCTCTGGGCAGGTCAGGAGTGTAGTAGGTCATGCACAGAACACCTACTGCCCGTCTGGCACCCTCTGCCATAGCCTCCTAGATTTCCCTTGCCTGCTGGATGAGCGCGAAAAGCCCGTCATCTATGGCAGCGCTTCCTACGTAAGGGTAAAGGTCTTTGTATGTGGCCTTTGAGATTGGCAATTTTGGCGTTTGCTAAATTGGATGCTATGCCATGTAATAAAGGGGTTGCCGGCTGAATGAGCGCAAAACGCCCGTCATTTATAACAGTGGCACTTAAATGGGGTAACTATATTTAAATTTACGCCTTTTAAAAACTTTTCTACGTTACTTTTCTTGTATATAAGCTTCTAAAACGTAAAAAATTATTTGAAGACACTCCTACTCACTTTCTCTTCCTCCGTGCTCCTACTTAAGTAGCGCCATCACCATAGTTCCGACGACCGCCGCCACTAGCCGCCGATAATCCGGTAGGCAAGAGAAATCTAGGAGGCTAGGCCTCATGCGAACAATGGGTAGCGTATGTGACCACGGTTCTAAGTACTACTCTAACTAGAGAACTGTGGTATCGGAGTTTCGGTTGCGGTTTTGGAACCCGTTGGCTGGCCCTTAGAGAGCGTTATACGAGACCTGACAGTGGCTACCGTGGAACCGAACATTTTAGTCATCTCAAACAGAGTTCTTATTTATTATTATTATATTTTTATTGGTCAAGATCCGAAACACCGTTGATCGCCCGCTAAAAAAGAAAGGGCAGCAGAAATCATCATCATCCCACGTTTGAACGGTTTGAAGTTCGCTTGAAAGTCTCGTATAAATTTAGCAACTCCACGCGGACCGACTGGAGAAATTAAATAAGAGAAGTAGCACTGGAAGAGCTACGCGCACAGCCGGCGATGGGTGGAGTGGGCGAGGTCGTCCAAATCGACGAATGCTTTTTGAGGGGTCGGCGCAAGGCGAATCGAGGTCGCCTGCTGACTGGCGACAGTGTTCCTTCAAGGCGCCACAACAATTACGGTGGCGTTTCTAACGAGGGCCCGTGGATTTTCGGCATGCTGCACGTGTCCACGAAGGAGTTGAGGCTGTTTCAAGTGGATAAAAGGGATGCTGCCACCCTTGGTTCACTGATAGCCAAGCACATTCTTCCCGGGACGACGGTGTACAGCGACGAGTGGGCCGCGTACCAGTGCATACCCAGACTTGTGGATGCCAACGGAACACCACTAAACTTGGACTGGCACACCGTGAACCACAGTGTCAACTTCGTCGATCCTACGACAGGCGCCAACAAGCAAAGGATTGAAAGTGAATGGCAAAAGGCCAAGCGCCGTCTCGTGCGCAACAGCAACAAGACGACTACCTCACTTATGCCGTCTCACCTCGCCTGGCTTTGGTGGAAATCAATTAACGCACGTCCCAACGTGAAAGACCCTTTTCTTCGATTAATGGAGGTAATTGCTCGCCGGTATCCAGTTTAATTGTGATTAGCGCGTAGTGAGACATATTGTCATTTTATTCTTATGTTTATGTTGTCATTATGTTGTAATAATATATTGTCATTATTATGTTTATTGTCATTTTATTCTTATTGTTGTATACTAAGCTGTTGAGCTGAAAAACAATACACAATCATTATTTGGAATTTTGGTAGTTTGTGCTTATTGTGGGTGGGGCCCTGTAAGCGACGGTGGTTCGTCGGCCGGGTCCCATTTACAGGTACGCGCAAGTCGCGCTTAATTCGCTCCATATGCTTCGATAAAGCAGCCTTCCAGGCGTACATAGCTGTAGCATATCCGACGTACCCCGATTAACCAGCCTTGGAACGCTTATTCATCACATGTATACACGAGTCTGAACGATATGTCTTGTGCTGACACAGCCAGGGGAAGCGTAGCGTCCCCCGTCGTAGCGCGTGGTCGACGCTACACGATCAGCTGAGAGAAAAAAAAAGAAAAATAAGGGGGGAGGGGGCAGCCCATCACCTCCTGCGACTCTACTCAGTTTTCCCAGTAATCCCTAATACTGAGACGCGATATCTTAATCGCACGGCTGCGCACACAGAAAGAGAACGCGCCTCGACTTCTGTAATGGGAGATTCATTTCATTATTTAAAACGGCCTCCTAATTGCGCAGCAGCGCCACACTCAATTTCTGCTAGGCGTGGTACATTCCGTAAATAAAACTAATTCTGTAATGCGCGTGTCCTTTTTGTCTCTGTGTCGTCGTTTTGTTCTCGCGCTATAACTATCATCATGCCAAAAAGAACCTTGCCGTCTTGTGGTCTCGTCAGAGAAACTGCTTCGCCCCAGTGAAAGCGAACAACTGGGAAATGTGCCTTGTTTTACGGTGCGACCCCCGTCGGCAGCCGGAGTACCCCGACGACTTAGATTTTAGAGAAGCACTGCAGCGACGCGGATTTTCCGATCTATTTACTTCATTACACAAGTGCCACACTCTCACGACTGGGTCGTGAAGCTAAGGCCATTTGCCACTACTGCCAAGGAAGACCTGGTAAATGACGGCGCGATCACTGTGAAAGGAGTGCGTTGCACAGTCTTTGAAACCAATCCACGCAAGACTAAGGTTGTTGTTCACCGGGTGCCATTCCATGTATCGGATATGTTCGTGTGGTCGGAGCTTCAAAAGTACGGCGTTGTAACGAATGTGGTATGTCACAAGACGGACAAAGACGACAGTGACTACGCGAACACTAACCGTGACGCTTACATGTACCCGAAGAAAGGACTGAGCTTGTCCGACCTCCCGTACGTGCTCCGGCACGACACTCGAATAGAGTTTCCAGTCTACATTCGAAAGCGACCGCCACTATGTTTTAAATGCTATAACATAAGTCATTTAAAGCGTTTCTTTTAAAGCGTTTCATTTAAAACGGTTCCGCCATGTCGCTGGTGCAAGATGTACTGCCAAAGAAAGTGCAGGCATTACGTTCATAAAGTTGCGCTTCCGACCAGCAATGTCGAGGAGAGCCAGGAGGTGCCAGTGGAACCCGGGGACGCCCAAGTGGCCCCGGCTGCGGAGGGCGACGGGGAAGATCAAAATGTGAGCCACCAAGAACTGGCGCCGATCGCCGAAAAGGCAGCTGCTAATGAGCCCCTGAAGACACGCCTCACCAGGAAACTGGGAACGCCAGCAGTGGCGACCTGAATGACTCTTCAGAAGAAGGGGAAGTGCCACCCTCTACCTGACCGTGGCTGTTGCTGCAGACTGCATACATGGCATAGAAAAGCCAAGGGCGCTACGTGGCCACTGTCGCTACCAAACAGTGCTTCTGAACAGCGCGATGTGCTCTTGATGGCCCACGGTGGTCCGCACCTTATTGGAACAGTAGCTTCGTATAACATTCCGACACAGATTGCTGGTATCAGGCGTTGGAAACTTGTGTTGTGGTGGTGACGGATCAAACGTGGTGAGGCGTCTACAATGCACAAATGCCGAGTATTTGACTCACAATGGAATAGGAGGTGACACATTCATGATATCATAAATTATGAACACACTACAGGTATTTCCCACTCACTTTAATCCAATTGCAAGCTTAAATAATCCGCACGTCATTGAAATATTCTGAGCAACAAACTATTTAACATGTGCCAAACTTTTGATCGAAGCACCAAGATATTTCATCCAAGCAACAACTCGATTAGGCCACTTGCCAGTGAGTTTAATCCAAGTGCTAATGACTTTAATTCAGGTGCCAGTCAGTCTTGTCCATGTACCAGAAACACGTAGTTTGCCACTTTATGCAGTCTAAATGTCGGAATAGTGTAAACATGGAGTGACAGAAAACTCTTTTTGCTCACCTATACATGCTAGCATGTATAGTATAGTATAGTATGCTTTATCGCTACTGCATCATACCGACTGATCACCTACACCTTCGCATATGCAGAGACTCATGTCGTCTGCTCAGCATACGGCATTCGGCTGCTCATTCGCTGAACAGTTCACAGTCGTCTGCTCAGCCCAGTGAGAATGATGGTGACCGACAGATGATATTCATTCGTTCTTAAAATCGGAAATAACTATTTAAAAACTGAACTTGCATATATTTGGATTCATGTGGAGTCAAGTTTTTTATAAAAGAATCAAAGGAAATTCTCCTATTTTCATGTAACAGATGACGCTAGTGCTGCTGAAGCGTGTTTGCTTGAAACACGCATGTTTCATTGGTACACATGATTTTGTTTAAATAGAGAGATAACAGCTAATATGAATGTAAAATATGACTACCGTTGTCCACATCTGGATCATGAGTTTATGTCTTGTGTGCACTGCAAGACGAAAACCTCTTCGAATTATCTCCGATTCGCTCTGCCCTGTGAAAGCCTCGTAATTTCTTGAGCATGTACCTGCTCTTGACCTATCATTGCCCACGGCCAGGTTCTCTATATATTGGTATGCCTTATGACAATCCGATAACCATAGTCTGTCCTTCGCAATAAATGGCCTGTCCGGATCATGTGATACTAAACAAAATCCACTTATGAGCTTTAGTGACGAATATAAAAAAATATTCTTCAACAAGTTCCTGCTTTTTCTTTCGTTGACCTTAGCCTGACTCCACCCAGGCAAAGCTCTTATCTACAAACTTGTACATAGCAAAGTACAAACACGGCTCAAGCGAACAATGGCAGTGATTTGTTTTCCCAAATACTAGCAGCGAATACAAATAATAATGATTTCTGTTACTTTGTGACTATTATCTTATATATTGTAGGAACTGCATTTGAGTTGTACTGCCGTAGATGTTGGTTGTATTCCGCGCATTCCTCTATTACCTCATTGATAGTATGAATATGGTCTATTGTGGAGTAGCCTGTACGAAATCCTGCTTGATTCTTTGGGTGATTGAACTCTAATGTGGTCTTAATTCTATTAGCTATTATTTTATGTAAACAGTTTGTAGAGAACGGACAGTAAGTTGATCAGCCTGTAATTTTTCAAGTTCTTGGGGTCTCCTTCCTTATGGATTAAGATGATGTTGGCATTCTTTCAAGATTCTGGTAGCCTTCCCATCAAAAGACACTTCGTATATAAGGTGGCCATTTTTTCTAACACAATTTCGCTGCCATCTTTGAGGAGGTTCGTTGTTACCTGATCCTCACCAGTGGCTTTGCCTCTTTGCATTCTTTGTAGGGTTTTTACTTACCCTCTTGCCACTGGTAGGATGTCGAATCCCTCTGGACTATTATTGTTTCTCCTGATATCATCCTGGTTATTTTGGCTTCTGTACAGCTCTCTGTAGAACTCCTCCGCCACCTCAACTATCCTATCTATATTGGTTATGAATTAATGACATTGCCTTAATTCCTTATTACGTAACACATACATCCGATTTTTGCTAATGCACAAATTTGCCTTTGCAGCTGTTAGGGTTCTGCCGTTTTTACAGCCTGCTTAATTTTCTCCATGTTGTACCTCGTGATGTCGGCTACCTTACGCTTATGAACATCGAAAGCTTCACTAGCTCTATTTTGTCGGTTGTATTTGAGGCTTTCATGGTTTGTCATCTCTTAATAAGATTTTTCGTCTCCTGAGATAGTTTGCCAATTTCCTGTCTAGTGACTGTACCTCCGACTTTCATAGCACACTCTTTAATGATACTAGTAAGGTTGTCGTTCATTGTGTCAATGCTAATGTCGGTTACCTCATTTAGTGCCTCGAATCTATTCTTAAGCGAAACTCTGAATTCCTGTACTTTCGCTCTCACCACTAGCTCATTATTTGGCTACTTGCGTATCAGTTTTTGTCTTTGCTTTTTTAAATCTAGGTGAGTACGAGCGCTTACCATGCTATGGTCACTGCATCGGGTCTTGCCAAGTACTTGTACATCATGTCCAATGCCTGGGTGTATACACAGAGTGAAGTCTATTCCGTTTTTAGTTTTGCCATTAGGACCGTGCCACATCCACTTAAGGTTAGCCCATTTTCTGAAAAAGGTATTCAAGATCCATAAATTATTACATTCTGCAGACTCTACTAATACCTCGCCTCTGGCATTTTTAGAGCCAATGCCATACTCCCCCACTGCATGGTCTTTGGCCTGTTTCTCGGCTACTTGGCCATTAAAGTTGCCCTTCAGGATAGTATACTGTGACTTTACTTTATCAATGGCTGACTGTGCGTCTTCTTAAAAGCGTTCTACCAAATGATCATCATGGCTTTATGTAGGCGCGTAGGCTTGTACTTGCTTTATCTTGTACCTTTTGTTAAACTTAATTATAACACTTGCCACCCTCCCACTGATGCTATAATATTCTTCTTTGTTGCCAGCAATATTCTTGTGTATAAAAAACCGCACCCCTGGTTCTTTTGTCAATTAATCCACGGTAGCACAGTACGTGTCCGTTTTTCAGCACTGTATACGTTTCACGTGTCCTCCCAACTTCGCTGAGCACTATCATATCCCATTGAACACCCTCTAATTTCTTGAATAGGACAGCTAGACTAGCGTCACTAAATAGTGTTCTAGCGTTGAAGGTAGCAAAGTTCAGATTCAAATACCTCCCAAGGTGGTCAAAAACTCTCAAAGTATGCAATATAGAAAAGCTAAGATGTGGACCTGAGATCAAAGTTCTGATCTCCTACTACGAGTTATAAGGCATGAAAAAATAGCCATGACTTCACCGGTAATTACCGCTAAATGTATATCCAATATCAATGTTTATTTTTATTACATATCTCTCTACATAGAATGATTATTACTCACGACGCTCCTTTTTGCCACTGTCTACTGTGCTTCTCCATTTCGTTTTCTCTTTTGTGATTAAAATCTTGACATGAATTTCGACCATCTGGTTTCTTTAGCGTGCGCTGACACAGTACACGGGCCACTAGGCTAGCATTTCGCCTCCATCGAAATGCGACTACCGCGGCCGGCATAGCACCCGCGATCTTCGGGTCCGCAAACAAGTACCGTAATCGATACATCACCAGGGTGGACATCGCATAAAATTGTACGTGATGCATTTGGGTGAGGGGGTGGAGGTGATACGTGGTATAGCTTTTTATATGCGAAGCAGCTTTTTGACTAGCCTATGTAACGCTGTCCCTCCATCCGCACTCCCCTGGCCGCAGGTGTTGGGGCGGTGCCAAGTAGGTCATGCCTTCCCTCACAGTGCACGCACGTTGACATCACTCTCTCCCTAGCCTGTCGCTGCGTGTCGTCGCTCTCGCTTCCCCCTCTCCAGCACTCGCAACGTTCGAGAACACATCGAGCGAACAGTCTTTCTGCGATAAAACTTACAGGAAACCCAATCCGCTTCTCGTGTCTGCGTTTCAAACAAACGTTCACTCGAGTAAACACTGCACCTAATTTCGCTTCAAACCATTCTTCTAGCACCCGCGCCGATGCCCGTTTCAACAGGATCAACACCGTGCGCACTGCTGCTGCTTCGCATACCATCGGGGTTACCTTCATGGAGATGGTTCATAATTTTTCATTCAGCATTGTTACAGCACCAAAAAGGTGCACACTGGACACGGATATAAAAAAAACACACAAAGCGCTTACACATTCAGGCGCTTAATCGAGTAGTGTGCTCGTTCAGCCACATTGCTAAATTATACACTGCGTCATCAGCACAACCTGAACTACGCAGGGTATTTGCTTTTTTAGACAATAAGAATTTTTTACATAAAAATTTTGTGATTATCGGGCTTCTGTCGTGTTCGCGCACGAACTTTACAACGAAGCAGAATAACTTCGTAACAGTTAAAGCGCAACTGTAATGAATAATTAGGAAACACTCATTAATAGACTCGTTCAATCATCCACTAAAGAGCAGTTACTTCGACCAGATTGTTATGGGGTGTCGCACTTTGACATTTACGGCATACCCACTTATTATAAGTCGCAAAAGTGCAATGTAATTGGATATCATCATCACCATCATTCCCGGCCTGTGTTTATCTACTGCAGGACCAGGGCTTCTTCCAATGATCTCCAGTTTGCTCTATCATGTGCGATGTCGTTCCAACTAGCCCTGTCGGCTACGGATCTGGATGTTTTCGCACAAATATGTTTGTAAGCAGTTTCATTGAAAAATAAAGCATTCTTCTTTTTCTTTTATCTTGGCGAACTTTGTCACTTCGCCGCATCATCACACTCTGTGCCTTTACTGACGGCGTTTTTTCTCCCGTGGTAACAGTACTGTTGTTCGTGCTGTCCACAGCAGGTTGTCTTTTCTATGTGATCAATCATTTTCTGCATGTCCACAGCAGGTTGTCTTTTCTATGTGATAAATCATTTTCTGCATAACTTTCGGAACGCAGTTTATCAAACTAACAAGCCTTAACGAATCCAACTTCATAGGGCTCTTACTTGGTATTAGCAACGGCACTATACCTCTGATATACTTTCCAGCTTGCTAGGAATGTTTGTTCTTGCCAACTTTTGTCCAACCAGTGCAATTTTTTTTTCTCAGACACATTAGGAAGTGTTGAGTATGTAACTGCATCTAGTCCTCCAACCTGCTGCACACGAGTTTTGCATGGAGAGGGAGGGGGGACATTGCCATAGCCAAAGTGCAATTAAATTTAGTGATTTGGAAACGCTCGTTCACAAAATTGTTTAATCATCGACTAAACGGCAGTTATACGTATCAGAACGTTGAAAGGTGTCCCACTCTATAACACTCATGGCATTCGTTATAAATACCTCATCTTGCATGTAATTTGATGCATGCGCAATCCAATTTGAATGGTGACACCGAAACTGGCAGTGCCTGGCACGCAGCAAACGCGGTCGCTCGGATACGTCAAACCGTGCTGCAATTTGAATGAAGGCGAGACGTGGCAGAAACTAGTCAGGACGAACGGCGAGTAGTCTGAAATACACAAGCAGGCTGCCTATTCATTGCGTTCGATGTGGAAACGTACAGGACGTGAGACAGTTTGCGGGATCTGGGGCTGGCAACGCTGCAGAAGCTGGCGAGACTTCTTGCAGTCGATGTGTTCGCAACAAAAAATAGTTAGATGTTCTTACGATCAGTAACATAATTTTTTTTCGTTATTTTGGCAAAAATTGAAGATATTTTGTGCCTCACAAATGCAGGGTGTTTGCTTTTTGACAATAGGATTTTTTTTAATATAAGTTCTGTCTCTATCCCATAGATTGACGGAGAAAGAAGTTGGTTCCTTTCTCAAGATTCACAACTAGCTCCATTAGTATTTAGACCGAGCTATTGTTTTGTATGGCACGCGTTTAAAAACCGCTTCGAAAATGTGACTCTTGCAATACGTGTGAAAGTAAGTTCGGCGCAAGCGGTCATTAACGGCCTTCCGAGAAAGTTCCACTATACCACCACCACCACTTTGAAGCACAAACTGCTGAAAAAGTCCTGACCAACTCATAATTGCCACAGGTTTCAGAGGGAGCTGTGTACAAAGCTGGCCAGGATAAAGCAAGCACAGACCACCACAAGACCAGTCCCCGACAATGGTGCATGCAATGAAATTTGGTGCCCGTTTTGCCCGTGTTCGCTTTCAGTCTTTCCCCTGTGTGTCGGCCGGGGTGGATGTACGGATGATGAAAAAGGGACCGATGAAAGCCGCGAGACAAACTGTTTCAAGACCAGAGTCCCTGTTCTTACCTGACACGGACAGGTTTCCATTCAGTGTCGCACTATTAATCACAGTATCTTCCCACTCTTGCACACATACTGCAATTACGGAGTGCACCCAAGTGCTAGTTCACGCCCTGATGGACCTAAACTAGGTTTTTCCATGTCATACCCACTTTAAACCTAGGACGAACACAAATAAATTTCTGAACAAGACAGCGTTTAAACTTGGAGTTGAAATGCAGACAAAGAGACGTTTGTCACTTGCAAGTGACGTCAGTTCCTGTCTTCCGTCCGCCATCACCGAGCACCCGGAGCTTGACCGTGCCATGTTTTACTTTCGTGCTGCAGATCGTTCGGCGTAGTGCGCGCATTTCGATCATTAGTCTAGTGCGTATGACGAGTAAGAACAGTACAGGGCATTATGGAGCCAGTAGCGAAGCAGTGTTGACTGGGGAAGTCAGATCTTGCATGTCGGCAGTGTCCGCGGGTCCATGGTGATGCACGTAATGATTGGAACAAACTGTACTAAAGTGCTTATTTAGGCCGGTTCAAACAATTAGCTTTTTTTATTTTGCAGTCTTTTCTCACTCACAAGTGCTTCTATCACACTACGTGTCGTTTTTATAAGAAATGGATCATTTGCACAAATCTGCAACGTCGTTTATTCTAGCGAAAAGCTCTCGTTCACGGACTACATTTCTCACTCATATTTTTGCCCTTGTCCAACAACTTTGCAGGCAAGTTGCCAGGTAGATTTTTGCAGGTGGTCCACTTTAGCGGGAAGTCTCCTGTATATACACCTAGTATGTAGGAATCCCTTTCTTTTTTTTTTTTTTTGGCAACCATAGCACTAATTTTGATGGTTGTTGAAGATTAACGTAAGCTGATATTTAGTAACTGTAGAAGGCACACATTTAAGAGGTGAAAAAAACTATATCAGTCCAAGAATGAAGCTCGTACACTTGAAAAGTACAGTTGCATTTTCTTGCTAATGACACTTCAAATCAAGCTGGAACGGAGATCAGCAGCGTGTTAAACGTGGCTCGTAAATACACCATAGCTTTTGACTCGCTCGCTAGATTCCGTGCCGACCGGTTGTGCCCTCTCGACTTCCGACGACAGCGCAGCTCTGGCCGACTGGGTTGGTACTACGCCACCTCCGGCCACCGGTCCCCTACAACGACGACAGCGCAGCTCTGGCCGACTGGATTAGCCCTACGCCATCTCCTGTTGCCGACAAGAGCTCTCGCAAATGGTGCCCCAGTCTTCGGACTCCTGTGACCATGTTTCGTCTTTACTATCTTCTCTTTACTTCCGTCGTCGCTCGCTGTCCCTGCGCATCTATCTCTATATATATGCCTTTAATTCTATCCTTTTAATACCTCCTTACCCCCATCCCTTGTGAGCTACTGTTGAGGTGTCGCACCAGATGCAGACAGTTACGGGGCTCACTTCTTTTCCCTTTTATAACCACATATAATTATGCCTTTAAGTTTGAATGACTTCATTAGATTGCTCTAGGGATTACCATATGCATTAGTTTTTTTTTTTTCGTTTTACAAGCATTTGAGAGGAGAAACTTGAGTCGCTGCTGAACTTAATTATCCGTTCATCAAAATCAGTAACGTTCGGGAGAATACGCACCGGACCAGATATTTCGGCTTTGTTTAAAATTAACTACAGGTAAGTTCACAGTGTGAATATTGTGAAAACATGAAAAATGGGATGGCAGAAAATGCATAGAAAGGTATCGCACTTCTCTGTTACAGTTGTATTTATACACAAGAACAAAGTTGAATATCACCGTACAAATATCACCGATTAAGATAACCATTGCAAACAATTAGCCGATGAATGTTGCTATAAAACAACCTTGTTGTTAACAAAAGAATTCGAGTAAAATAAATAAAAGTTTTAACAGGCCTCACCGTCTTATCCATCGCTAGCCGATCACCAAACCATCCACATAATAACCATTACAGCAAGTTTCCAAAGTCCGTATTCGGAAGTTTCTACGGAACATTGAACCAAGCTGCCGTGTCGATGAAGTACCCGCCATCTTGCACCATCGAGAGCAGCAGCACTTGTTCGTTAGAGCCAGCCAAAGTGGTCACGTGGCCTTCCTGCTCTTCTGCCCCTTGCCCGGCCAAAAGAGCTGTCGAGTCGTTCTCGCAATCACTGCTGGTGATATCACTTTCCCCGTCAAGCTTGACATCATGAAGCTCTTTGGACGATGTTTTTTTGGCAACTGGCACCGTTATTTTTTTTTTTCATTGCTCAAGCTTTGCCTTTCACCTTCGCCCTCCGAAGTCGCCGCCATTTGCGCCGGGACCATCTGGCTCTCCTCAGCCACCGAGGAGAACTCGCCGTCGCTGGTCGAACTTGCGCAGGCAACTTCCTCTACAGAACCTCCTGCACCTGCTGTACGGCGATGCTGAACAGTAACGCCTTGTATGACTTATGTCACCGCATTTGTAGCATTGTGGCGGTAATCCTCGAGAGTCGCGCATGCACTTGCCTTTACAGAACCTCTGGCACTTGATGCACAGCGATGCTGTATAGTTATGGCTCACATGATCCATGGTGCCACATTTGTAGCATTGTGGCGGTCGTCCTCAAACGACGAGTTGAAACTATACCTTTTTACATCATCTTGTACTGTAGATCGTGCAATTCTAGTCCTTTCTTGATGAACAGGCAGACGTCACAAATGGTGGCGCAGGCGGTGTCACCTTCTTCGCACATCCAACATGTCACACTCTCTACAACGCCGTACTTTACAAGCATCTTATGTATGGCTCCATCCGGTAGATTGAACGGCACCTAGAGAACATCAATTTGAATAGCAGGTTTGTCGGTTTGAATGGCGCTGCAACGCAGTCCTTTCACCATGATTTCATTGTCATACACAAGGGTTTTCATGGCAGCAAGAGTGAATACCTTCACAACCCAATCGTCGCAGGCTGGCAGTATTTCGATGGCAGCAATGTCACTGCCAAGACCACGTCATTCCAGTGCTTCCACGAAATCTCAGCTGTCGTACGGGAGCCCGCGCGGGTCGCTGAACTGAACAAGGCATTCTTCTTGGTGCGTCCTTCCCGCCGGTCAAGCGGTCGGTCGGACATTCATGACTGAGCGCAGTTTTTGGTGTGCGCTCTACTCGAAAGCTACTTAACGAGTGTCAGCTCAGCTGACTGATCCACACCCGCGAATGTTCGAGCAGGGTACAAGTGATTTCACCAGGCAGCACCAGCGCGCCGCCCCTTCTTGCCTCGGTGGCGGCAAAAGCAGATTTGTTGATTGTTATTTTTTCTTCTCTTTTCTTTTTTTTAGGGAACGGTTGGGCTTAGTACGCTAGGCCAATACCCTGATATTGTCGCGACGCGAAAATAACAGGATACAGGAGGCGGGTGAGACCAGGAAAAACAAGGTCTGTATTGACAGAACAAAGGAGCAGCCGCTTCAACGTCTTCTTTCTCGGAGCAACCGTGGGTGCTGCCCACGCTCATCACTTCGTCGTCCTCTCGCCCGGCCTTTAGCCGTGACATTAACCTCCCTTTCAAGAAAGCATCGTCCCGATTCTTTATAGTCAAAGTAGTTCGTACTCGCTGGAAACGCACGAGTTCATTCGGAGAAATAAGGTTTCATCCGAACAACGTGCACAACTTCTGGAGCACACGTTCGACGCCTGAATGGGTGCGGAAACGCACGAGTTCATTCGGAGAAATAAGGTTTCATCCGAACAACGTGCACAACTTCTGGAGCACACCTTCGACGCCTGAATGAGTGCGCAGTATCAGGAACAACCTCATGATTAATGTCACTGAGACGTCGTAGAACTTTATAGGGCCCGAAGTACCGTTTTAGAAGTATTTCTGAGAGTCTACGGCGCCGAGTAGGAGTCCATATCCAAACTTTCTCTCCTGGCTCGTATGAGACTAGTCGGTGACGAAGGTTGTACCGTCTTGAATCGTAGTCCTGCTGGCGACTAATACGTAGGCGTGCAAGTTGTCGGGCTTTTTCGGCAAGCTGGGTGATATAATCAGCATCCGTTTCTAATCTGAACTATCTCTAATGCTGAAGACCGGGATGCACTCAATAGTGTTTTTTTTTAGGGGCGAAGCTCCTTGAAGCGGCATCCGTTTGTCCCTCATAGTAGTCGTAGTGTGTAACCAGTCTTACGTTTTGACCTGCAAGGTGGTGCCGGTGGGAGATTTCTCCTGTGCATTGTTGAACAATAAAAATTCGCAGCGTGTGCATTAACTAAAAGCCGAATTCTCCTGTCTCTCATTCCCAATTAGCAGCCATTGGCATGTACATTGAGCACTATCTCACAGGAAAGGGTTGCTAGGTTATACTTGCTGGGCGTAACCTCCTTGGTTTTAGAAAGGTTTAGCGAGCGTTGTGCCTCAGTGCCAGGAATACAGTGAACTAGTATATACCATGAACTCGAGGTGGTTAAAGGCGGGAAGTAGACCCAAAGCGCAAGCATTAAGAAAGTGTCCGTGTGTCACCTCTCGTTTAGTCCTTGGAATGTCCGCTGGATGGCGGTGCTTCTATATGGGGAATATATGATGAAAAGATGCGAGATGGTGGTGCTTGGAGTGTTGAATAGATGGAGGGACGGACACAGAGACAGATGCATGGACGGACGCACGGATGGACGCATAGACAGACGCAGGGGCGAATGCATGGACGAGTGCAGGGACGGACGCACAGAAGGACGAGTGAATGCACGAACAGACGCACGCACGAACGGACGGTCACCTAGACGGAAGCAAGAACGAATGGACGGACGGATGCTTCGCCCAACTCTCCATCGTTCACTCCGTGGATATGCTGCCAATTTTTTTTTCCGTCGAATGTAGCAGGAGTGAAACATTACAAACATCTGAAAGACTGCATTGACGATCTTTTCAAATAAGAAACAGCCTTTTGACTTTACATCTAATAATGACGGCGTAAGCGCAGTAGGCGTTATATAGTTTAAATAGAAAGACGTAACTCTTACACCAAATTTATAAAAGAGCACGCACACCGAAACAATCTGCAACAAGCACTTCGATAACTATGGCGTCTCCAAAGCATGTTAAGCAACACGAAAAAAAAAAAAGAAAAATGCTGACTGACAGCGCATAAGACATTGGTCAGACAGGAATATGCGTTGGCTGTTTGGTTGCCTCACCACAAACATGACATGCCTATGATAGAATCTGTTATTTTAAGCAATATTGCTTGCATTTCATTGCCATGACCAGCGTTGCTTGCCTACTTCGCACGCGCATGTTTTATCACTGCAGCCCCTCTCGAAAATTAGCCCACTTAATACCGTGCCAGGATATTTCTTACTGGTTCGAGTGTTCTAGCACCCATACCCTTCGTTGCATCTTCTGCACACCGTATCCGATAGTTTGATTCTCTTAATATCATGCCCGTTAGATAAATTCAGAATTCTTTCCGTTTTCTTTTCTTCGTTATTTGTTTTCAGAACGTGCATTTTCAGAGTGAACTTGATTGGTGTCTGTGCAGACTCGATGCTGAGCAATTAGAAGAAAGAATTGCGTAAACATGTATTTTGTTGATGTGCATTATTATAAGGGTATCGAACGTTTGTATTTACACCTGCTATATCTCGATAACTGAGGTAGCAGTGTTCTTAAACACATTAAGACACATTGCTACCACGTTAACTGTGGCGCACTTACAGAAGACAGATTTTTTTTAATTCAAGAGGCAAGTTTCTATCCACACCAACTTGCTGTGATGTCCGCACAGCATACCTCTCGTTGACGGCAGCCAGTGACCTCTCGAAAAGCTCATCGTCTGACTTCAGGTAGCCGTCTTCATGATGATATAACCCTTGGAGGTACTTCTCGATCACATTCTGCCGGTTAAAAGGCTCGTGCATCGTCATAGTGACCCTCGGGCAACAAGCAAAAGAGATAAGGCACGCTGCACGCCCGCCGTGAACCGAGCAGATAGTCCCCAGCGCACGCTGCGAAGCAAACGATCTACGCTCGAGAGCGAGAGAGAAAAGGGAAAAAAATGACGACCTCGCTGCGAGCCCGCTGCATAACGAGCGTAACAAGTTGCAGCATAACGAGCTGGCCATTTGCAAGAGCAAATACCACTAATACAAAGGTTGACATTGCACAATGGGATGTCTCCGAATGACAAATGAGAGCCAAAGAAGTGCGATGAGGCTCTTTGTCGATTGACTACAGTAAAGAAGCTTTGCTAGGTAGTGTCTGCTCAGCATCATTTACCTGATGCCTCGTAGATATAACCACTGAGGTCTGTCATAAACTATCCTGCTGCGAGGATCGAGATTGCAGTTACCAAAATACAATGCCGAGTCCCCCCACTGAATTTTCACCTACACAGGCCTGGTCTGGTACAGTCACCTTTATGCCTACATTGCAACGAGTGTGAACCTCTTGATAATTTCTTTCTAGTGTGCAGATTATTCACCAATCAGAGGAAAAGACTTTTAGAAGAACCGCTTCGAAGGTTGAAATTAAATTTATCCTTTCCGGTTCTTCTTTCCTTTGGGGCTACCGTGCTGGGTTTTAGTTACAGGAGTGTTTGCAATTTCCTTCGGGAGACGAAAAGAATTGAATGCTACGTTCATCGAAAAAAATTATAAAGATCAAGCATATTCAGTAAAAACTCATAATTTCAAAATTATGAACATTTCCTTTTAAATAGCAAGGCACCGTTCGTTTCATGGCCAATCCCCTATGGTGGGTTTCGCCAGAATAAAAGGAACAAACAAACAAAATCAGATGGACTTTTGTCACTGTTTTACCACACAGCTTCGCTATGCATAGGTGAATGGCGTGGTGTTCGGATCGCTTACACAGCTTCGTCTGATTCTCCTTCTCGTGGCACAAACACTGCCGTTCATTGCGAGGTCTGTCCTAGCTCGTGATAAAGCAGGCTTCGAGAGAAAACCATGCGTGGAAGCAGCCTCGACACCGACACGTGCGCTTAACCTTCAAGTCGCCAGGTGTGTTAAGCAGGCAGGTGGCGTCGTTGCCGAAGAAGTTTCCTGGACTCTGCTCTCTTGCAGAAACGGTAAAAAAGAAAAAGGCATCGACACTGCACAAGACACCCACGAACAACTACTGTTCAGGAAGTCTGCACAACACTTGCCAGCGGAGCACTGCTCAGCAACACGGGACATCCATCAATAATGGAAACGTTTCAAACATGCCACACACCAAAGCTACACTCTTTCGCCATCCGACGTGCCCCTGGCCGTTGAACGCGCCTCTTCCAATTGTGTGTTGATGCGCTCCAGCTCAGCCACTTTGGTGTTGGCGTAGTGGTAGTACATCATCTTTACGCTGCATGCGATGGACACATTCATGCGGATGTTGTAGCGAAAAGCATACTTCTCGTTCTTCTCGGCACGGATGTACAGGCGTTTGAGGTCGCGGATTCGCTCGTCTAGGAGCATTATCTGACGGTAAGTCTTGTCCAGTTTGTCTCGTATGGCCGTAGCTCGACCCTCCAGTGTCTCACTTTCGTTGGGCGGTACATCGGTCACTACGACGCCACTGTTCCCGCTGCTGCTGCTTGTGCTGCACTCCCCTTTGGGCGCTGCCATGTTCTGCGCTGCTTATCCAACCAACGACCGGTCGCCGCCAGTATTCACCCACAACGGGTTTGTTCAAATTCGTTCCAGTAAGCAAAGCTTAGTGGCTTCAGTTGTTTCGTTCCTTCAGTTCAGCTTCCAAATTTTCACTGCGTGAGACTGACGTCAAACTTACTACGCGCCCATGCCGTACCGAAACTGCAGCCTCGTTCAGAGAAAAGCATATCCCCGTGGTCTGGCACCCTCACCATAGCATCCTAGATTTCCCTTGCCTGCCAAATGAGCGCGAAAAGCCCGTCATCTATGGCAGCGCTACCTACGTAAGGGTCTTTGTACGTGGCCTTTGAGATTGGCAATTTTGGCGTTTGCTAGTTTGGAGGCTATGCCATGTATTGAAGGGGTTGCCTGCTGATTGAGCGCAAAACGCCCGTCATTTATAACAGTAGCACACGTAGGGTTAATAATAGTTAAGTTTACGCCTTTTAAAAACTTTTCTACGTTATTTTTGTTGCATATAAACTCCTAAAACGTAAAAAGATATTTGAAGACACTCCTACCTAAGTGGCGTCACCACCATAGTTCTGACGACCACCGCTGGCCGCCGGTAATCCGGCAGTGCAGGCAAAGAAAATCTAGCAGGCTATGCCTTATGCGAACAATGGGTGACATATTTGACCACAGAGCTAGGTACTACTCTAACTAGGGAACTGTGGTATCACCTCCGTGGGTATCAGAGTTGCGGTTCCGGTTTAGGAACCCGTTGGCTGGCCCTTAGAGAGCGTTATACGAGACCTGACAGTGGCTACCGTAGAACCGAACATTTTAGTCACCTCGAACAGAGTTTTTATTATTTTTATATTTTTATTGGTCAAGGTCCGAGACACCGTTGATCGCCCGCTAAAAAAGGAAGGGCAGCAGAAATCATCATCATCCCACGTTTGAACGGTTTGAAGTTTGAACGTCGCTTGAAGGTCTCGTAGGTGTTTTGTGGTCTCGCCAGAGAAAGTGCTTCGGCCCAGTGGAAGCGAACAAGTGGGAAATGTGCCTTGTTTTACGGTGCGACCCCCGTCGGCAGCCGGAGTACCCCGACGACTTAGATTTTAGAGAAGCACTGCAGCGACGCGGACTTTCCGATCTGTTTACTTCCATTACTTAAGTGCCACACTCTCACGACTGGGTCGTGAAGCTAAGGCCATTTGTCACTACTGCCAAGGAAGACCTGGTAAATGACGGCGCGATCACTGTGAAAGGAGTCCGTTGCACTGTCTTTGAAACCAATCCACGCAAGACTAAGGTTGTTGTTCACCGGGTGCCATTCCATGTATCGGATATGTTCGTGTGGTCGGAGCTTCAAAAGTACGGCGTTGTAACGAACGTGGTGTGTCACAAGACAGACAAAGACGACAGTGACTACGCGAACACTATCCGTGACGCTTACATGTACCTAAAGAAAGGACTGAGCTTGTCCGACCTCCCGTACGTGCTCCGGCACGACACTCGAATAGAGTTTCCAGTCTATATTCGAAAGCGACCGCCACTATGTTTTAAATGCTATAACATAGGTCATTTAAAGCGTTTCTGTACGGTTCCGCCATGTCGCTGGTGCAAGATGTACTGCCAAAGAAAGTGCAGGCATTACGTTCATAAAGTTGCTCTTCCGACCAGCGATGTTGAGGAGAGCCAGGAGGTGCCAGTGGAACCCGGGGACGCCCAAGTGGCCCCGGCTGCGGATGGCGACGGGGAAGAGCGAAATGTGAGCCACCAAGAACTTGCGCCGATCGCCGAAAACACAGCTGCTAATGAGCCCCGCGAAGACACGCCTCACCAGGAAACTTTGAACGCCAGCAGTGGCGACCTGAATGACTATTCAGAAGAAGGGGAAGTGCCACCCTCTACCTGACCGTGGCTGTTGCTGCAGACTGCGCACATGGCATGGAAAAGCCAAGGGCGCTACGTGGCCACTGTCGCTACCAAACAGTGCTTCTGAATGGCGCGATGTGCTCTCAATAGCCCACAATGGTCCGCACCTTATTGGAACAGTAGCTTCGTATTACGCTCCGACACAGATTACTGGTATCAGGCGTTGGAAACTTGTGTTGTGGTGGTGACGGATAAAACGTGGTGAGGCGTCTACAATGCACAAATGCCGAGTATTCGACTCACAATGGAATAGGAGGTGACACATTCATGATATCATAAATTATGAACACACTACAGGTTTTTTCCACTCACTTTAATCCAATTGCAAGCTTAAATAATCCACACGTCATTGAAATATTCTGAGCAACAAGCTATTTAACATGTGCCAAACTTTAGATCGAAGCGCCAAGATATTTACTCCAAGCACTGACTCGGTTAGGCCACTTGCCAGTGAGTTTAATCCAAGTGCTAATGACTTTAATTCAGGTGCCAGTCAGTTTTGTCCATGCACCAGAAACACGTAGTTTGCCACTTTATGCAGTCTAAATGTCGGAATAGTGTAAACATGGAGCGACAGGAAACTCTTTTTGCTCACCTATACATGCTAGCATGTATAGTATAGTATAGTATGCTTTATTGCTACTGCATCATACCGACTGATCACCTACACCTTCGCATATGCAGAAACTCATGTCGTCTGCTCAGCATACGATATTCGGCTGCTCATTCGCTGAGCCGTTCACAGTCGTCTGCTCAGCCCAGTGAGAACGATGGTGACTGACAGATGATATTCATTCGTTCTTAAAATCGGAAATAACTATTTAAAAACTGACTTTGCATATTGTGACGACGCGAGATTGATGAGCACACAAAGAGCCTCAAACAAATACGATGATTTATCGATCGCAGGAAACAGACTGCAACGACTTCTTCGTCTTTTGCCCTCGGCCAAAAACACTCGCGCTGCTTCATTGTCCTCACCACTGGCACATACGCGCGTCATTATTCCCCCTTTAAAAACATCGTCCCAATGTTAAACGTTTGAGAAGCAAGGCGAAACCAAAACTGCACAGTTAGTCACTGAAAGTAAGGCTTCATCCGAAGCACGTGGACAATTTCTGGTGAATGTCTGCGCCGCTTTGAACACTGCACGCCGTCCGGAACAACCTCGTAGTTGACGTCACTAATGCGTCGCAGAACCTTGTAGGGTCCGAAGTATCTTTGCAACAGCTTTTCGGAAAGCCCACAATGACGAACAGGTGTCCAGACCCATACTTTGTCGTCCACGTTGTATATGACGGGTCTGTGCCGGAGGTTGGAATACTTGGCATCGTCGTCTTGCTGTTTGGTGATTCGCAACCTGGCAAGTTGTCTGGCTTCTTCTGCTAGCTGGGTAAACTCTTCGGCGTCTGTCTCATTACCATCATTTTCATGAGGAAGCATTGCGTCTAACGTTGTTGTAACCTCGCGTCTGTAAAAGAGACTAAAGGGTGTCTTCCGAGTGGTCTCTTGACGAGCCGTGTTGTACGCGAACGTGACGTAGGGCAAAATGATGTCCCAGTTCTTGTGTTCTACATCTACGTACATGCTTATCATGTCAGCCAGGGTCTTGTTGAGGCGTTCGGTGAGCCCGTTGGTCTGGGGATGATACGCCGTTGTCTTCCTGTGAGCTGTACCACTTAGTCGGAAAATGGTGTCCAAAAGCTCGGCCATGAACGCAGTACCTCTGTCGGTGATGACTATTGCGGGAGCACCGTGTCTTAAGACGATGGCTTCGATGAAAAATTGCGCCGCTTCAGCTGCCGTTGCCCGTGGCAGAGCGCCTGTCTCCGCGTATCGGGTCAGGTAATCCGTGGTGACGAATATCCACCTGTTTCCAGTGGCACACTTTGGGAAGGGGCCCAGAAAATCCATGCCAATTTGTGTCTTCCGGCATCTCGGGATCTGCCCTGCCGAAAAGAGGGGTCATGTCCTCGGCGAACATAGCGACGCTCTCGTTAGGTTTTTGGATTCGAGCTTCCAAGAGACGTTGCGCATTCTCCTTTCTGTCAAGACTACTAAAGGTGTCAATCAGCTGGTTGCGCAAGTCATCCCATGTAGCCATGCTTCTTTCCCTGTTGATGTACCACGTCTGGGCGTTGTCTTTCACGTAGAAGTACACATTCGCGAGCTTGTCTTCTGGGGTGGCCCACTGGTTGTACTTTGCGCAGCGTTCGAACTGGTCCAGCCAGTCTTGTGCATCTTCATAGGTCTCACCATGAAAGCAGTCAGGAATCATGGGATTCTGAAGTGTCATGCGCGATGTAGCTGCAGTGGCCATGGTGGTTGAAGGAGGCAAGCAATTGCTGGCAGTTTCTGGAAAGGGATTGAGCTCGGGAGCTAGGCCTCGCAGACGGCGGCAGGAACGGTGGACTGGTGTGTCGACGGGTGGTAGTGATTCCGGGCTTGAATGTCGGGTCCGCGAAGGGGTGCCAAGCATGAAGACGTACCCAGCACCTCCACCAGTGTGACGACGCGAGATTGACGAGCACACAAAGCGCCTCAAACAAATACGATTTATCGATCGCAAGAAACAGACTGCAACGACTTCTTCGTCTTTTGCACTTGGCCAAAGACACTCGCGCTGCTTCGTTGTCCTCACCACTGGCACATACGCGCGTCAATATATTTGGATTCATGTGGAGTCAAGTTTTTTATAAAAGCATCAAAAAAGATTCTCCTATTTTCATGTAACAGATGACGCTAGTGCTGCTGAAGCGTGTTTGCTTGAAACACGCATGTTTCATTGGATACACATAATTTTCTTTAAATAGAGAGATAACAGCTAATATGAATGTAAAATATGACTACCGTTGTCCACATCTGGATCATGAGTTTATGTCTTGTGTGCACTGCAAGACGAAAACCTCTTCGAATTATCTCTGATTCGCTCTGCCCTGTGAAAGCCTCGTAATTTCTTGAGCATGTACCTGCTCTTGACCTATCATTGCCCACGGCCAGGTTCTTTATATATTGGTATGCCTTATGACACTCCGATAACCATAGTCTGTCCTTCACAATAAATGGCCTGTCCAGATCATGTGATGCTATACAAAATCCACTTATGAGCTTTAGTGACGAATACAAAATATTCTTCAACAAGTTCCTGCTTTTTCTTTCGTTGACTTTAAAGTGACTCCATCCGGGCGAAGCACTCATCTACAAACTTGTACATAGCAAAGTACAAACATGGCTCAAGTGAACAACGGCAGTGATTTGTATTCCCAAATGCTAGCAGTGAATAAAAATAATAATATTTTGTTGTACTTTGCGACTCTTATATTATATAATTTAGGAATTGCATTTGAGTTGTACTGCCTTAGAGATTGGTTGTATTGCGCGCATTTCTCTATTACCTGATTGATAGTATGAATATGGTCTATTGTGGAGTAGCCTTTACGAAATCCTGCTTTGTTCTTTCGGTGATTGAACTCTAATGTCGTCTTAATTCTATTAGCTATTATTTTATGTAAATAGTTTGTAGAGAACGGACAGTAAGTTGATCGGCCTGTAATTTTTCAAGTTCTTGGGGTCTCCTTCCTTACGGATTAAGATGATGTTGGCATTCCAAGATTCTGGTAGCCTTCCCATCAAAAGACACTTCGTATATAAGGTGGCCATTTTTTCTAACACAATTTCGCTGCCATCTTTGAGGAGGTTCGTTGTTACCTGATCCTCACCAGTGGCTTTGCCTCTTTGCATTCTTTGTAGGGCTTTTACTTACCCTGTTGCCACTGGTAGGATGTTGAATCCCTCTGGATTATTATTGTTTCTCCCGATATCATCCTGGTTATTTTGGCTTCTGTACAGCTCTCTGTAGAACTCCTCCGCCACCTCAACTATCCTATCTATATTGGTTATGAATTTATGACATTGCCCTAATTCCTTATTACGTAACACATACATCCGATTTTCGCTAATGCACAAGTTTGCCTTTGCCGCTTTAAGGGTTCTGCCGTTTTTACAGCCTGCTCAATTTTCTCCATGTTGTACCTCGTGATGTCAGCTACCTTACACTTATGAACATCGAAAGCTTCACTAGCTCTATTTTGTCGGATGTATTTGAGGCTTTCATGGTTTGTCATCTCTTAATAAGATTTTTCGTCTCCTGAGATAGTTTGCCAATTTCCTGTCTAGTGACTGTACCTCCGACTTTTATAGCACACTCTTTAATGATACTAGTAAGGTTGTCGTTCATTGTGTCAATGCTAATGTCTGTTACCTCATTTAGTTCCTCGAATCTATTCTTAAGTGAAACTCTGAATTCCTGTACTTTCGCTCTCACCACTAGCTCATTATTTGGCTACTTGCGTATCAGTTTTTGTCTTTGCTTTTTTAGATCTAGGTGAGTACGAGCGCTTACCATGCTATGGTCAATGCGTCGGGTCTTGCCAAGTACTTGTACATCCTGTCCGATGCCTGGGTGTACACACAGAATGAAGTCTATTCCGTTTTTAGTTTTGCCATTAGGACCGTGCCACATCCACTTAAGGTTAGCCCATTTTCTTAAAAAGGTATTCAAGATCTGTAAATTATTACATTCTGCAGACTCTACTAATACCTCACCTCTGGCATTTTTAGAGCCAATGCCATACTCCCCCACTGCATGGTCTCTGGCCTGTTTCTCGGCTACTTGGCCATTAAATTTGCCCTTCAGGATAGTATACTGTGACTTTACTTTATCAATGGCTGACTGTACGTCTTCATAAAAGTGTTCTACCAAATGATCATCATGGCTTTATGTAGGCGCGTAGGCTTGTACTAGCTTTATCTTGTACCTTTTGTTAAACTTAATTATGACACTTGCCACCCTCCCACTGATGCTATAGTATTCTTCTTTGTTGCCAGCAATATTCTTGTGTATAAAAAACCGCAACCCTGGTTCTTTTCTGTCAATTATTCCACGGTAGCATAGTACGTGTCCGTTTTTCAGCACTGTATACGTTTCACGTGTCCTCCTAACTTCGCTGAGCACTATCATATCCCATTGAACACCCTCTAATTCCTTGAATAGGACAGCTAGACTAGCGTCACTAAATAGCGTTCTAGCGTTGAAGGTAGCAAAGTTCAGATTCAAATACCTCCCAAGGTGGTCAAAAACTCTCAAAGTATGCAATATAGAAAAGCTAAGATGTGGACCTGAGATCAAAGTTCTGATCTCCTACTACGAGTTATAAGGCATGAAAAAATAGCCATGAATTCACCGGCAATTACCGCTGAATGTATATCCAATCTCAATGTTTATTTTTATTACATCTCTCTCTACACAGAATGATTATTACTCACGACGCTCCTTTTTGCCACTGTCTACTGTGCTTCTCTTTTTCGTTTTCTCTTTTGTGATTAAAATTTTAACATGTGTTGCCAATACCCTTATCTTTGTCCCCCTCCCCTTTTTTGTCTATCATTTACTCGAGCATGCTCATCTAGTTGCTTAGAGGTGTCTTTGGTTTAATCGGTGTGATATACAAATACATTAAGTGAAATCAGATTCCTGGGCTGCAGAAGATTTGGTCTGAATTGCCGTCTTATCAGAGGGAGATATGCTTGATTTGTTGAACATATATTTATAACAGTTCCCGCCTTCTCCTTGTTATCTCATTTCCGTTTTCAAATTAAGCCGCTACCACTAGGGCTGTCATCTTCATGTTTCGTGTCGTCTGCACTGTTGAGTCGGCTGAAGCTTCCTACGTGGATGACTAGCAGCACAGCACATAAGCTCATAATAATGATAATTGGGGTTTGCGTCCCGAAACCACCATATGAGGGTGCCATAGAAGGTCCCAGGAATTTCGACCATCTGGTTTCTTTAGCGTGCGCTGACATGGCCCAGTACACGGGCCTCTAGGCTAGCATTTCGCCTCCATCGAAATGCGACCACCGCAGCCGGCATCGCACCCGTGATCTTCGGGTCCGCAAACAAGTACCGTAATCGATACATCACCAGGGTGGAAATCGCATAAAATTGTACGTGATTCGTTTGGGTGAGGGGGGTGGAGGTGATACGTAGTATAGCTTTTTAGATGCGAAGTAGCTTTTTGACTAGCCTATGTAACGCTGTCTCTCCATCCGCACTCCCCTGGCAACAGGTGTTGGGGCGGTGCCAAGTAGGTCACGCCTTCCCTCACAGTGCACGCGCGTTGACATCACTCTCTCCCTAGCCTGTCGCTGCTTGTCATCGCTCTTGCTTCCCCCTCTCCAGCACTCGCAACGTTCGAGAGCACATCGAGCGAACAGTCTTTCTGCGATGAAACTTACAGGAAACCCAATCCGCTTCTCGTGTCTGCGTTTCAAACAAACGTTCACTCGAGTAAACACTGCACCGAATTTCGCTTCAAACCATTCTTCCAGCAACCGTGCCGATGCCCGTTTCAACAGGATCAACACCGTGCGCACTGCTGCTGCTGCTTCGCATTCCATCGGGGTTTCCTTCATGGAGATGGTTCATAATTTTTCATTCAGCATTGTTACACCTCCAAAAAGATGCACACTGGACACGGAAATAAAAAAAAGCACACGAAGCGCTTACACATTCAGGCGCTTAATCGAGTAGTGAGCTCGTTCAACCGCATTGCTAATTTATACACTGCGTCATCAGCACAACCTGAACTATGCAGGGTATTTGCTTTTCTAGACAATAAGAATTTTTTACATAAAAATTCTGTGATTATCGGGCTTCTGTCGTGTTCTCGCACGAACTTTACAACGAAGCGGAATAACTTCGTAACAGTTAAAGCGCAAATGTAATGAATAATTAGGAAACACTCGTTAATAGACTCGTTCAATCGTCCACTAAAGAGCAGTTATTTCGACCAGACTGTTATGGGGTGTCGCACTTTGACATTTACAGCATACCGACTTATTAAAAGTCGCAAAAGTCCGATGTAATTTGATATCATCATCACCATCATTCCCGGCCTGTGTTTTTCCACTGCAAGACCAGGGCTTCTTCCAATGATCTACAGTTTGCTCTATCCTGTGCGATGTCGTTCCAACTAGCCCTGTCGGCTATGGATCTGGATGTTTTCGCACAAATATGTTTGTAAGCAGTTTTATTGAAAAATAAAGCATTCTTCTTTTTCTTTTATCTTGGCGAACTTTGTCACTTCGCCGCATCATCACACTCTGTGCCTTTACTGACGGCGTTTTTCCTCCCGTGGTAACGGCACTGTTGTTCGTGCTGTCCACAGCAGGTTGTCTTTTCTATGTGATCAATCATTTTCTGCATGTCCACAGCAGGTTGTCTTTTCTATGTGATAAATCATTTTCTGCATAACTTTCGGAACGCAGTTTATCAAACTAAGAAGCCTTAACGAATCCAACTTCATAGGGCTCTTACTTGGTATTAACAACGGCACTATACCTCTGATATACTTTCAAGCTTGCTGGGAATGTTTGTTCTTGCCAACTTTTGTCCAACCGGTGCAATTTTCTTTTCTCAGACACATTAGGAAGTGTTGAGTATGTAACTGCATCTAGTCCTCCAACCTGCTGCACACGAGTTTTGCCTGGAGAGGAAGGGGGGACTTTGCCATAGACAAAGTGCAATTAAATTTAATGATTTGCAAACACTCGTTCACAATATTGTTTAATTATCGACTAAACGGCAGTTATACGTATCAGAACGTTGAAAGGTGTCCCACTCTGTAACACTCATGGCATTCAGTATAAATACCTCATCTTGCATGTAATTTGATGTATGCGCAATCCAATTTTAATGATGACACCGAAACTGGCAGTGCCTGGCACGCAGCAAACGCGGTCGCTCGGATACGTCAAACCGTGCTGCAATTTGAATGAAGGCGAGACGTGGCAGAAACTAGTCAGGACGAACGGCGAGTAGTCTGAAATACACAAGCAGGCTGCCTATTCATGCGTTCGATGTGGCAACGTACAGGACGTGAGACAGTTTGCGGGATCTGGGGCTGGCAACGCTGCAGAAGCTGGCGAGACTTCTTGTAGTCGATGTGTTCGCAACAAAGAATAGTTAGATGTTCTTACGATCAGTAACATAATTTTTTGTCGTTATTTTGGCAAAAATTGAAGATATTTTGTGCCTTACAAATGCAGGGTGTTTGCTTTTTGACAATAGGATTTTTTTTAATATAAGTTCTGTCTCTATCCCATAGATTGACGGAGAAAGAAGTTGGTTCCTTTCTCAAGATTCACAACTAGCTCTATTAGTATTTAGACCGACCCATTGTTTTGTATGGTACGCGTTTAAAAACCGCTTCGAAAATGTGACTCTTGCAATACGTGTGAAAGTAAGTTCGGCGCAAGCAGTCATTAACGACCTTCCGAGAAAGTTCCACTACACCACCACCACCACTTTCAAGCACAAACTGCTGAAAGAGTCCTGACCAACTCATAATTGCCACAGGTTTCTGAGGGAGCTGTGTACAAAGCTGGCCAGGATAAAGCAAGCACAGACCACCACAAGACCAGTCCCCGACAGTGGTGGATGCAATGAAATTTGGTGCCCATTTTGCCCGTGTTCGCTTTCAGTCTTTCCCCTGCGTGTCGGCCTGGGTGGATGTACGGATGATGAAGAAGGGGCCGATGAAAGCCGTGAGACAAACTGTTTCAAGACCAGAGTCCCTGTCCTTACCTGACATGGACAGGTTTCCATTCAGTGTCGCACTATTAATCACAGTATCTCCCCACTCTTGCACACGTACTGCATTTACGGATTGCACCCAAGTGCTAGTTCACGCCCTGACGGACCTAAACTAAGTTTTTCCATGTCATACCCACTTTAAACCTAGGACGAACACGAATAAATTCCTGAACAAGACAGCGTTTAAACTTGGAGTTGAAATGCAGAAGAGACGTCGTCACTTGCAAGTGACGTCAGTTCCTGTCTTTCGTATGCCATCACCGAGCACCCGGAGCTTGACCGCGCCGTGTTTTACTTTCGTGCTGCAGATCGTTCGGCGTAGTGCGCGCATTTCGATCATTTGTCTAGTGCGTGTGACGAGTGAGAACAGTTCAGGGCATTATGGAGCCAGTAGCGAAGCAGTGTTGACTGGGGAAGTCAGATCTTCCATGTTGGCAGTGTCCACGGGTCCATGGTGATGCACGTAATGGTTGGAACAAACTGTACTAAAGTGCTTACTTAGGCCGGTTCAAACAATTGGCTTTTTTTTATTTTGCAGTTTTTTCTCACTCACAAGTGCTTCTATCACACTACATGTCGTTTTTTATAAGAAATGGATCATTTGCACAAATCTGCAAAGTCGTTTATTCTAGCGAAAAGCTCTCGTTCACGGACTACATTTCTCACTCATATTTTTGCCTTTGTCCAACAACCTTGCAGGCAAGCTGCCATGCAGATTTTTGCAGGTGGTCCATTCTAGCCGGAAGTCTCCTGTCGATACACCTGGTATGTAGAAATCCCTTTCATTTTTTTTGGCGACCATAGCACTAATTTTGATGGTTGTTGCAGATTAACGTAAGCTGAAATTTACTAACTGTAGAAGGCACACATTTAGGAGGTGGAAAAAACTATATCAGTCCAAGAATGAAGCTCGTAAACCTGAAAAGTACAGTTGCATTTCCTTACTAATGACACTTTAAATCAAGCTGAAACGGAGATCAGCGACGTGTTAAACGTGGCTCGTAAATACACCATAGCTTTTGACTTGCTCGCTGGACTCCGTGCCGACCGATTGTGCCCTCCCGACCTCCGACGACAGCGCAGCTCTGGCCGACTGGGTTGGTACTACGCCACCTCCTGCTGCCGGTCCCCTACAACGACGACAGCGTAGCTCTGGCCGACTGGATTAGCCCTACGCCATCTCCTGTTGCCGACAAGAGCTCTCGCAAGTGGTGCCCCAACCTCGGACTCCTGTGACCGTGTTTCGTCTTTTCTATCTTCTCTTTACTTCCGTCGTCGCTCGCTGTCCCTCCGCATCTCTCTCTCTATATATATACCTTTAATCCTATCCTTTTAATCCCTCCTTACCCCCATCCCTTGTGAGCTACTGTTGAGGTGTCGCATCAGATGCAGACAGTTATGGGGCTCACTTCTTTTCCCTTTTAAAACCACATATAATTGTGCTTTTAAGTTTGAGTGACTTCATTAGATTGCTCTGGGAATTACCATATGCATTAGTTTTTTTTCGTTTTACAAGCATTTGAGAGGAGAAACTTGAGTCGCCGCTCAGCTTAATTATTCGTTCATCAAAACCAGTAGCGTTCGGGAGAATACGCACCGGAGCAGATATTTCGGCTTTGTTTAAAATTAACTACAGGTAAGTTCATAGTGTGAATATTGAGAAAACATGAAAAATGGGATGGCAGAAAATGCGTAGAAAGGTATTGCACTTCTCTCTTAGTTGTATTTATACACAAGAAGAAAGTTGAATATCACCGTACAAATATCTCTAATTAAGATAACCATTGCAAACAATTAGCCTATGAATGTTGCTATAAAACAACTTCGTTGTTTACAAAAGAATTCGAGTAAAATAATTAAAAGTTCTTTCCAAGCGGCAAACCTTGTATAAAAGTATTAAGAGGCCTCACCGTCTTATCCATCGCCAGCTGATCACCACACCATCGACATAATAATCAATGCTAGTCCTTTCTTGATGAACAGGCAGACGGCACAAATGGTGGTTGTGCAGGCATGCAGTGTCACCTTCTTCACACATCCAACATGTCACACTCTCTACAACGCCGTACTTTACAAGCATCTTACGTATGGCTCCATCCGGTAGATTGAACGGCACCCAAGGAACATCAATTTGAATAGCAGGTTTGTCGGTTTGAATGGCGCTGCAACGCAGTCCTTTCACCATGATTTCATTCTCATACGCGAGGGTTTTCATGACAGCAAGAGTGACTCCTTCACGACCCAATCTTCGCAGGCTGGCAGCAGTTCGATGGCAGCAATGTCACTGCCAAGACCACGCCACTCCAGTGCTTCCACGAAATCTCAGCTGTCGTACGGGAGCCCGCGCGGGTCGCTGAACTGAATAAGGCATTCTTCTTGGTGCGTCCTTCCCGCCGGTCAAGCGGTGGGTCGGACATTCATGACCGAGCGCTGTTTTTGGTGTGCGCTCTACTCGAAAGCCACTTAACGAGTACCAGCTCAGCTGACTGATCCACACCCGCGAACGTTCGAGCAGGGTACAAGTGATTTCACCAGGCAGCATTAGTGCGCCGCCCCTTCTTGCCTCGGTAGCGGCAAAAGCAGATTTGTTGATTGTTATTTTTTCTCCTCTTTTCTTTTTTTTAGGGAACGGTTGGGCTTAGTACGCTAGGCCAATGCCCTGATAATGTCGCGACGTGAAAATAACAGGATACAGGACGCGGGTGAGACCAGGAAAAACAAGGTCTGTATTGACAGAACAAAGGAGCAGCCGCTTCAACGTCGTCTTTCTCGGAGCAACCGTGGGTGCTGCCAACGCTCATCACTTCGTCGTCCTCTCACCCGGCCTTTAGCCGTGACATTAACCTCCCTTTCAAGAAAGCATCGTCCCGATGCTTTATAGTCAAAGTAGTTCGTACTCGCTGGAAACGCACGAGTTCATTCGGAGAAATAAGGTTTCATCCGAACAATGTACACAACTTCTGGAGCACACGTTCGACGCCTGAATGAGTGCGGAAACGCACGAGTTCATTCGGAGAAATAAGGTTTCATCCGAACAACGTGCACAACTTCTGGAGCACACCTTCGACGCCTGAATGAGTGCGCAGTATCAGGAACAACCTCATGATTAATGTCACTGAGACGTCGTAGAACTTTATAGGGCCCGAAGTACCGTCTTAGAAGTATTTCTGAGAGTCCACGGCGCCGAATAGGAGTCCATATCCAAACTTTCTCTCCTGGCTCGTATGAGACTAGTCGGTGACGAAGGTTGTACCGTCTTGAATCGTAGTCCTGCTGGCGACTAATACATAGGCGTGCAAGTTGTCGGGCTTCTTCGGCAAGCTGGGTGATATAGTCAGCATCCGTTACTAATCTGAACTATCTCTAATGCTGAAGACCGGGATGCACTCAATAGTGTTTTTTTTAGGGGCGAAGCTCCTTAAAGCGGCATCCGTTCGTCCCTCATAGTAGTCGTAGTGTGTAACCAGTCTTACGTTTTGACCTGCAAGGTGGTGCCGGTGGGAGATTTCTCCTGTGCATTGTTGAACAATAAAAAATTCGCAGCATGCGCATTAACTAAAAGCCGAATTCTCCTGTCTCTCATTCCCAATTAGCAGCCATTGGCATGTACATTGAGCACTATCTCACAGGAAAGGGTTGCTATGTTATACTTGCTGGGCGTAACCTCCTTAATTTTAGAAAGGTTTAGCGAGCGTTGTGCCTCAGTGCCAGGAATACAGTGAACTAGTATATACCATGAACTCGAGGTGGTCAAAGGCGGGAAGTAGACCCGAAGCGCAAGCATTAAGAAAGTGTCCGTGTGTCACCTCTCGTTTAGTCCTTGAAATGTCCGCTGGATGGCAGTGCTTCTATATGGGGAATATATGATGAAAAGATGCGAGATGGTGGTGCTTGGAGTGTTGAATAGATGGAGGAACGGACACAGAGACAGATGCATGGACGGACGCACGGATGGACGCATGGACAGACGCAGGGGCGAATGCATGGACGAATGCAGGGACGGACGCACAGAAGGACGAGTGGATGCACAAACAGATGCACGCACGGACGGACGGTCACTTAGACGGAAGCAAGAACGAATGGACGGACGGATGCTTCGCCCAACTCTCCATCATTCACTCCGTGGATATGCTGCCATTTTTTTCCGTCGTATGTAGCAGGAGTGAAACATTACAAACATCTGAAAGACTGCATTGACGATCTTTTCAAATAAGAAACAGCCTTTTGACTTTACATCTAATAATGACGGCGTAAGCGCAGTAGGCGTTATATAGTTTAAATAGAAAGACGTAACTCTTACACCAAATTTATAAAAAAGCACGCACACCGAAACAATCTGCAACAAGCACTTCGATAACTATGGCGTCTCCAAAGCATGTTAAGCAACACGAAAAAAAAAAAGAAAAATGCTGACTGACAGCGCATAAGACATTGGTCAGACAGGAATATGCGTTGGCTGTTTGGTTGCCTCACCACAAACATGACATGCCTATGATAGAATCTGTTATTTTAAGCAATATTGCTTGCATTTCATTGCCATGACCAGCGTTGCTTGCCTACTTCGCACGCGCATGTTTTATTACTGCAGCCCCTCTCGAAAATCAGCCCACTTAATACCGTGCCAGGATATTTCACACTGGTTCGAGTGTTCTAGCACCCATACCCTTCGTTGCATCTTCTGCACACCGTATCCAATAGTTTGATTCTCTTAATATCAGGCCCAGTAGATCAATTCAGAATTCTTTCCGTTTTCTTTTGTTCGTTATTTTTTTTCAGAACGTGCATTTTCGGAGTGAGCTTGATTGGTGTCTGCGCAGACTCGATGCTGAGCAATTAGAGGAAAGAATTGCGTAAACATGTATTTTGTTGATGTGCATTATTATAAAGGTATCGAACATTTGTATTTACACCTGCTATATCTCGAAAACTGAGACAGCAGTATTTTCAAACACATTAAGACACATTGCTACCACGTTAACTGTGGTGCACTTACAGAAGACAGATTTTTTTTAATTCAAGAGGCAAGTTTCTATCCACACCAACTTGCTGTGATGTCCGCACAGCATACCTCTCGTTGACGGCAGCCAGTGACCTCTCGAAAAGCTCATCGTCTGACTTCAGGTAGCCGTCTTCATGATGATATAACCCTTGGAGGTACTTCTCGATCACATTCTGCCGGTCAAAAGGCTCGTGCATCGTCATAGTGACCCTCGGGCAGCAAGCAAAAGAGATAAGGCACGCTACACGCCCGCCGTGAACCGAGCAGATAGTCCCCATCGCACGCTGCGAAGCAAACGATCTGCACTCGAGAGCGAGAGAGAAAAAGAAAAAAATGACGACCTCGCTGCCAGCCCGCTGCATAAGGAGCGTAACAAGTTGCAGCCTAACGAGCCAGCCGTTTGCAAGAGCCATCGTTTGCAAGAGCAAATACCAAGAATACAAATGTTGATATTGCACAATGGGATGTCTTCGAATGACAAATGAGAGCCAAAGCAATGCGACGAGGCTCTTCGCCGATTGACTACAGTAAAGAAGCTTTGGTACGTAGTGTCTGCTCAGCATCATTTACCTGATGCCTCGTAGATGATGATACGTGTATGGAACTGTCGCCCCGACACAGCTGAATTGGCACCCAAATGAAGAAGGCGACAACGTGGTTGTAGTGGGTTGGACTCTGAAGCTTCTCCCGTTGGCCTGCTTGACTGGGCGCTCTCGAAGCCGTTAGCAAGACCAGCTCTCGGTGAATAAATCTTTCCCGTAACATCTTTTGGTGGAAGGTGCTGGGTCTTCACACAACCCATGAGCACTCCCGTCCACAACGCTGACCACCACTCTCCTCCACTTGTCGCTGCGGCAGCTTCGACTCCTCGGTTTCCACCACGCTACCGAAATCCATCTGAGTGGCGCACGCAAGATGATCGACCAATCTGCTTTTCTTGCTCTCGAGTTGGGCACATCTCCCGCCATTGCCGCAACAGGTCGTATTTCCGGCCAAGCTTTCGTAATGTAGATCGCCGTCAGGACCGCGGACACTATTCGCAACCCGGTTTTCCGGATGACCATATTCTGGACCCTTCAGCTCGCCGTTCATTTCCACGCTCCGAACCGTCCTACGCTGACGTCGTCGCCCAGAGAAACTGGTCCAGCCGCTCGCCGTCACCTCAGGGTCGGCCGTCACGCTCCCCTCAACGCCGCCGCTCTCCGTCACCGGCTTATTCTGCCCATTCCCCGGGAAACTGACGAGTGCAGCTCCTGGAGGTGGCGCTGCGTTGACGACTCGGAACGAAAACCCTCAACCGGCTACAAATTCAAGACGCAATTTACTTCGGGTGTTCGTTGATGGCCACGCCGTTACTGCTCTAATTGACACTGGTGCCCAAGTATCTGTTATGAGTTCTACACTTCGATCTCGCCTGAAAAAGGTTCTCACACCAGCTATGTTCTCTACTGTTCGAGTTGCCAACGGAAGTCGAACATCGGTGTTTGGTATGTGCACTGCCCGCGTTACTGTTGCTGGCCACCACACTTCCGTTCTCTTCGCAGTCCTCGATGCATGCCCACACGACGTCATCCTTGGAATTGACTTCTTAACCGCCCACTCCGCCCTCATCGATTGTTCTACCGGCATCTTACGGCTCGAATTGCCTTTGTGCTCCGATTTCACTCCTCCAAGTCGCACTCGCCTACGATCCGTGGAGTCTCTACGGCTACCACCCCAGGCTGCTATGTACATTCCTCTGTCGCCCTTCCCGTCCGTTCCCGATGGAGACTATCTGGTAGCTCCCCTCATTGATTTGACTCTTACGCACCACATCGCACTACCACATACTATAGTGGTTGTTGCTAACAACACGGTGCTACTTCCAGTCCTGAACTTCTCTACGTCGACCCAAGTGCTTCCCCAAGGCATCACTTTAGCCGATCTTTCCACCCTTGATGAATGTTCGATTTGTTCTTTTACACCTGACACTAAGACCATGACGAAACCTGTCATCACGTCGCAAAATAAGGCGTTCCTCGACAAAATGATATCCAGTGACCTCTTACCTTCCCAAGTTGCGGCGCTCCGGGGTGTTCTATTTTCTTACCTGGATATCTTTGACGTTGACGACCGTCCCCTGGGCCGCACAACTGCCGTAACCCACCGCATCGACACCGGCGACGCCAGTCCACTTCACAAACGCCCTTATCGCGTGTCACGTGCTGAGCGCCAAGTAATACAGACGGAGGTCGAGAAAATGCTCAGTAAAGACGTCATTGAGCCGTCATCGAGTCCTTGGGCCTCCCCTGTGGTCTTAGTTAAAAAGAAGGACAACACCTGGCGTTTTTGCGTCGACTATCGCCACCTGAATCGGATCACCAAGAAGGACGTTTATCCTTTACCTCGAATCGATGATGCGCTCGACTGCCTCTATGGCGCCAACTATTTCTCGTCCCTTGACCTTCGATCCGGATACTGGCAAATTTCGGTCGACGACCGCGACCGCGAGAAGACGGCATTCATCACACCCGACGGCCTTTACCAATTCAAGGTCATGCCTTTTGGTTTGTGCAATGCCCCGGCTACTTTTGAACGTATGATGGACTCTCTTCTTCGCGGTTTCAAATGGTCGACCTGCCTCTGCTATCTGGATGATGTAATAGTTTTCTCGCCCTCCTTCGAAAGCTACCTGTCTCGTTTCTCGGCAATTCTTGACGTTTTTCGTTGCGCTGGTCTCCAACTCAATTCGTCGAAATGCTCATTTGGACGTCGGCAGATTAAACTACTCGGCCACCTTGTTGACGCCACTGGTGTTCAACCCGACCCTGACAAAGTCCGTGCAGTCCGAGAATTCCCGGTTCCGCGTTCCACACAAGAAGTTCGCAGTTTTATTGGGCTCTGCTCATACTTCCGCCGCTTTGTCTTCAATTTCGCGGATATTGCTAGGCCCCTCACGGATCTCCTCAAAAAGAATGTGGCATTTTCTTGGGGAAGGGACCAAGAACATTCCTTCGCGTCGCTAATTACCGCCCTCACATCACCACCTGGGTTGGCTCATTTCAATCCAGCGGCTCGAACAGAGCTTCGCAGCGATGCAAGCGGCCATGGCATTGGTGCTATACTCGCTCAGATACAGAATGGCACCAACCGTGTGATAGCCTACGCTAGCCGTCTTTTGTCGCAAGCGGAACAAAACTATTCCATCACTGAGCGGGAATGCTTAGCCCTCGTTTGGGCTATTGCGAAATTCCGTCCGTACTTATACGGACGTCCGTTCGCAGTCATCACGGACCATCATGCGCTTTGCTGGCTGTCGACGCTTAAGGACCCTACAGGAAGACTCGGCCGATGGGCACTTCGATTACAGGAGTACACGTTCTCGGTTGTTTACAAATCTGGAAAGCTGCACAGCGATGCTGACTGCTTATCCCGGCACCCTGTTGATCCACCTAGCTCCACTGATTTGGAATCCGATGCCTACGTTTTAGCCATCACTGACTTTCTGAACGTGGCTGACGAACAGCGCCAAGATCCATCGCTGCTCACCATCATTGACCGCCTTCAATCGCGTTATGCTGATCCTTCTCTAAGCAGATACCTGCTTCAAGACAACGTTTTGTACCGCCGCAACTTACACCCCGACGGCGCCGAACTTTTACTCGTCGTACCGCATCACCTGCGAAAGGACGTTCTGCGACAATTCCACGACGCTCCAACTTCTGGACATCTAGGAGTCTCCAGAACTTACGACCGCATTCGACGACGAGTATTCTGGAAGGGTCTGTACCGCTCTGTTCGCCGTTACGTCACATCTTGTGACATCTGCCAGCGCCGAAAGAAGCCTACGACTTCCCCTGCCGGTCTACTTCAACCTATTGAAGTTCCAGCCGAGCCATTTTATCGAGTGGGGTTGGACTTGCTAGGCCCTTTTCCTACTTCTACAACTGGAAATAAATGGATTGCAGTGGCCACAGACTATGCCACTCGGTATGCAATCACTCGAGCGCTACCAACCAGCTGCGCAACCGACGTTGCCGACTTCCTGCTGTACGACATTATTCTCCAGCACGGCGCTCCGACTCACCTGCTCACAGACCGTGGTCGCTACTTTCTATCTCGTGTGGTTGATGATCTACTCCGATCTTGTGCTACCCGTCACAACTTCACCACATCTTACCACCCTCAGACTAACGGCCTTACGGAGCGACTAAACCGCACATTGGCGGACATGCTTTCCATGTACGTATCTACCGACCACACCGATTGGGACATAGGTCTTCCGTTCGTAACCTTCGCCTATAACTCGTCGCGTCATGAAACAGCGGGCTACTCCCCTTTTTATCTACTCTACGGACGTCATCCCTTACTGCCCTTCGACACATTGCTTTCATCAGACCACCCATCCTCCACCTCGTACGCTCAGGATGCAATCACCTGTGCCCTCACGGCACGTGCGGTAGCGCGTGCTCGGTTATCGTCGTCGCAGACAGCACAGAAGTCTCTTTATGACCGTCGACATAGAGATGCCATTTTTTCTGCGGGATCTCTTGTCCTCCTGTGGCTCCCATCTCGACGTGTTGGACTCTGCGAGAAACTATTATCGCGATACGCTGGGCCCTACCGAGTCATTCGTCAAGTCACACCTGTGACCTACGAGATTGCCGCTACCACAAACTCATCAGCTGCTGCTCCCAGAACGGAAGTGGTCCACGTTTCTCGTCTCAAGCCCTACAACGCCGACTCGCTCATTTAACAGGCACCGAGACGGTGCCTTACGGGCCGGGGTGATGATACGTGTATGGAACTGTCGCCCCGACACAGCTGAATTGGCACCCAAATGAAGAAGACGACAACGTGGTTGTAGTGGGTTGGACTCTGAAGCTTCTCCCGTTGGCCTGCTTGACTGGGCGCTCTCGAAGCCGTTAGCAAGACCAGCTCTCGGTGAATAAATCTTTCCCGTAACAATATAACAATTGGGGTCTGTTATAAACTATCCTGCTGCGAGGATCGAGATTGCAGTTACCAAAATACAATGCCGAGTCCCCCCAATGAATTTTCACCTACACAGGCCTGGTCTGGTACAGTCACCTTTATGCCTACATTGCAACGAGTGTGAACCTCTTGATAATTTCTTTCTAGTGTGCAGATTATTCACCAATCAGAGGAAAAGACTTTTAGAAGAACCGCTCCGAAGGTTGAAATTAAATTTATCCTTTCTGGTTCTTCTTTCCTTTGGGGCTACCGTGCTGGGTTTTAGTTACAGGAGCGTTTGCGATTTCCTTCGGGAGACGAAAAGAATTGAATGCTACGTTCATCGAAAAAAATTATAAAGATCAAGCATATTCAGTAAAAACTCATAATTTCAAAATTATGAACATTTCCTTTTAAATAGCAAGGCACCGTTCGTTTCATGGCCAATCCCCTATGGTGGATTTCGCCAGAATAAAATGGACAAACAAACAAAATCAGATGGACTTTTGTCACTGTTTTACCACACAGCTTCGCTATGCATTGGTGAATGGCGTGGTGTTCGGATCGCTTACACAGCTTCGTCTGATTCTCTTTCTCGTAGCACAAACACTGCCGTTCATAGCGAGGTCTGTCCTTGCTCGTGATAAAGCAGGCTTCGAGAGAAAACCATGCGTGGAAGCAGCCTCGACACCGACACGTGCGCTTAACCTTCAAGTCGCCAGGTGTGTTAAGCAGGCAGGTGGCGTCGTTGCCGAAGAAGTTTCCTGGACTCTGCTCTCTTGCAGAAACGGTAAAAAAGAAAAAGGAATCGACACTGCACAAGACACTCGCGAACAACTACTGTTCAGGAAGTCTGCACAACACTTGCCAGCGGAGCACTGCTCAGCAACACGGGACATCAATAATGGAAATGTTTAAAACATGCCACACACCAAAGCTACACTCTTTCGCCATCCGAGGTGTCACTGGCCGTTGAACGCGCCTCTTCCAATTGTGTGGTGATGCGCTCCAGCTCGGCCACTTTGGTGTTGGCGTAGTGGTAGTACATCATCTTTACGCTGCATGTGATGGACACATTCATGCGGATGTTGTAGCGAAAAGCATACTTCTCGTTCTTCTCTGCACGGATGTACAGGCGTTTGAGGTCGCGGATTCGCTCGTCTAGGAGCATTATCTGACGGTAAGTCTTGTCCAGTTTGTCTTGTATGGCCGTAGCTCGACCCTCCAGTGTCTCACTTTCGTTGGGCGGTACATCGGTCGCTACGACGCCACTGTTCCCGCTGCTGCTGCTTGTGCTGCACTCCCCTTTGGGCGCTGCCATGTTCTGCGCTGCTTATCCAACCAACGACCGGTCGCCGCCAGTAGTCACCCACAACGGGTTTGTTCAAATTCGTTCCAGTAAGCAAAGCTTAGTGGCTTCAGTTGTTTCGTTCCTTCGTTCAGCTTCCAAATTTTCACTGCGTGAGACTGACGTCAAACTTACTACGCGCCCGTGCCGTACCGAAACTGCAGCCTCGTTCAGAGAAAAGCATATCCCCGTGGTCTGGCACCCTCACCATAGCATCCTAGATTTCCCTTGCCTGCCAAATGAGCGCGAAAAGCCCGTCATCTATGGCAGCGCTACCTACGTAAGGGTCTTTGTACGTGGCCTTTGAGATTGGCCATTTTGGCGTTTGCTAATTTGGAGGCTATGCCATGTATTGAAGGGGTTGCCTGCTGATTGAGCGCAAAACGCCCGTCATTTATAACAGTAGCACACGTAGGGTTAATTATAGTTAAGTTTACGCCTTTTAAAAACTTTTCTACGTTATTTTTGTTGCATATAAGCTTCTAAAACGTAAAAAGATATTTGAAGACACTCCTACCTAAGTAGCGCCACCACCATAGTTTTGACGACCACCGCTGGCCGCCGGTAATCCGGCAGGCAAAGAAAATCTAGCAGGCTATGCCTTATGCGAACAATGGGTGACGTATTTGACCACAGAGCTAGGTACTACTCTAACTAGGGAACTGTGGTATCAGAGTTGCGGTTCCGGTTTTGGAACCCGTTGGCTGGCCCTTAGAGAGCGTTATAGGAGACCTGACAGTGGCTACCGTAGAACCGAACATTTTAGTTACCTCGAACAGAGTTTTTATTTATTATTATTATATTTTTATTGGTCAAGGTCCGAGACACCGTTGATCGCCCGCTAAAAAAGGAAGGGCAGCAGAGATCATCATCATCCCACGTTTGAACGGTTTGAAGTTTGAACGTCGCTTGAAGGTCTCGTAGGTGTTTTGTGGTCTCGCCAGAGAAAGTGCTTCGCTCCAGTGGAAGCGAACAAGTGGGAAATGTGCCTTGTTTTACGGTGCGACCCCCGTCGGCAGCCGGAGTACCCCGACGACTTAGATTTTAGAGAAGCACTGCAGCGACGCGGACTTTCCGATCTGTTTACTTCCATTACACAAGTGCCACACTCTCACGACTGGGTCGTGAAGCTAAGGCCATTTGCCACTACTGCCAAGGAAGACCTGGTAAATGACGGCGCGATCACTGTGAAAGGAGTCCGTTGCACCGTCTTTGAAACCAATCCACGCAAGACTAAGGTTGTTGTTCACCGGGTGCCATTCCATGTATCGGATATGTTCGTATGGTCGGAGCTTCAAAAGTACGGCGTTGTAACGGACGTGGTGTGTCACAAGACAGACAAAGACGACAGTGACTACGCGAACACTATCCGTGACGCTTACATGTACCTGAAGAAAGGACTGAGCTTGTCCGACCTCCCGTACGTGCTCCGGCACGACACTCGAATAGAGTTTCCAGTCTATATTCGAAAGCGACCGCCACTATGTTTTAAATGCTATAACATAGGTCATTTAAAGCGTTTCTGTACGGTTCCGCCATGTCGCTGGTGCAAGATGTATTGCCAAAGAAAGTGCAGGCATTACGTTCATAAAGTTGCGCTTCCGACCAGCGATGTTGAGGAGAGCCAGGAGGTGCCAGTGGAACCCGGGGACGCCCAAGTGGCCCCGGCTGCGGAGGGCGACGGGGAAGAGCGAAATGTGAGCCACCAAGAACTGGCGCCTATCGCCGAAGAGGCAGCTGCTAATGAGCCCCACGAAGTGACACCACTCCAGGAAGCTGGGAACGCCAGCAGTGGCGACCCGAGTCACTCTTCAGAAGACGGGGAAGCCCCACCCTCTAACTGACCCTGGCTGTTGCTGCAGCCAGGGTACATGGCGTGGAAAAGCCAAGGGCACTATGTGGCCGCTGTCGCTATCGAACAGTGCTTCTGAACGGCGCGATGTGCTCTCGATAGCCCACGGTGGTCCGCACCTTATTGGAACAGTAGCTTCGTATTACGCTCCGACACAGATTACTGATATCAGACGTTGGAAACTTGTGTTGTGATGGTGACGGATAAGACGTGGTCAGGCCTCTTAAATTTTTTGTAAGAGATGTGCCACTGGAAAAGAAGGAATAAAGCTTGAATTTCTTTATTTTTATTTAATTTCTTCATTTGTGCAACAACACAAGAGTGTCATGGTGCTGGTGGCGAAAGGCGACGTTGAAAGAAATGTCACCTGTCTAGGCCTCCGGCTCCATACATGCACTCACTGCACAGAATAATCACATGCTTGTGGTAAATAGTTATCAAACAGTACTAGCATGCATAAATAAACCGTAAAAATGACTTGTGGACAGCGGTGGAATATAATGAAACAGAAATGCGGCTGTAAATTAGTACAATATACATGATATACACAATTAATATGGGATGAATGCTAGGAAAACAGACTTGGAGACAATAATAGCATTGCAATGCACAAATTACAAAGAAATATCGAAGAAATACATAACTAAATGAAGCTCTAAACATTCAAAAAACGTATTCATGAAAGTTCACGAGCATCACAGTAAAAAAAAATATTTTTTGGATTGCTTGTGGATTGTTGCCACTGCAGAATGTGTAACGATACAGAATAATAAATCTTTGTGGATATTCTAGAGGCTTAGAATTCGCCAGTTTAATTGTTGTCCATATTTCGTTCTGGTCTTTGGCATAATGCATGCAGATCGTCTGAAGTGGTACTTGGAATAATTTTTTGTATAAGTGGACAGAAACGTTGGAGAGTCGGCTGCATATTGAGAATAAATGAGCTCGTAGAGTTGATGAGCATACCTTGCACAAATGCCGAGTATTTGACTCACGATGGCATTGGAGGTGACACATTCATGATATCATAAATTATGAACACACTACAGGTTTTTCCCGCTCACTTTAATCCGATTGCAAGCTTAAATAATCTACACGTCATTGAAATAATCTGAGCGCTAAGCTATTTAACATGTGCCAAACTTTCGATCGATGCGCCAAGATATTTACTCCAAGCACTGACTCTGTTAGGCCACTTGCCAGTGAGTTTAATCCAATTGCTAATGACTTTAATTCAGGTGCCAGTCAGTTTAGTCCATGCACCAGAAACACATAGTTTGCCACTTTATGCAGTCTAAATGTCGGAGTAATGTAAACGTGGAGCGACAGGAAACTCCTTTTGCTCACCTATACATGCTAGCACTGATGAAATGAGGTGCAGTGCTATTTCCGCCTAAAGTTTTGGTGTGATAGCTTCAAATGATAAAAACAGTGCACCTTAATTGCATTTACGGGTACTAAATGTATTTGCTCGTAGAGACCATATTACTCTATTCTTAATAACTACTGCATCATACCGACTAATCACCTACACCTTCGCATATGCAGAGACTCATGTCGTCTGCTCAGCATACGGCATTCGGCTGTTCATTCGCTGAGCCGTTCACGGTCGTCTGCTCAGCCCAGTGAGAACGATGGTGACCGACAGATGATATTCATTCGTTCTTAAAATCGGAAATAACTATTTAAAAACTGAACTTGCATATATTTGGATTCATGTGGAATCATGTTTTTATAAAAACATCAAAGGAGATACTCCGATTTTCATGTAACAGATGACGCTAGTGCTGCTAAAACGTATTTTCTTGAAACACGCATGTCTCATTGGATACACATAATTTTGTTTAAGTAGAGAGATAACAGCTAATATGAATGTAAAATATGGCCTCCGTTGTCCACATTTGGATCATGAGTTTACGTCTTGTGTGCACTGCAAGAAGAAAACCTCTTCCAATTATCTGTGATGCGCACTGCCCTGTGAGGGCCTTGTAATTTCTTGAGCATGTACCTGCTCTTGACCCATTATTGCCCACGGCCAGGTTCTCTATATCTTGGTATGCCTTATGACACTCCGATAACGATAGTCTGTCCTTCGCAATAAATAGCCTGTCCCGATCATGTGATGCTATACAAAAACTGATTATGAGCTTTAGTGACGAATACAAAATATTCTTCAACAAGTTCCTGCTTTTTCTTTCGTTGACCTTAAAGTGACTCCACACGGGCGAAGCACTCATCTACAAACTTGTACATAGCAAAGTACAAACTCAGCTCGAGCGAACAACGGCAGTGATTTGTTTTCCCAAATACTAGCAGCGAATGCAAATAATAATGATTTGTGTTACTTTGTGACTATTATCTTATATATTGTAGGAACTGCATTTGGGCTGTACTGCCATTTCGTACTGCCTGATTGATTGATTTGTGGGGTTTTAACGTCCCAAAACCACTATTTGATTATGAGAGACACCGTAGTGGAGGGCTCCGGAAATTTTGACCACCTGGGGTTCTTTAATGTGCACCCAAATCTGAGTACACGGGCCTACAACATTTCCGCCTGCATCGGAAATGCAGCCGCCACAGCCGGGATTTGATCCCGCGACCTGCGGGTCAGCAGCCGAGTACGTTAGCCACTAGACCACCGTGGCGGGGCCATTTTGTACTGTCATAGGTGTTGGTTGTATTGAACGCATTTCTCTATTACCTGATTGATAGTATGAATATGGTCTATTGTGGAGTAGCCTGTACGAAATCCTGCTTGGTTCTTTGGGTGACTGAACTCTAACGTCACCTTAATTTTATTAGCTATTATTTTATGTAAATAGTTTGTAGAGAACAGATAGTAAGCTGATCGGCCTGTAATTTTTCAAGTTCTTGGCGTCTCTTTTATTATGGATTAGGATAATGTTGGCATTCTTTCAAGATTCTGGTACCGTTCCCGTCAAGAGACACTTCGTATATAATGTGGCCATTTTTTCTAACACAATTTCTCCGCCATCTTTTAGGAGGTCCAGTGTTACCTGATCCTCACCAGTGGCTTTGCCTCATAGCATTCCTTGTAGGGCTCTTACTTACCCTGTTGTTACTGGTAGGATATCGAATCCCTCTGGACTATTATTGTTTCTGACGATATCATCCTGGTTGTTTTGGCTTCTGTACAGCTCTCTGTGGAACTCTTCCTCCACCTCGACTATCCTATCCATATTGGTTATGAATTTATGACATTGCCTTAATTCCTTATTACGTAACACATACATCCGATTTTAGCCGATGCACAAGTTTGCCTTTGCAGCTTTTAGGCTTTTGCCGCTTTTTACAGCCTGCTCAATTTTCTCCATGTTATACCTCCTGATGTCGGCTACCTTACGCTTATTAACATCGTAAGCTTCACTAGCTCTATTTTGTCTGTTGCATTTGAGGCTTTCATGGTTTGTCGTCTCTTAATAAGATATTTCGTCTCCTGAGATAGTTTGCCAATTTCCTGTCTAGTGACTGTACCTCCGACTTTCATAGCACACTCTTTGATGATACTAATAAGGTTATCGTTCATTGTGTCAATGCTAATATCGGTTACCTCATTTAGTGCCTCGAATCCATTCTTAAGCGAAACTCTGAATTCTTGTACTTTCGCTCTCACCACTAGTTCATTGTTTGGCTTCTTGACAGTTTTTGTCTTTGCTTTTTAAATCTAGGTGAGTACGAGCGCTTACCGTGCTATGGTCACTGCATCGAATCTTGCCAAGTACTTGTACATCCTGTCCAATGCCTGGGTGTACACACAGAGTGAAGTCTATTCCGTTTTTAGTTTTGTCATTAGGACCGTGCCACATCCACTTAAGGTTAGCCCATTTTCTGAAAAAGATATTCAAGATTCGTAAATTATTACATTCTTCAGACTCTACTAATACCTCGCCTCTGGCATTTTTAGAGCCAATGCCATACTCCCCCACTGCATGGTGTTGCGAACCCCACCGCTGATCACCAGTTGTTGTTATCCCGGGGTGCTGTGGTAGCGTGTGGTAGCTTCGGGTTGAGGAAACGAACGCTTACGAGATGGGGATACGAAAAACAAACAGGTTTATGGCACTATTTACAAATATTTACAGCATGAGGTTAAGAGTTCGCAAACCACGAACGTGGTGGTTGAACCGCTACACAGTTCAGAGCCATCACAAATTACGAACGTGGTGGTTGAACCTTTACTTGGTCCAGAGCCACGTCCCGCACTCGGCGGCGTCCTTATAAGCCCTGTCGGGCTCCTCCTTCTTGCGGGGAACACCAATCACACACACACAACAGGTGAAAGGTACGAGCAGGCACGGCGCACGTGAACATCCAATTTCGAGTCAAGATCACTGCACTTAAAGGTGGCGCCAGGGAGGCTCTTGCTCGTCGTGTATGTCGCTGGTCGAGGGGTCCCAAGCTTCGGACAGCAGACATCAAACGGTCCGCCAAACGGTCCGCTCAATTAGCCGGGCACTTTGTGGCGGCGGTCGCCGTTTCTTCAAAGGAATACGCTCTTTGTTGTCCCCTCTGGAACGGCTTACAGCTTCGTGGCGACAGGACGTCTCATCCGCCGGCTAGCAGGGACAATACCTGGCGGGCATAGGCATTCGGCGAGTCGGCTACTTGTTTGAGGATTAAAAGAGCGCCGCTCCCCCGTCATCTCTGGACGCTGGTTCCGAGAAAACTGGAGTTCCAGGCGTGGGAACGCTGCCCGGCTACGCTTCTCAGCGACAGCATGGCGCCTACCGATGGCGGTCATAACAATGGTCTCTGGCCTGTTTCTTGGCTACTTGGCCATTAAAGTTGCCCTTCAGAATAGTATTGTGACTTTAGTTTATTAATGGATGACTGTACGTCTTCATAAAAGCGTTCAACCAATTGATCATCATGACAATATGTAGGCGCGTAGGCTTGTATCAGCTTCGTATTGTACCTTTTGTTAAACTTAATTATCACACTTGCCACCCTCCCACCGATGCTATAGTTATCCTCTTTGGTGCCAGCAATATACTTGTGTATAAGAAACCGCACCCCTGGTTCTTTTCTGTCAATTATTCCACGGTAGCATAGTACGTGTCCGTTTTTCAGCACTGTATACGTTTCACGTGTCCTCCCAACTTCGCTGAGCACTATCATATCCCATTGAACACCCTCTGATTCCTCGAATAGGACAGCTAGACTAGCCTCACTAAATAGGTTTCTAGCATTGAAGGTAGCCAAGTTCAGATTCAAATACCTCCCAAGGTGGTCAAAAACTCTCAAAGTATGCAATATAGAAAGGCTAAGATGTGGACCTGAGATCAAAGTTCTGATCTCCTACTACGAGTTATAAGGCCTGAAAAAATAGCCATGACTTCACCGGCAACTACCGCTGAATGTATATCCAATCCCAATGTTTATTTTTATTACATATCTCTCTACACAGAATGATTATTACTAACGACGCTCCTTTTTGCCACTGTCTACTGTGCTTGTTGTTTTTGTTTTCTCTTTTGTGATTAAAATCTTAACATGTGTTGCCAATACCCTTATCTTTGTCCCGCCCCCTTTTTTGTCTGATCATTTACTTGAGCATGCTCATCTAGTTGCTTAGAGGTGTCTTTGGTTTAAGCCATGTGATATACAAATACACTAAGTGAAATCAGCTTCCTAGGCTGCAGAATATTTGGTCTGAATTGCCGTCTTATCAGAGGGAGATATGCTTGATTTGTTGAACATATATTCAACAGAGTTCCACCTTCTCCTTATTATCTCATTTCCGTTTCTCAAATTAAGCCACTACCACTAGGGCTGTCATCTTCAATTTTCCTGTTGAGTCGGCTGAAGCTTTCCACGTGGATGACTAGCAGCACAGCGCATAAGCTAATAATAATGATGACTGGTGTTTGCATCCCGAAACCACGATATGAGTGTGACATAGAAGCTTCTATGTTACTAGGACCTAGGTCACAGGAATTTCGACCATCTGGTTTCTTTAGCGTGGGCTGACATCGCCCAGTACACGGGAAACGCTCAAAAAGCTGGTTTACATAAAAAGTAAATGTCTAAAAAAGTGTTGAAAGATCTAGCAAAAGTCTTTTTAGGATCTTGGCAAGAAGTTTACTACGCTTCTGATAGTATAAGTATAGTAAACGTTTACAAAGTTTTTTTTAAATATCTAGAAAGATGTTTTTTAGACATCTTGCTAGAAGTTTTCTTGCTAGAAGTTTTCTAATAACGTGGCATTAGCACAGCTACAGCAGGTTTTCAAGCTGCTTAGGTTTAAATAACTTGAGTTAGCGCTGATTTTATCAGCCCGGGTTCACAGTGGCATGGCATGTTTATCTCGAGCACAGCAGCATGTTTATCTCGAGCATTTATAAATTCCGGCGCCAGTGCGAGCGTACTGATTGTGGTAAAAAATCATCTTGTGCATGACCGAAAAATTAAGAACGATGCAAATAAAATTTCAAAAAAAAATGGAAAATTTTGTCTCATGGTTATCATGCTTTCACCAGTCACATACCTTCGCGATCCATTCACGTACTGCAATACCAAATTTGGTAAGTGTGGCGCTAGCAAAACGGCCGCGAGCGCATTATGAGCGTGGCATGTCATGTTGTTACATGACACGCATGTCATGATTTTCATGTTAGGGTCTGTCACTTGTGTTCTCCGTGCAATCACGCCATACCACACCAGTTTTGCAACATGGCATGTGAACCAAAACACCGCAAGAGCTGCAGGAACATGAAATATAAATCATCACATTCGTGACATACATATTATGCTTTTCATGTTATGACTAGTCAAATATGTTCTTCATACTGACATGTTATGGCGTACCAAGTTTGGTATCGATACCATTATCGAAACGGCCAGGAGAGCTAAAAGTCGTAGGCGGGCGGAGGAAGGACGGACGGACGGACGGACGGACGGACGGACGGACGGACAGACAGACAGACAGACAGACAGACAGACAGACAGACAGACAGATAGATAGATAGATAGATAGATAGATAGATAGATAGATAGATAGATAGATAGATAGATAGATAGATAGATAGATAGATAGATAGATAGACAGACAGACGGACGGAGACACAGACAGACAGACAGGCAGGCAGGCAGATAGATATGTGGCATAGTTTTCTTCTTCTGGCACGACACACTTGAGACATAAGCTAGTAGTGGGTATTCTGCTGAGGAGAAAAATGAAGTAGTTGGAACAATGGCGGAGATGCATTAATAAACCGCGCTGTGTTTTCGGAACCACGTTTCAGAGTGCTATATTTATTGGTGACCCGGACTAGGAACGCGACCTTCCACGGAGCAGCTTGAGCATTTCGACAGCCTCAGCCCTGGTACCGCTGCCACTGTACCCGGCCATGTACCCTCTTCGGGTGTTGTTGGAGGTACTGCTACCATGACGCTACCACAACTGCGGCTTGCCGATCCCTCCTTATGGTTCATTCAAGTCGAGAACAAGTTCCGCATTCATCGCATCACGTCAGAAGTTCGCAAGCATGAGCTCCTCGTTTAAGCGTTGCCGCCACAGGCAATGGCCGAAATATGCGACATCCTCGTGGGCCCCCCTGGTGACACTCCATATACAGCAGTCAAACAGGCTCTTCTTCACCGACTCGTTCTGCCTAAGCATTGGCGCATTCAGCAACTTCTGTGCAACGAAGAGCTCGGGGACCGCCGTCCCACACAGTTTTTACGTCACCTGCAGCACCTGCTTGGGGACCAGCCAGACGGCTCGGAAACATCTATACTACGTAAGTTGTTTCTACAGTGCCTTCCACCTACCATGCGAATGGCTCTTGTCCCAGTTTAGGATAAGCCGCTGTCAGAGCTGGCAGAAATGGCCGATGACAGGATGGACATTGCTCCGGCAGTCATAAACGCTGCCCACACCTCTCCGATTTTCGAAGCAGATTCCCTTTGAGAAATGCTAAAAGTTCTCGCAGCTGAAGTCGCCAACTTGCGTCTGCAATTGCTCAGCATTCGTAACTTATATGACCAGCCTCGTCCACATCGACCATCTCTTATGTCGGCTGCTCCGCAACGGCCCCTCCACAGCCCGAGCACTGCTTTTCACCGCAGAACACATGCTATTATCACCGGCGTTTTCGTGCCGCAGCTTGCAGATGTGTGCCACCTTGCTCATGGTGCATGTGAAATGCTCTGGCCGATCGTCAATAACAGCGGAGGGCAATCAAGGCCAAGCGTCAAGCCGCCTCTTCCACATCACCGACAGAACCACAGGTCTGCGCTTGCTGGTGGACACTGGAGCAGAAGTCAGCATAATTCCAGCGTCCAAAACTGACCGGCGTCTTCACGAAGTCAACTCCTTTACAAGCGATCAATTCTTTTGTCATCGCGACAGAAGTCTCTAACCCTTGATCTCGGTTTTAAGAGGAAACTGCAGTGGTTATTTTGGATAGCAGACGTGCGCTACGCAATCTTAGTCGCCGATTTATTAAGGCATTTTCATCTGCTTGTGGATATGAATCGCTCTAGCCTGGTGGATAGCTATACTGGCTTATCGGTCAATGGTTTTCTGTCACGCGCTACGGCCCTAAACCCAACTTTCGTGAAACCACCCACGTCACCATATACAGCTCTGCTCAACGAGTTTCCGGAGATTATAACGCAGTCTTCCATGAATAAGACCCCCAAGCACACTGTGACCCACTGCATCATTACCACAGGCCCACCGGTTCACTGCTGCCCTCGCCGACTTGGCCCTGATAAACTTGGAATTGCTCGCAAAGAGTTTGAGCATATGTTACAGTTGCAAATCATTCGTCCGTCATCAATCTCGTGGTCGTCAGCGCTACACATGGTTCCCAAGAAGAACAATGACTGGCGGCCCTGTGGTGATTATCGAGCTCTCAATGCAGTCACCGTTCCAGATCGATACCCGTTACCCGATATTCAGGACTGTACTGCCTTTTTAACCGGCACAACTGTATACTCGAAGATTGATCTTGTGAAAGCTTATCACCAGATCCCCGTTGAGCCTTCTGACATTCCCAAAACTGCAATAATTACACCATTTGGGCTACATGAGTATTTACGAATGCCTTTCGGTTTGAGAAACGCAGCTCAGACATTTCAGCGTTTTATAGACGAAGTCACAAGAGGCTTGCCGTTTTGTTTCGCCTATATCGACGATCTTCTCATTGCCAGCAAGGACGCTGAAACGCACAAGGCACATCTACGTCAACTTTTTACTCGTCTGCGTGATTACGACCTTGTCATCAATGTAGAAAAGTGTCAGTTTGGAGTTTCGGAGATAGCATTCCTCGGTCATCAGATCACTAAAGATAGCATCACTCCACTACCTGACAAGGTTCAAGCTATCCTCGAGTACCCGCCTCCCACGTTCATACGCAGTCTACGACGTTTTCTCGGACTCGTCAATTTTTATTGCCACTTCATCCCTACAAGCTCTACACTGCTGCAGCCTCTGGAAGCGCTACTCTCGACTTCGTAAGCCGTGTCAGCCACACTTCCCTGGGACACAGTCGCACATCAAGCTTTTGCCGCCATTATGACCAAGCTCGGCCAGACCACCCTCCTGCACCACCCTTCACCAACTGCTCCTGTTAGCCTCATGGTGGACGCTTCTTCAGAAGCAGTTGGGACCACTCTTCATCAATGGATCAATGGTGCACGGGCTCCAATTTCCTTCTTTTCCCGCAAGTTACGCGACACTGAGCCCGGCGAGCACGCGCACCGCGACACGTCGAAATGTATTGGTGCCTTGACTGTGGCATGTAGTCATGTTTTCACATGACACGCATCTCATGATTATCATGTTTGCACCAGTCACATACATTCGTCATTCATTGGCATCATGTAATACCAAACTTGGATTATGTGAAGCTAGCGAAACGGCCCCGAGTGCATAATCAGTGCGGCATGTAGTCATGTTCTTACATGACACGCATGCCGTGATTATGTTTGTGTGTCATTTACCTATGTAGTCCGTTCGCATCACGTAATACCGAGTTTGGTATAAGGGAAGTTAGCGAAACGGCCGCCAAAGCATCAAAAGCGTGGCATGTAGTCATGTTGTCACATGAGACGCATCTCATGATTATCATGTTTGCACTAGTCACATACCTTCGCGATCCATTCACGTACTGCAATACCAAATTTGGTAAATGTGACGCTAGCGAAACGGCTGCGAGCGCACGAGCGTGACATGTCATGTTGTTACATGACACGCATGTCATGATTTTCATGTTAGGGTCTGTCACTCGTGTTCTCCGTGCAATCATGCCATACCATACCAGTTTTGCAACATGCCTTGTGAACCAAACCACTGCAAGAGCTACAGGACCATGAAATGTAAATCATGACATTCATGACATACATGTCATGATTTGCATGTTATGACTAGTCAAATATGTTCTTCAAACAGACATTTTATGCCGTACCAAGTTTGGTATCGATACCATTACCGAAACGGCCAGGAGAGCTAAATGTCTTAGATGGCTAGATTAGATAAGGATTAAATTAGATTAGATTAGATTAGATTAGATAGATAGATAGATAAATAGATAGACAGACAGACAGACAGACAGACAGACAGACAGACAGACAGACAGACAGACAGATAGATAGATAGATAGATAGATAGATAGATAGATAGATAGATAGATAGATAGATAGATAGATAGGTAGATAGATAGATAGATAGATAGATAGATAGATAGATAGATAGATAGATAGATAGATAGATAGATAGATAGACAGACAGACAGACAGACAGACAGGCTGACAGATAGATACGCTCAAAGTCACCGAAGTTCGATAAGAAATGCTTCGCATTTGATATATCTTTTCGAAAGGGTAGATGCTAGGGCACATTGGTAGTGCATCACATGAATGTGCGAACAGCGCTTAACAGAGAAGTACTAATTGAGCTCACGTGTGTTTGTAAGAAAAAAGTCCCAAGTGTTGCGCTGCTAATGACTGGATCAAGGGCCCGATTCTCGGTAAGAAACAGTAAGCATAGAGCACTGCTCAATGCGACAAGAAAAAGGAAGTAAGAGAGAGAGAAGGAAGAAAGAAAAGCAGTACATCGCGCACACAGGCGCTACGCTTGCCCAATTTTCCAGATATTAAATGTGAAGAGTTTCTTTGCGAACTTCGGCGACTTTGCGTGTATCTTTCTACCTATTTATTTATCTATCTGTCTGTCTGTCTAACTGTCTGTCTTCTGTCTATCTATCTATCTATCTATCTGTCTGTCTGTCTGTCTGTCTAGCCGCTTACGTTTGGGTGCTCTCCTGGTTACCCCCTTAACTTGGCGTGACCCAAAATTAGCATGACAGGGTAAGATGGTTGGACAAGTATGACGCCCTGGTCAAAACATGAATAATGTCACAATCCTATCACGTACGTCGTCAAACACTTCCCACCAGACAGTGGCACATACAAACGGGCGGGTGTGTGCCCCTGGTATGCGGGTATCTGCCCCAGGTGATTGACTCTTAGTATCTATCTAGGAACGACGAGAACACACAAGTGCGATTTTAACGCGCGAACGTTAAGAAATACCCGACATCAGTAGCGTTGACCCGACGAATGCAAACAATAAACGTCAGTGTCCCAGCTGGAATCGAACTCAAGCATTATGCGTGGCAATGAAGCATTTTACCACAGAGCCACGCTAGGTCTCGGAACTATTTTTCGAGCTAATCATCGTGAATCGCCTATAGTGGTTGCAGCGCTGCCTACCCAATTTTATAAACATTACACATGTACTTCTTTGACACAGCTCTCATGTTGGGTTAGTGTCTATTGTGGTTGGGTGCAATGTGCTAAAGTTGATTTATGTAGCAGTGCCCAGGGCCAGCATCTTCGCGAGCACTTCTTACCAGCCTCTGGCATTGCTAAAATGCATATTCCAGTTGGCATCGTTGCGTATGTGTAAACAGTTAGTTATATGAACCTCTGCCACTCTTCAATATATGTCTGTGTGTGCAATCTCTGTACATATTGTTACGAGGAATAAAGTATACACAATAGATATACTGGCGAGCAAAATGCGTACTGGTGAATATACTGGCGAGCTAATGCGTACAACGCTGCTGCAGTCCGAGCACATTCACGTTCAGCACTTCGTCGTCGTCATCCTCAGGCATCTACTTAGCCCGTGACATTACCCGCCGGCGGCAGAAGCACCGCCCCGGTGCGATCAATTCTCGGGGCGTGAGTAGTATGGTTTAAGCCAAGAGACGTGCACTATATCGGTCGGGACTGAAGCTGGTACTGACGTGGTATGAAGTGGAGCTATCTCAAAGGTCACGCTGGTGACCTTGCGTACGATGCGATAGGGGCCAACGTAACGGGACATCAGTTTTTCGCAGAGACCAACACGACGCGATGGTAACCACAGCAAGACGAGCGACCCCGGAGAGTACTGTACGTCGCAGTGCCGGCGATTGTAAGCACTCTTTTGGTTAAGCTGCGAGGCACATAAACGATCCCGGGCGACTTGGCGGGCGATGTCAGCTCGGGCCAGGGCATCACGAGCATAAGCAGTCGATGAAGGGGCGTCAGATTGGAGAATGGTGTCCATGGGCAAAGGCGGGTCATAACCAAACAGTAGGTAAAAAGGTGAAAATCCAGCTGTATCGTGACGTGAACTGTTGTATGCGAAGGTAACGAAAGGTAATTGGATGTCCCAGTCTTTGTGATCCTTGGAGACGTACATCGCTAACATATTCGTCAGGGTACGATTGAGGCGTTCCGTGAGGCCGTTGGTTTGTGGGTGGTACGCTGTAGTGAACTTGTGGTTGGTAGAGCAGGATCGCAGGAGCTCGTCGACTACTTTAGATAGAAAACAGCGGCCGCGGTCGGTGATCAACTGACGAGGAGCACCATGACGCAGAATGATGTCATGAAGAAGGAAATCGGCAACATCAGTAGCGCAGCTGGTGGGGAGGGCGCGTGTAACGGCATACCGCGTTGCGTAGTCGGTAGCAATAGCAATCTACTTATTACCAGTGGCCGACACGGGAAAAGGTCCTAGAAGATCGAGGCCGACTCGGAAAAATGGCTCATCTTGTACTTCAATGGGCTGGAGGGTACCAGCAAGTCTCAGAGCAGGTGTCTTGCGGCGCTGGCAGAGGTCGCATGCCGCAACGTACTGTCGCACAGAACGGTAGAGGCCAGGCCAAAAGAATCGGCGGCCGCGGTCATACGTGCGTGACACCCCTAGGTGTCCAGCGGAGGGGGCATCATGGAGCTGGGCCAAAACATCTGAGCGAAGATGCGCAGGAACAACGACTAAAAGCTCTGCACCATCTGGGCGGGCGTTGTAGCGGTGCAAGATGTCGTTGTGAAGAACAAACAGTTGTAAGGAGTGGTCAGGGTTGGGGAGAGTGCAGACCATTGATAATAGCATGCAAAGAGGGTTCGCGGCGTTGTTCAGCAGCTATGTCGGTGAAGTCGGTAATTGAAAGAACGAGTACCTCTTGTCCATCTTCCATCATGTCAGGGGGATCGACTGGGTAACGGGACAAGCAGTCGGCATCCTTGTGAAGTTGTCCGGATTTATAGCATACGGAAAAAGTGTACTCTTGTAAGCGCAGCGCCCAGCGACCAAGGCGTCCCGTAGGGTCCTTGAGCGAGGAGAGCCAGCAAAGCGCATGGTGGTCCGTAATAACTGAGAATGGTCGGCCATAGAGGTACGGTCGAATTTTCGCAATCGCCCAGACGAGAGCTAAGCACTCGCATTCTGTGATAGAATAATTTTGTTCCGAGCGCGACAACAGTCGGCTTGCGTACGCAACGACGCGGTGCATTCCTTGTTGCCACTGCGCCAGCACTGCGCCTATGCCGTGGCCACTGGCGTCAGTACGAAGCTCTGTGGCGGCAGATGGGTCGAAGTGTGCTAGGACTGGTGGATTGGTGAGAATCTCAACGAGCGACGAGAAGGCGTTTGCTTGCTGTTGGCCCCAGGTGAATGCGACATCGGTTCTGAGGAGGCCGGTTAGAGGACGGGCTACTTCAGCAAACTTCTCAACAAAACGACGGAAATAGGAGCACAGTCCCAGAAAACTTCGGACGTCCTTGGCTGAGCGGGGTGTGGGGAAGTCGCGAACTGCTCGGACTTTCGCAGGGTCTGGTTGAACGCCCGCAGTGTCAACAAGATGGCCGAGTACGCAGATTTGGCGTTGCCCAAAGCGACATTTAGACGAGTTAAGTTGCAAGTTGGCACGTCGGAAAACATCAAGCACTGTGGACAGACGGGTAAGATGGTCGTCGAAAGTAGTCGAAAAAACATTAACGTCGTCAAGATAGCAGAGGCAGATGGTCCACTTCATGCCTCGAAGGAGAGAGTCCATCATGCACTCAAAAGTCGCGGGGGCATTGCATAATCCAAAAGGCATCATCTTGAACTGATAAAGTCCATCAGGAGTCACGAAGGCCGTCTTCTCTCTGTCTTTGTCGTCCACAGCAATCTGCCAGTAGCCTGACCGAAGGTCTATTGAAGAGAAATATTTGGCACCGTGTAAGAAATCGAGTGCATCATCTATGCGCGGTAGGGGATAGACATCTTTCTTGGTAATATGGTTGAGATGGCGGTAATCAACACAAAATCTTCAGCTATTGTCCTTCTTTTTAACAAGTACAACGGGTGAAGACCAGGGACTAGATGATGGTTCGATTATGCTCTTATGAAGCATTTTATCGACTTCTTGCTGTATAATAGCACGCTCCGGGGCTGACACACGGTAGGGCCGTCGGCGAATGGGCTGAGTGTCACCGGTGTCGATGCGATGAGTTACCACGGATGTCTGGCCCAAATTACGGTCGCCGAAGTCAAAGATCTCCCGATAAGAAGCAAGCACACGGCAGAGAGCAGAGACTTGTTCAGAGGTGAGCTTGTCAGATAGCATTGGCTTGAAAAGGTCGGAACAGGAACATGACGAGAGCGAAGTTGATGGAAAATCGGGTGGCGAATCGGTAGTTAGGGCGGAAACTGTATGGTCAACCAGTGGGGTCAGATGCGCAAGTGACATGCCGCGAGGAATAACTTGCACTGAGAAGCCAAAATTTAGGACGGGAAATGAAGTTCCGTTGTCCTTGACGGTAACCACCGTGTTGGGGAGTGCAACATTACGTGTCATGGCCACGTCAGAAATTGGAGCAGCAACATAATCACCATCGGGTGCTGGAGGATATGGCGAGAGTTGGACTTGGATTGCGGCTTGCGGCGGAAGTCTGAAAAAATCGACAGAGCATAGACGAGGTGGGCTGGTAGAGACGGTCTCTGAGAAGGATGGTAGTTCGAGCCGAAGAAGACCTTTGGAACAGTCAATGAGCGCAGCGTGTGAAGTCAGAAAGTTGAGTCCAAGGATGAGGTCATGAGGACAATTTTCCAGTACAGCAAACAGAACTGAAGTTTGATGCTCAGAAATCGTTATTCGCGCAGCGCACATTTCAAGGACAGCAGGAGTACTCCCATCCGCTGTACAAACGGTAGGTTCAATCGCAGGCGTCAGAACTTTTTGGAGGCAGCGGCGGAGGTCTGAGCTCATCACAGATATTTGAGCACCGGTATCAATAAGAGCAGTTACACATAAACCATCAACGAGAATTGTAAGAAGGTTGCACCGCTGGTCGGGAGTAATCAGAGGATTTTCAGTCCGAGTCGTGTATGCAGCGTCACTTCCGGGGGCTGCACCGGCTAGTTTTTCGAGCGACGGTCGTAGGGAGACCAAGAACGGCGGGGTTGGGGCGAGCGGGACTGACGACGCACGGGCGATGGCGAGCGGCTGGTCCGACGTTCTGAATTATGCTCTGCACATGTCTCTGCACGGTAGGACGGGGCATAAGGTGCACGTTCGGAGCGAGGTCCCCAATCATAGAATCTCGGTCGAGGTGATGAGGTCCAACGGCTACGGCAATGGCGAGCGATGTGTCCTATCCGATGGCACGTGAAACATATGAGCCGATCATCATGAGTGCGCCATTCAGCTGGGTTTCGTCTTGGCGCGAACGTGCGGTTCGGAGTGGCAGCCGCAACGACTGGAGCCGAGCTGGAAGTAGCAGGGGCATTTTGATGAGGTGGCGAAATGCCCATATTCGCGATCTCTTGGCGAACCACGGCCTGTATCATTGAAACCGCATCGAGGTTGTGTCCTGACGCGCTGACGCCAAACATAGCGGGTGCCATAGCCTCGAGTTCCCGACGGATTATTCTGGTGATGTTTTCCGGCGCTGGTGGTTGATGTAGTGTGGGCAAATCTTCGCAAGAGGACGTAGCAGCAGTGTTGGGAAGGCGTTCAAATCGGTGAACTATGCGCCTACTTTTCGCCTGTTCGAAGCGACGACATGCTTCGATGACCGACTCCACCATCGAGCAGTCCTTGCACAGCAGAAAATTGAAGGCGTCATCGGCAATTCCTTTCAGGATGTGTCCAACTTTGTCCTCGTCGAGCATGTCCTTGTCGACCTTGCGGCACAAAGCCAACACGTCCTGAATGTACGCGATGTACGGCTCTGTGAATGTCTGGGCACGAGTCGCAAGCTCTGTCTTTGCGGCCACTTGACGTCCGATGGGTTTCCCAAACAGATAGCGCAATTTCTGCTTACAGACGTCCCAGCTGGTCAACTCATCTTGATGTGTCTCGTACCAGAGTTTTGCCGTGCCATGCAAGTAGAAGATGATGTTCGCCAACATAAGCGTCGGATCCCAATGGTTGTTGCTGCTGACGCGCTCATACAGAACCAGCCAATCGTCGACGTCTATGCCACTTGTGCCGTTGAATGGGCCTGGGTCACGAGGTTGCACCACAACGATCGGTTGTGGGGCTGGCGGCTCTTGTTGACATTGAGTAGCCTGGTCAGTCATTGTGGTAGCTGCAATGCGCCGTCCGCTGCGAAGATCCAGCTCATGGGGCTGTATAGCGAGTTGTACCCCGCACCTTCCACCAATGATATTACGGGGAATAAAGTATACACAATAGTTATACTGGCGAGCAAAATGCGTACAACGCTGCTGCAGTCCGAGCATGTTCCCCAGAGCACTTCGTCGTCGTCAACCTCAGGCATCTACTTAGCCCATGACAATATATTTAGCGTTATTTCATAATGCGCCACTAAATAAAAAAAATTGCAACACTGCCACCTTCCCTCCGCATGCTTCGCATAACATTGATTCCCAAGGTACGTGGGATCTCCCGAATTTTTTTCTTATATTATTTTTGTTAACTGATTTCTTTTCCCTGTATACTTAACCTTTGAAGGTAAACATAATCGAGAGATATATATCTGGCTGGATAAAATATCATACAAATAAACTCTCCGGCCTCTTCCAGTTCAATGTTTCCAACGTTAAAATTAATAACTGAAAACATGATTACCTACGTTTCGGGACCAATTCGGTCTATCCTTTGGGAGTGACTGTTCGGCTGGCTCCTAAGTTAGCGAATTTTATTAGTGGTGTCTCCTTCTCTATCGTCCTCAAGCGATTCTTAAAAAAGAGAAAAGATAAAAGTGAGCCCCATAACTGTCTGCATCATAGTGTGACACCTCAACAGTGGCTTATGAGGGATGCGGATAAGAAGGATTAAAAGGGATAGGGATAGAGACACCCACATACAGAAGTAAAGAGAAGATAGAGAAAGATGGGGACGCGGTCGAAGGAGTCCGAGGACGGGGCACCACTCAACGAGAGCTTCACAGCGTCAGGAGATGGCAGAGGGCTTCTTCCAGCTTTTCCTGTTGCTGCGGTGTTTTCTGCACTGGTTCTGCAGACTACCAAAGACTTGTGGGCACCACCATCTGGGTCTGTTAAGTCGATGTTTTTTTTTTTTTGCTTTTGCGTATTGCGATGCGAATTATAAAACCATGAAACATCGTATGCACCAGCTCAATTACTCATGCGTATGAATCTACCAAGCCACTGTTCGTTTATTTGTTAAATATGCAAAACACAAACATTAACACACCAGTATGGCGGGAGTGAAACGTGGCAAAGTCTTAGTTGAGTTGTTAATGTTTTCATTTGGATCGAGCCGGCCATTCAATTTACCATGGAATGTCAAAAGAACGCTTTTCCTTTTCTGGACGTGCTCGTGAGACGGGAAAAAGCGGGGGTGGAAGGACGTTTGAGCTACGAGGTGTACTGCAAACCTATGCACACCGGACGATGTCTACACTTTGGTTCCCCTAAGCTGACAAGACATTGGTGGTCAAGAGGCTCGTGAACCACACAGGGGTCATTGCAGGCTCCAAATTAATGCGAAGAAACAAAGAAGCGGTCACCACCGACCTCCTGGACAATGGGTAGACGAAGAGCTTTATTCGCGTAGTATGACGGTGCCGTCACGGCCAAAAAACTCTTCGTTTGCCTTTTTCGGCGAAGGATGGCACTGAAACATCTCCCAAAAATTCCCACCACGTGCATAAGGGCTGAAAGTTGGGACAGTTGGTGACAGTACTCGAATGTATTTTAACACAGCACACTACTTACTAAGCACAGTATTAAAACCACAGAGCACCCAGGTTTGTTCCTTCTTCTCTTGTGTCCGCGTAGTCATGCACTGTGTAGCCGCGTCACGGTTTCATACGTTCTGGGAATCAAGGAGCATCTGACCAGGGTGTTGAGAAAGAGGGGTATAGAGGTTCGCGATTAACAATCTCCAGGCTAGTCAACAATTTTCCATCCACTGATTATCATGTGACTTACACCGGTGAGACAAAAAAAAAAACTTTCCGGAAAGCATGCCGCAACACCAAAACGACGCGCGTAGCTTCAACGTTGCACGAAACGGTCTTGCAGTACACAGCGAATAGATGAACCATCGCATCGACACGGAAGGAAGCCGCACAAAAGGCAGAGTCCTGGCATATCCAAGCAACACCTGGAATCATTAGGCACTCAAATGTGGACGGTCTGCTGAATTAGTGGAGAAAACTCTGTAGCAAGAAGCAAGGCGGGAAGAAGGACGATGGAGAGGAAACACCAGCAAGAAAGCTGTCCGCACAGTCACCAAGGAGTAAGAGACCGAATCATCAGTCACAAAACGCCGTGTCATGATTTTGAATGCGAAGCATTTCTTTGCGTACTGCAAGCACTTGTGGAATCTGTGTGTCTGTCTGTCTGTCTATTTATCTAGCCGCCTACGTCTGAGTGCTCTCATGTTCACCCCCCTAACTTGGCATACACCAGAATCAGTACACGAGGGTAAGATGATTTGACTAATACAACTCGATGGTCACGACATGAATAATGACACAATTTTTTCGCATGCGTCGTCAAACACTTTCCAAAAAAACAATGCTACTGGTAAGCGGGTATGTGAAACAGGTGACAGACATTTTATATCTACCCAGTAATGGTGTGAACACACATGGCTAACTTCAACGCCTGAGCATTAAGAAAAAGCTAGCGTAGGCAGCGTTGACCGGACAAATGAAAACAATAAATGTCAGTGTCCCAGCAGGAATCAAACCCTATTCTGCATGACCATTAAGCATTATACCACAGAGCCATGCCAGGCGTCATGTTGGGTTAACGTAAATTGTAGTAAGGCACCATCCACTGTAGTTAGGCACCATCTACTGAAGCACAAACACCAGTGCTTCTTATCAGCTTACTGATAATATGGTGTTGCTAATATTCATGTTTCTGTTGGCATCGCTATGCCACTGTACACAACTGCTAATATAAAACATATGCGGCTGTTTAATGTATCTGTGTGAGCATACTTGTACATAGATTTAGCGCCACTTCATAATGTCTCACTCAATAAAAAAATAAAACAAATTCACCTCCCATCCGCATACTTCGCATAACATCTATTACCAAGGTATGTGGGATCTGATATTTTTTAGTTTTTATTTAATTTTAACGTTAGAAACATTCGGCTAAAAATGACAGGAAAGTTCATTTTGTTCGTATGGATACTTAACATTACTATACTTATCATAATACGCTGCACGGCAAATATTAGTCCCATATACCATGGTATTCCTGAAGAAAACTAAAATGCATGGATGGTGCTATAAATATGCCTGCCCTCTTGAACCATGTCATGGTTCCACCCGAGAAGCCTCAGTGATGGATTTGAACAATGCTGTCGAAGCAGAGAATCTGGACATAGCGGACCGCATACTCCAGAGGATTCCATCTGGTAATTAAAGAATACATGGAGCAGAAATGCGAAGACTGGTTATGTGACACGGAAGTTCCTACCGCATCGCGTATAAAAACCTTTTGCATACCGCACAACCAAACCAACACAAAGTTATGAGTTCTCTTGCCAAATCTGACAGAGTTGAGACTCTCTACCATACTGACAGCTTATTTGATGCAGTGAAAAAACCATATGCAGTGCACGTGACGCTGCTCGCAAATAATTTCCGACTGTACCCTGGGCTACAGCCTGGATACAGACCTAGCTACTGATAGCAGCAGTAGCAAAGTTTCATGCGCTGAGTCCGCTGACAAGGCTTCGTTTTTTTTTTTTTCTTTGAGGATGTCAACAGTCTAAAGATGGTGCCAGGATTATTTTACCGGGTTGTTGGGGAAAGGGGGGCACCCACGATATAAGTCAAGCATCTGTGAACGTTGCGATTAGTGAGCTCATTCAGGAGAAGGCAGGGATGCGGCAAACTTAGCCATTGTGTTATGACCACGGTTCCCTTAGAAAGGGGGGGGGGGGTGAGGCAAACAAAATGTTTGGAGGACTCCAGCTCCCCTTTCTAATCCCTGGCGCCGCCCCTTCAACATTCTCAAGAGGGAGGCAAATTGAAGAAACAAAATATGCATCCAAAATCAGTCGGCGTTCATGAAGGTACCACAGCGACCAACTATTGATCATGAAATAAGTTATCGAAATAGTGACACATATGACCCGTGCTTCTGATGAGTGCAGTATTCACACACAAGTGCAAATAAAAAAAAGACCTTGCATGTTCCTACAGCACGACTGTTGTGCCCAGTGATGTTTCCTTTGACTGTACAGTGCGAAACCCCGGCCACGGCACGGCCGCATTTCAGCGGGTGCGGAATGCGAAAACAATTGGATTTAGGTGCATATGTTAAAGGACCCCAAAGTGGTCAATACTATCCCCGAGTGTTTTACGATGCTACACCTCATAGTCAAATGGTAGTTTTGGCACATAAGTCAAACTAGTGCATAAGGCAACTACTGACAAAAACAGTGCCAAACGCATAACGAATCGAAGCTGTCGCGTGGTGCAGACTAAGTCAGTAGTATTTGAGAAGAAAAAAAGAAAAAAAAAAACTCAGGGGTTCATATATCTTTCTTTGGCTCATCTAGCTTCCCTCCCCCCTTTCTCTTTCCTTCATCAACGAAGTTGTAAAAAAAGCTGCGTGGAGTTTTGTTTTCAGAGCTTTGACTGATTCGCAGTCATGTATGTGCTAGTCCCTGCTTTTCCATTCAAACCATGCGTAGCGGCTTTATTGCATATTATTTTGTTTCGCATGCATGTATGACCACTTGTCACTAACGTGTCATCAATTAAAAAGATGATATTACAAAACGGGATGTATCAATTAAAGCTCCGGAGTATACAAAGCGCATCGAGAGCGCTGCGCAATGCGCCAGCGCATGCTGGGTTGACGCCATCTCGCGAGTTTCGACATGAAGCGAGGCAGCCTTTGCTTTCTCCTGAACACACTACAACATATTATAGTACACTATCACAGCTGCGTTTCGTGTTCTGTGAACAAGCACACAGTTGACGGAGTCGCAACAACCAAAAGTAGACGGCTTTTCGAGCAGCGCATAGCGATGGTAGCGATGGCGCATGCAGGCAGCGCGAGAAGGGGAGGGGCGCTCAGCGGGAGGGCAAAGCGGCTTTGGGAGAGGAAACTCTACAGAAGAAAATACTATGGAGGGTACCAAAGGAAAGAGAGAAAGGAGTGATCGTTGTGGTCTCGATAATCAAACGCAACAACTGTTTCGAAAAATTCTCACGGCTTAGTGTATGTCGTACACTCGGGCACAATTTCCCCACCATACCTAAATTTCGACCTCTGGGTGTTTTAGGGGCCCTTCAAAGATGCAAACACAAAGGTTAACAGCCCAACATGGCGACGCTGAAACCACTATGGGCCTTGAAACTTTGCCATCACGCTAGTGGGGAGCTTTATATGGCGCAATAAAACTGCCACACCACGGCGCCACAGTAGGTTAGAGGCCACATTTCTCTGGGTTGTTTCCACAGAGAACGAAGATGCAGCCGGCATTAGCTGAAAGTTTGACGTGTATTCGGTATCTGTGATTGCGTTTTGGATAAAGGTCAAGTTCAGATATTTTACAGTTGAAGCGTGACGTTCGCGTGACAATATCGTTTAGGTGCCGTTTCAGCTACAAGGGCAATACTGAAAAGGTTACACTATTTTGCAGGCCAAGGGCAGCTAAAAAACTGTAAGAGAGCACGGTAATCAACAGACAACTTCAGCATCGATTCAAAGCATGTCCGTTTGCGTGCGAGACCGTTCCATTAATCGGACATCATCCATGTGGATGGTGGAATAAATGGCGACAGGAGTATCATTGCTGAGGGGAAAGCCACACTGCTAAGAGACATGCCTAACAACATTTCTCGAGTGTTCTATGGCCTGCCAGTCTACTTTATGAATCGAAAGGGGCCAGGGACAATTTAAATGCCACTGAAATGTCCAAAAGAGCCATCGCGAGAAAGTGTGCTTTCAGCCACAATAAACGGGCCATCGGCTACTTACTGTTAAAGAAAAAGAAGAAAGACTCGAGATGTGCTGGTGCTCCTTTAGGATGTCTTTTGAGCTCTACACATACCCCAGGGTTGAGTGAAGGTGAAAATGATCTATTCTTTCTCATACACATTTTCACGGCTTCCTTCAAAACAAGATCGTGATCAGTCCTATCAATTAAGCGCCATGATTCACCACAGAAGCACGGCACTTACTGCATAAGCGAGTCGATCCTCGTCACCCTACTAGTGAGAGATAGAGACTAAGAACAACAACGTTGAGTCCGGGGGATGTATTAATTACAAGTGGTTTTCATTGGAAATATTGACAACACAAATTGCATTTGAAAACTGTGTCTCACAATTGAGCTGATACGAGAACTAGCAAGGCTTTCGAGGTCTGAAAACGACAAGAGTTGTCAGCAAGAAAGCCTTTCAATGACTGTTACGATCTGCCTATGTATCTGTTCCGAACAGATTACCAACAAAGCAAGTTAACGTCCTAGAACATTTTCTGTTACGTAAAATTAGTCCCTAACCACTGCTGGAACGACATTCAGGCAATTTAAAGTTCAGAAAATAACAGTGCGAGACACTAAGCTCAGGTTTTCATGCATTTAATGGTAACGACGTTTCGTTTTCTATATAGTGCATCACAGTAACTTAAATTTTTTTAAAATATTATTTGAAGTTTGTGAGGCCAACTCAAGAAACATTTTCGACTCAGAAGGTCTATGTGCAATGTCTGCTAGTGAATTGAGCTGCTAGATGAATGTGATAATGTTTACCTTGTCTCTTGTCTTCGGTAGGAAAACATTCTGAATGCAGATACGCAAAAGAAACGTGCAGAGACGGGGTACGTGGCAGCGAGATGCGTGTCAGTGTCAGTGCTCAGGAGATTGCGCTTTCAAGGTGGCAAGCATTTCTGATTCTCCCGATGAAGAAGCTGCCTGATGTGAGCATCAGCGAGCACACACACAAGAATGGCCATGTTATCAGTGAGCCAACCACGATTTTCACACAAGAGAGGCCAAAGCTAAGCACCCACAAAAGGAAGAATTGAAAACTATAAAAGTACGATGTAGCCTGCTGGATTTTCTTGCTAAAAAAATGTGTACGTCAAGAATTAATACCCTTCAGCTTTGTGATATGAACCAAAAAGCTAATCAAGAAGTATTTTGTTAATTAGCGATTTCTCTGTATAACAAGCTATGGCAAAGTATTTTTGCCTTGACGGAGAGTATGTACATGAAGATGACAAGTGTCTGATAGTCATATCATCATTATAAAGAAATCTGTATTAAAAAAAAAAGAAGCATCATGTAAATCTTTGAGAATGTTTATACACATAATAATGAATGATGCATTGACAGCTTATAGTTGTATTAAAACTGCCTTAGCTGCTTCAAGACAACAATGACACAGATTTTTGTACAACAGAAGCCTACATTTTATTAATGGCACCTGTGAAGGCTCAAAACATCGCGACACTGCAGATAATGAAGCCTTTTTAAAACAGCCTTTGCGAAATGCCTGCACGATGCGACCAGACAGGTCACTTCTTGCACTAACAATGTTAAAAGGTGATGCGCACGAATAAATATATTACAAATACAGAATACCAAAACAAAAAAGTAATAAAAAGCGAATGCATGAGCACAAAAAGTTTTCTAGGTCACCTCTCATGCTCACCTTCATGCACAAGATGTACCTATGTAAATAAGGCAATATTCTGATCATACAAACAACCACTGTAAAACACACTGCAAGTTGTCTCTCCATTGACTAGCGACGCTAATGTGTCTAAACCACTCAGCGCACTGAAATATAACTCCTAAACATACTCTGCGTGAACGTCTTTGGCAGATAGCTGGTGAGATATTAAAACAGCAACTACGGGCCTGGACGTTGCTAGAATGGAAAAAGACAGCAAAGCAGCTGTTCAGATTCCGTGAAGAAATTCAAGTTATCTTGTTCTAGTCAGCAGTTGGAAAGAGCAAAGAAACAAAAGAAAAGTGCAAATTACAAGTTAAATGCAACTAGCATGTTCCTGTGCCCCCTCGTATTTTAAGCACATGTTGTAGAACACCTTGATGGCACAGCCAATAATTGTTGCGTAAGAACAATCGGGCCACGCAATAGTGTCAAAAGCCCAGACTTCCGGATAAATCGGCTCGCACTCGCAGGTTGATGCCGTAAGTACAGAACACGTTCGTGCCTTGGAAGATGGGATGAATCGTGACGTAATAGACAGTAGAAAACTTTAGCACAATGGTTAAGAGGTTCACTTTCGAGACCTGCACTAAATACTTGTTAAATGTGCATAACGGCAGTGGATGTAACAAAAATCTCATGTGTATAACCTCTACGTCAAATCGTTCCCACCAATGAAAACACAATGTGTGGCACCAAGAGATGAGATCTGACATAACAAAGTAAACGAGTTTTCATTAAAAAAAAAAAGCAGCATGAGGTGACGGCATCTGTCAAACAGATGCAACGCTCAGCACAACGAAGCAAGAGGTGCCGGTGAAATACGCTCAGTGTCAAGTTCTGTCGAAACAAAGCTGATGTATGGGTCTGTGACGAAGGGAGCGCGGAAAATCGTCATGTTTTGCGAGTGGAGAATTCAAGAAGGCTTGCTCAGTGTTGTATACACACTTTCTTGGATGGCACACTCTATGTACAAGGAAGGGAAACAAAAGAAATAAGGTGCAGGTACAAGTGTGACGTGTGTACGGTGCAACTGCCGCTCGAAGCCGCAGGACAAGACTAGGCTAGTTTTTCCTCGAGCGGTAGAACCTGCTTGTCTATGCTTTTTGAAGATAATATATGTAACAGCGCGCTCGCGGATAATATGCATAACAGTGATGGCTTGCACAAGCAAGTACGATGGCTTGCACAAGCAAGCTTCCAAGCGAGACGCCTGTGACCGGGAATGGGGAGAGGGGAGTGACATGCAAGTCGAGGCAATGATGGTTATGTCAAGCTTTACACGCAAGAGAAGTGGAAGTTGAGGCTATCTACAGCAGTGCCACAGTGACAAAGTTAAAGTTGCGATGCAGTGCGCAATGCTGTAGGGTGCATGCGTGCATATAAATTTGAGAAGAAATGGCTTCTGCAAGCTGACCGGTGCCCATTGTGCCCTTTTATGACCAAAGCAGAACCTGTAGTCTCTTAGAAGAATCGTACTTATGCTTGACACAATTTAAAGAGAAATTCATTCAGTTAGTCATTGCACATAGCTCTCTTAAAAGGAGAAAGCAAGCAAAAATGAGGTCTCTTCAGAGACACGTGATGATTGAGTTTCCCTATTTCCGAAATGTACAATAATATAGCCACAGTACTTCTTTGCATTACATAGCAAGTCCGGATCGATGAGAAATTAAACGATATATCTGCGTAGCACACAATGATTAAATGTCTTTTGCCTCCCATGCAACTTTTAAGCCGTGGTGAGAACTGGGGGAAGTCCAGGTCTCGCGGCTGTAGTTCAACGCACGCCCGACACACTCCCCAAGCACAGCGCAAGGTCTGATGGAGCTGTCTGCAGCTATCAGATGAAAAACGAACACGCTCTCGGTACAACGAGCCTTTGAGTGATGGCTGCACTCGCCAGACGGATTCGACACGTGGTCCTTATTAACAGTTGCGCCCGTTTCTTGGCACACGATTGCACCAACGCTGCAACACGAAGCCTGGCATGCGTTTTGTTGCTCTCTTCCATGCCGGCTTTCATCTGTGGGAACCCGTCCGTCTGCTGCCCTTTCAGGCCCTCACTCGCCAACGTTGTTGTTCCCCACGTGGTTGTTTTGTTGGCTCACGAGCCAAGCATCATACACTGCCATCTCCTTGCGTTCCTTCTCGTAGTTGCGCATCTCGTACTGCAACCGGTTGCGTATGATGCGCTGCACTAGGTCATGCGTGGTGAGCTTGTTCTTGCTGTCCAGTATCTTGAACTTGCCAATGCGTTTGGGCTCCTGTTCACCAATAGAGGCAAGCATGTAATCTTTTCAGAAAGAGCCCTATGCCAATAAGGGATTCTACGTAATGATTCAATTCTTTATCCATTAGTTTCGCTCATCATTGGCTTTTCAAGGAACCCTACCCTATTGCCGAGGCCAGCTACCCAGTGAAACCGAACGGAAAAAACCCTAAAATAACAGAGCTCTCGCACTAGCATATACCACATGTGGATAATGTACAAAGTAAATATGGCACAAAACAAACACACTTTTCAGTCACATACTCTAGGAAGTCCAAGCTAGTATAAAAAATTATACATATGTAAACCCATTTCTATTTCCTCCCTATACTAGATAGCTGTTGTGCATTAGTTTCACACAGCCCCTAATGCAAATGTAAACAATAATATGATTTGCTTTTAGCTCCTTCCAATTGTTTTTTTTTTTTTGCATGATAGTAGTTTCTTAGTTCTGCAAGTATCCCTACAAAAGGTTGCAATGTATAGTTATAAGTCCTTAAAATGGTAGAGTTTAGTAAAAGGTTAAAAATAGAGAGAGACGAAGAGGGAGGCTAGGAAGCCAATCAAAAGGTTAAAAAGAAATAAGTGAAAGGCTTATTCATTAGAAATATCATAATTGGTAATCACACAAAAGCAGCAAATCTTTGGGAAACTAACAGCTTCCTTCAGCATATAACTTCAAGGAATAGGAATAACCCTCGAAAACAAAATTCATGCTTCAATAAAGTACACGGATGATTCGAGCTGTGCTTACAGAACTCACCGCATAAGGGTCACTGCCATCCACGTCTTGCATGATTGGAGTCTTCCCATGGCACACCACATGGACCTAAACAAGAATGTGCACTCGGCATGTTAAAAGCAAGCTTGATGTCAAGTGTCGCGCAGTTACGAAAAAGAATGGTGGACCTCACCAGTGACGTCATGAAATCGATTAGTATGACCATTAAGTTCGACCATATCCTGCTAAAGGGAATCATGTGTAGATGGGAAGCAGCGAGTGCTGACCCTTACGGTGGCGGCGATGTTGACACTGGCGCTAACCAAGCAAAAGTTAAGTGAAGACGCCTTTGAGTGAATTCCGAATGCACATTCCAGCACTTACATACATGGGGTGACCAGTAAATGGTCGTGCAGAGCGAGCAGTTGGTTTTTTACTAGCAGATGGCCTTGCGAGGCAAGAGAGAGGGAGGGGCAGTCTTGCGGGTGTCACTTATGGCAAGCGGCGACAGGCTAGGGAGAGCGACATAAATGCGGGCGCAATGGGAGAGAAGGCGTCACCTACTTGGCACCGCCCTAACACCTGCGGCCAGGCGCGGTGCGGACGAAAGAACAGCATTACACAGGCTAGTCAAAGAGCTCCTTGGCATTTAAAATGCTAATTGTAAAAAGCAGCGTGCAGTATACTTCAGTCTGCAGTCATTTGGAGCACTCCAGTTGCAGCATTGAGTTCATATTTTTTTTTCAGCTCGGATTATACCAACAGTACTTTCACTACAGCTTTTGTCAATATGGATTAAAAGTATAGGCTGTTAAACATTCAGGTCAATGTAACTTGCTTGTAAATTATGGTTGCTTAAAATTTGCAGAAAAATAAAACAAATGTCAAGCTGCAACCAGAAGAAAAAAAAAGTCTTAGAAACTTTAGCTAATAGGTACTGAAGCAGACGTACACACTGAGCAGACGTACACACTGAGCAGGTGTACACACACACACCGAGTCCATTTATTATGACAAAGGAAGTTGGTCTTCTTGTATCGATGATTAAAAGGCCACAATATTTTATACAAATATTTAGTATCTGCTTGTCATGATCACAAAGCAAATACCTTTTCTGAAGAAAAAGCAACGGCTGAAATTAAGAAGAGATGAAATTGTTTCTGAAGGTGCCCGTGTTGTCTTGAAAAAAAGAACAATTTTTTTTCCTGAATACATATACACAATACAACTCGCTACTTGACCTGTCCGAAAATTGAGCAAAGCAACTTACGCGGAAATGCTCCATGAGGTCTGTTGTGACCGAGTAGGGTGCTCCGATGACAACTTCATTGACATACTGGAAAAAAAAAAAGGTACACACTGATTGCATCAACAAAAATCTATCGTGTCTTTGACATTCTTTTTTCATTTATTCAGGGACACCTGCAAAAAGACGATGCCCAACTGCATGCTTTCGTAGCTACCACAACCAGATAACCGCAGAATTCTATGCAGGAAAATAGGTGCGTGCTATATATGTACAACTCGAGTGAAGATTATGTACTCATGCTTTCGTAAGAAAAAGATTTGAGGTCTTTCGGGGGGTTTTGTGGCACCTTGAGGTATGGAGTAGTGAGCTATGGCCTGACTAGACTTCTAGGCAGTACTTTTCGCTGAACATAGATGAAATGACTGACAAGCTGGCAGCCTATATCGTGCTTTATAAGCAGCAAGCTGTTCGAAGTGATTAAAGGGCAAAGAGAATAAGTAGGAATTTGACCGTGCCAGATGTAAGCAAGTTGTCTCTACAGCTTGTACCATCTCAAATATTACCACGATTGTAATGTCACCAAATTTCCATTCAGTCACACTCATCCGAGAGTTAAGTGACCTCAGCAAGTCCTATTTACAGGAAAGCTCGAAAGTAATAAACTATTTTGTTAAACAAAGGAAATAAGAGGCTCGAAAAAACCTTGACCCTATCCTCAATTGGTGAGCAAAAAATGTTCCCCACCTTTTTTTCTTGCCCCCACAAAATAAATTCTGCTCGACATGCAAGAAGTTAGAAACGAAAGACATCACACAATGATTTTCTTCTTCCGACCATGCATGTGTTTAAGGTAAAGTGAGTCACATACCAAACAACTCCCTGGTATTCTGTGCCTGCCATAATTCAATAAACGTTTATGCGACCGCATTATATGCCTTTGTTGATGCCAGCTACAAATGCATCATAAGAAGCCTCAATACTGAAACGTTCAATCTGCTTTTATGCTTTCTCTATTGTTTGCTATAACCACTCCCCCCCATTTAATGCCTTTGGCACTAAGGGTTTTCATAAACAAACAACGTTTGCTGCCTTTGGCACCGAGTGTTGCCCGGACATTTAGCTCGATACTCCATAGTCCAAACTGATTGTCAAACTAACAGAGATGTAAAGGTGTTCACATTCACACCCACCTTGCAGGCTAAGACGCTCAGCACGCGCTCGTGGAGGTTCATGATGGGGTAGTTGTAACCTTTGTACCTGTTCACCACCTGCACAACACGAGAGGTTTGCGCATTACGCACTTGTAAAAAAAAAAAGGATTATCGAACAGTTGCAGCTGCATATCGAGGTTACGCTAGTTGGAAGTTTATATCAAAACTAAAAACAGAGGAAATGCAAGAACACAGAGAAGGCGAGAAATCGCCATATATGGAATGCTGTTGGAGCCAACGCTGATGAGCAGAAGTGGGTGACAAGGTCAAGTTTTACTCCCAAAGAGTTGGCTCAGCAACATGCACTGATAAACGATTTATATCACATTATACCTCCATTTTCTCCTGAACTTTTGTCTCGTTTAGAAAGGAGAGAAGAGGCAGAAAGAGAGAGAGAAAGATAGACGGTCCATGAGTGGTTTTCGCGTGGCACTTCTGCATACTCAATCTTCCTGCTGCTTCGAAATAGAACAGATGAGCATGCTGACATGCTAAACTACTTTCAGATACTCATGTAGGCAGTCTGCAAGGGGGAGCGGCTCTTATTATCCACACATTGCTTCGTTTTGAACATGTGCTTTTCCACAGGAATAAGGTACGAGCTAACTAGTATCTCGCTGTAAGAAATTGATGTGCATGCTGTGAAAGCAGTCACTTTGGACTAGATGACACGACATACAAGCACTACTATATATTGCCCAGTCCAAAGGCCACAAAGGCCAACTTAGAGGAACACTAAAGGCAAATATTATGTTGATTGCTAAAACAGCTGTCCAGAAACCTTGTACTGCTACTTTTGTGCCAAGGAAGTGCTCATTTTGAAATCGAATCACGTTAGAGTGATGCGAATCGCGTTAGCACATTTCAGATTACCTGCCTCAAGTAGAAACTTTCACGCCATTGTTGCCATGCACGACGTCGCCTAGCTTTACTGCGCGGCCGCCGACACTAGTAGCAGCAGAGCGAGAGTAGCAGGAGCTACCACAGCAGCAACAACAGCCATTGAACATTTTCCTGCCATGGCCTCCGAGATAGCAGGTGTGCTTGGTTCAACTGGGCCGCGCTAAATTTCACAACGTACCTGTCCAGTTTAACCAGGCAAAAATTAAACTATTAAACTACTCACGCCATTCCCCATAGCAATGTCTGGTGTTTCTTTTTTCAATGAATCAAACAGAAACAAACAAGCAGCACTTCATTATGTTTCGTGATGCACGGAAGGCTCTTTACTTAGTGCAGCCAGTTCGATTACTAGTGATTAATTGTAGGTGGTAGCTCTGACATCATCGGGATCATTTTACGAATGTCCTACTCGTGGGGCATGCGTTCTCGTGCTTTCACCCTGATTTCTCGGTAAATAGGGCATTGCTGGTGATAATATTGTCGTCTTAGACGTCATATATTGAGCTTTCCCTCTGACATAAATTGCTCTTAGCCTTTAGTGTACCTTTAAGGCTAAATTGCTTGGTTAAGGCTAAATTGGTTAGTAAACAAGAAGCACTGTTAAAGTAAATTTTGTCAAACCTGCAGGAATGATGAATTATCCATACCTCATGTAACCAGCCATTCGACACAAGTTGAATAGACAATAGATGCACCTGGTGATTATTGAACATGACAAGTCCCAGCACACTGCTTCCCAAAATTTTTATCACGCTGCAGGTGATTGAAGGAACTATCTAATATTGAAGGTCATGCAAGAGACCTGCACTACATTTCTGAAAGTTCAGTACCATAAGTTTACCAATTTTAGCAATTGAAAAAGAAGCTTTGCTATCAAAAACACCAGTTCTTGCTTGACTTTACCAATGCATCTAGTCACACAACAATGAAAAAATTATACTTCAAAGCTGCTAGATATTCAGAGTATGTAAAACAAGGCTTTTCATCCAGTCAAAAGCTTTATTGCCATTGAAGGTGCTGTGCCTGTGCAACTTCGGTGACTGAAATGATCAGCATGAAACAACAAGGTTTCAATACAAGTGAAAAGCTAAAGGCCCATGTACTAAGATTTTAGTGCACGTTAAAGAACCCTAGGTGGTCGAAATTATTCAGAACTCTCTGCTCAGCATCTTTCATCCCCTGAGTTGATTGGGAACATTCAAACCTGTGAGCTAACCAACCAGCACATACATGACAAAACAATACTCACAGGGTCTGTGTGGAGCCCAACGATAAGGTAGTCACCTTCCGCTTTGGCTTTTTCCAAGAAGTCCAAATAGCCCACATCTTGAGTCAAGCAAGGTATGTGTCAAGGCTGCCAACAAACTCTGAAACGCTTTGTAACAGACAGCTTTACAATAGCGTTTGCAACCACACATTGTGTATACCTAAAGAAATAACTAATGCGCACACGCTAGTGTTAATATTTGGATTTCGTGGCTCATGTACACTATAGTTATATGGCGAATATAATTTTTAAATTCACAATAAAACAGCACCACTTAATATGCCATTCATGGTGCTTGCCTTAGCACACATTCTCATGACTGGTACACTGTTGTACACACTAGCTACCATTCATTATCAGTAACCATTGAACCATTGAAACAAACTATTGCATGGCTAAATGCATCTACGGCATCAGAAAATGAGTGAACAAAGTGTACAACTTAAGAGTATTGTGTTATCCTGACATCTGGAGGCCTAACAAGCAGTATGTGAAAAAGAATTATAGAATCCTTGCTAAGTTATTGTTTTGGCTTAGATATATCTCGCACGAGGCAGATATCTTGCAAGAGGCACTATATTTTGTTAAATATGTGCTTACATGTGAATATCGCACGTGTTCAACAAAAACATTTGAGAGAACGCGTACTGCAATGCAGTGCAAAGGTGCTTGAGCGTAACATATGCGAGCTGACCAACGTTGTTTGAAGGTTCCCTTGTGATAAAGGGTCAACTTATGCACGAGACACACACGGTGAGTTAAATTTTTACAAATAGCCCTAACCAGAAAAACTGCGCAGCTAAAAGCATTAAACTGTGTACAGCCTATACACTCGAAAGGCGTAATGACAATATATGTAGATCAACATGGCGTCAACACAGTGGTATCATGACAACTACAACACATTTCACACTGCAACCTTTGATAAAAGCAAGTGCTGATGATAAACACTGAAAGGATACGAAAAAGGTCGAACGCTCCCGCCACGTAAACAATGCGGTCTGTACTCTGGAAAAAAAGTAGTAGGCAGTCTAAAATTTTCAGCCAGAAGCATACATTCATTGCCTTCAATTATCCTAGCTTACTGCACAGCAAGAAGCACACAAAGATTTGATGAAAAATACTGAATTGTTCAAAAGTTATTTGAGTCGAAAAAAAAAATCTGACTGAAAACTACTAGTGTCACCTATTGGCAGATTCAGAGCACTTGCAGTAACGCTTTTCCTGCTCCATGCAAACTGTATGCTCCATTGGCAGATCCGGAGCAGCTCTGTCGAGCGGTCCACTCCACGGAGCAACGTTTTCTACTCCGTGAAAAGTGGCGGATTCGACCTGAAGTTGCAAGCTCCTCGTATCCTGGAAAACGGTGCCAACTGCGGGCACACCAATGGATGCCTGTTGTGCTTTGCATCGGACTATGTAGTGCTCGCGTTTCGCTAGCGTAACGTTGCTTTGCCCACTCATGTAAGAACAGAGAACCATGCGTCACGTTCCATTCCGACTCCATGATTTGCTCCAGTGAGATCACGTGTGTGTTCTATCGGTAGATTCTCTTCAATTGCCCTCCACCAGAGTGAAGTGCTCCTGTGCAGAGTTCATCGGCCATGCCAAATTCAAGCAATAGAATTCATGATAGGTTTTCAGAAAAACAAAAATTAAACTTTTCAGACGTGTCATTGTCAATTCACGGGTAGTTGTAGGAAAAAACATGATTTTTAACACAACCGAACGGAGGCATTCTTTTTCCTGCACCATGATTTTGAATGTCAGCATGTTTTTAGAATGCCAAACACAAAAATTAACATTTATATTTCAAAATAATGCTATTTTAAAAGGTGGCCACATACCTGAAATGAAATCTGTGTAAAACTAATGACATTTACAGGAGTCTCAAACATTTTTAACAGCTCGAAATCTCTAGGCATGCTTTTTTTGTACCTTAGGCTCCTTTCCCTCAGCAAACTGTATGATCTTTTGTGTTGTTGGCAGAAACTGGGAGATTCCAGTCCATGGGCTGTGCGTCGTGGAGTCCTAGGAAGAGATTAAGAAAGAAAACACAAAACAGGACGCCGGTCGAGACACAGACGACATGGGCACAAGACACCCACACATGTACACCGACAAAGCACCCAAGCACCCAGCAATAATTCTTCTGCACTCTATTGCCTTGGTTAGCATAGCAGCGCCACAGCCATTTCTCTTAAGTTAGTGTGCTCACACACAAAATAGTTAGTACAGTTACTCAGCTAGACCATTTTTCTTTTCTTTGCAAGAAGTTAACTGTCCTGGAAGAGTCACGACTAGAGACAGAATTTCAGGCAGTTGCCCGTCTTTGTTATTCAATTGCTTCAAAGATTACACGAGCATGAATTAAGTTTTGTTATAACCTTTGTTTTAGAGCACTGTACCCACAAGCACTGCTACACCTAACCATGTGGCTGCGAAAGCCACTGAGTGACTTTTGATTGATGCTGGCTTTGTTGCCAACAATGGCTACATTGGTTGCAGCCAGCAACCAATCACCAGCAGTGGACAATATAGCAATTGCTGTTTACACATCATTTTAAGGGAGTTATTCCGGCAAGAAATTTAGAGCACTGTTTCTTTTTCCCACCGACCAAGCAAGACAGTTTATTATTAGTTGCACTGCTACAGACTGTACCGCATCATTAACCCCCTCATGAATAAGCTACTGCATGACCATATGTTAATACACCACAAGAGTTACACCCTAAGGATACAAACTAAAGCTTATAGCAGTAGGGAAGATGTTCAAGCACATAGGGTGGAGGATAAAGTGAAAATAAATGTCAACGAGTTGCCAAATCTATAGTTAGGCCTGCATAATGTTCCTCTTTCATCTTTTGGGCTTTTCAACTAATGGTACATTATTCTTCTATAATAAAAAAAGGCCATCTATATTTAACTTAATGAATATGTAGGTCATGTGAGCTGGTACAGATCCATCTTCATAGGAAGTGCAAAATGAAGCTATGCACGGACGACAAGAAAGAAGGCACGACATAAGCACTTGTGTCATGCCTTCTTTCTTGCTTGTGCGTAGCTTCATTTTGTGCTGCCTACAAACATGTATCTATATGCAATGTGTGAAACAGGCGGTGGTTTGCGAGCATTATACTGTATACTTTATGATGCTTAAAAGCAAGATTTCAAGAGACAACTTTAGGCTCCTAAAATCCACATTTTAAATATCCCAAAAGTCACCCTCTAGTCATGACAACTTAAAAAGAACATTAAGCATGTTATGAGGCTATCTTTGCTCTACTTTTAACAGCTACTAGCAAAAAAACTTGCACTTTTCTTTATTTTTCTCAGGCATGGTCCAACACACTTATATGGTTTTTACCTCTGCACAAGTTTGTACAATTAGCAGGACGCAGTAGTACTAGATAATGCCATACAGACGGGTCCGTCTTTAAGGGGTGTTTCCGATGTTGAAAGCATCCTTAACTCCTGCAAGATGAAGTAGTTTTGGCACTTTTTTTATAATTCCCAATGGCAGATCTGACGACATTATATAAGAGTTTCCCATAAAGAGTTTTGCTGTGCGTACTAGGATGAACCGGAGACAAAGTAAGTAAGCATGACAGTAAGATAACAGAGCCGAGTGCTCACATTATAAACTTTCAACCCTGGCAAACTTTTGTTCATTATCACCTGTTCGCAGAAGGGATTAAATTTACGTGATCTTGAATTTAGTTCAATGCATATCTTTTGCTATATAGACTATGCTATCACAATAATGATCTTTTTTTTTCAGCACGCCAGAAAGCAGTGACATTAATTCTATCGAAGTCTCAAGGTGAGAAGTTGAATTGCTAAGGAACAACAGCTAAGCCTTGAAATACTCAGTCGCTCTGGACATCTCTCAAACTGTTTTCTTTGCAGTACACCACATCTGAGGCATCTTTCAGCCATATTACAGCAATCATCCATGTCGCATGCTTTCCTTCTGTTATCACCACACGAATGCTACTTCCCGGTCAGAAACTCCACGAGGCTATCATCCAGACATAGCCCTCTTTGACAGGACAGTAACAAACGGATGGTTTCCGAGAAAGGAAATGCACGCAAATCAGTCGATCACTGCTGTGTGACAAAAAGACACCCCAAACACTTTTGTTAACCTCGGAGTGTAGGACGCTGCTGCCGTTTCCATAATGCAATCCACCTGTTTATCCACGAGATGCAGCGGCAAAAGCGCTAGCGGCAAATCGCCCTCGCTCTCACAGCGTTGACTTACGCCATTTCCATTGACGCAGGCTGTGGTTAGACCATCATCAAAACCAGATAACTGCAGACGTGTGGGTAGAGGTGGGGAAGAGGTAGTGGCGAAGGGAGGAGGGTGTCCACAAGGATTCGACAGAGGAAAGTGCGGTTAGGAGAGGGGGCGAGGATGATGCAGGACGCACATGAAGGGACATGAAGAAAAAAAAATAACAATGAAGAATACGGCAATATGACAACTAAAGCATAAGGGCATAATTAACAGTGGGGAAATGAAAGTTTGAAAGGGGTTTCGCACAGTCATTTGGGCATCAAACAGAATTACGCTGTCACTGTGAAGTCACGAACTATCCCACCGCCCTTCCCCCATTATAAAGAGTGTGAGAGGACGAATGACCGCAACGTTAATAACCTCACTACACGCTCATACTTCATTTTGAAATTCACAAATGACAAAAGATAATTTTGCTAGCATGTCATATACTTATTACTAGCATTTATGCGTTAAATAATAATATCAGTGAGAGCTAGCGCTGATTTATGCCATTACACTTTGTAAGTTGATTAAAGCAATGTCTGTCCTGAAAACGCAAACTTCCTTTGTATGTTTCTATGCACACAATATTAAAATCATATAATAATGATAGCCTTCACAGCTTAATTGATTGAGGCACAACCATGTGACAAGAGGATGAAAAACCATATCCAAATAAGTTTGGGTACAAAACTGCAGATCTTACATAGTCAGCTTACTTAGAAACTGCATGTAAAAGTTTCACAACACTGAACTGCGTAAATTGTCACAGTGGAATCTTATCATTTTATCAAGTAGAGCGTAGTGCATATCAAAACCGAACTTGTCTCGTGGCAATTGCCCTGGTTAATGCGAGAGTCTACGTTTCCTGATTAGCTCAGATTCGACAGTGTCGCATTACAAAAACGTGTTCAAAATCAGCCACCTTTACCATGACACTGTCGACAAAATTGGCGCAGCAAATACAGTAGGGCTATCCTGGAAATTGAGCCACAACGTCAAATACGTTATTGACAAAACGCCGACCACTTGGGTTCAACAGAACACAAAAGTTGAGTGAAAGGAAGCATACAGAGATTTTTTTTATCGAAGTAATTATACTCTTGGTTAGTTGAAGTTTTTCTATTCAATATAGTTTTTCTATTCCGTTTGTCTCCTTACTGCATAATTCAATAAGGAGCAGAGTATGAAAACAGTTCATCCACGGGAGTAGTCCCAGATGCACTTTAAAACATATCGCGGTCATTGTGAACTGAACAAACAAAAAAGCTCTCACATTGAGATATTGCTTATATGGTGTAAACGGACTTAAATAACTTTGCAAGTTGACTCAATACAGTATTGTTCTGTTTGCAGGTGACCACTTGAGCAAGAAACAACCCCTTCCACCCAGAATGACATTAACGTTCCCTAAGCATTGGGAAATGCATGCGCAAATCTTTAACGCTGCAAAATGAGTTTTCCGGGCACTATAAAAATCATCTGGGCTTTTATTGTTGGCAGGGCTGGATGTTCAAAAAACCCACGTATCAGGTATCGAGAAAGGGACAACGATACACGTGCCAACATCGCATGCATGCCAAGGAGGTGATTTGTGTCATAATGCTAATCAGAAATTGAGAAGAGGCAGGCAGATGCTTCGACGACAGACCTTGCTGATGTTGCCTGCATGTTCCTTGTCCACCCCGTACTCCTTCGCACCTCTGTGGTGATGCTGCTTGGTCATCAGCAGCATTCTGCGCAAATACATACCAAACACTTAAAATAACAAAGAGGCTGCGCTTTAACTATTCTATTTCAGCGCCCATTGCGTGCTGCTGCTTAATCCAGCAAACATTATCCACCAACAGCCCAGTAACACTGAATAGCCCTGCATTTTGCCTGTAATTAATTATGTGAAAATACCAATGTAGAGAGGCAATTGGTTGTCAGGGCCTCAAGTAGGAATGTCTCGTGGGAGGGGGAGACACTTTCACCTAAAATTTAAGCGGTGCAGGGCATCACTTGCCTGGAAAATCAAGAAAACGTGCACGTATAAACTTGCTTCTGAACACACACACAAACACACCTACAAAATGCCAATGGTGGGCCATCTTAGCATGTTGAGAAATACTGATTTAATCCTAAAGCTAATGGCAATTAACACCTGACAATAGAACTCAGTACTCTCTCACACTTCGGGGAATTAAAGGAGGCAATCAATAACAATGCATCATGCGATCCCTTGATCAACTCACATGAACTATTAACAATTATAATATAGACCAAGACCTGCCAAGAAAAGTTCATACCCAACTATAATGTAACTGCTATATCTACAAACCATAACTGTGAACTCATACACAGTCCACGCGCAATACCTCAGATGCCTCTTTAACGCAACAGGTGAGTAGGCACAATTACACAAAGGAAAAAGAGGGCTCCTCAAACTAATGGCCTAGTACGCTAAAGACATTATTGGCCGAGTTAGAACAAAAAGAATGTCATGTACCAGCCGTACCAACTTTAAGTTCGCCTGCTGGGTTACAAATACTACAAGAAAAGTACGGACTAAATTAAGGTTACAACAAGCAATGACATCAGTAAACACATGTTTTACCAGCCACATACACCCTTAAAGTTAGTGTGCAATAGCGCAGAGTGGTAGATGCGCTTATTACATACTGTTTCCAAAAAAGAAACAAGGACGCCGAAATTCAAAGAAAGGCGACTCACCGGCCAACGAGATCCGTGGTTGAAATTCCCGCTGTCCGTTTGCACTCTCTGCGTGGTCAGAAAATGCAATGTCGTTATGCAGAATATGCCCCACCAAAATGCTCTAGTACCATAAGACAGAAAGCAACGAAATATTTTGCTGGCAAATCAACACAAAATTGACGTACTTGTAGCGACCACTCTCTTTGACGTAGCGGTAGGTGTCTTCTCCGGATGCATCTAACGTGATGTCATCTGCAACACATCATTCTCCGTTACCATCACAGAAGATAGATGGTTACCAAAAACTAAAAAAAAATTTTTTTTTGGTCGGGAAATAGTTAACATATGATGGCAATGTGAAACACCAAGGAAAACAACACCGTGAATACATCTCTTGTCATCGGTCTGAACCTTGGATTAGGTACTTTTGTGACAACTTATTATTTCTTGCTTAACTTGTACAATATTGTATAACCAAGACGGAATCATACCACAAGATTTGCCTAGTGCATCTCTCATAGCTTAAGGAAGGACACGTCAGTTCAATTTTTTTTGAATTTCTTGATCAACTTTGATGTTGCTTACTGATATTATAGCGCAATTATTTCTTAGAATGCGTAGTTTTCGAAATGCAAAATATTTTATGTGTTTTAGAAGCAAGTTTTTTCTAAACTGAAGGAGTTACAAAGTAAATCAGCATATCACTAAAGCAACTTGGAACCACAACTCTGTGCAGGCACGAAAAAATGAATGTTGTGTACCCATTAGACAAAAATTTATGGTATATAGAACATTTGCGCTCGAAATCCCAGCTTCAAATTGGCGCACTTGCAGAATTTCAAAATACCGTAACTTTTGTTCAAATACATTTAGAACATGCATTTTTGTTGCATTGCACACAGTTATGATTCTAGATAATTGTGATATGCCGATTTACTTTGTTGCTCCCTCAATTTAGAAGAGTTTTGCTCCCCAAAAAGCACATGCTATTTTTTGTATTGTAGAAACCACTTACTACACTGAAAAAATAATTGCAAATTGAAATGTTCTGTTCTGTTCTGTTTTAACTGTTTTGCTGTGAAATGAATATACATGAACAAACCAAGTTTCATCAAGATCAATAAAGAAATACAATTTCTTTTCATCATCCCCAGGATTCCGGCTCACGAGCAGGAGGCGTGCTTTCCCGCATGATGGGGGCGGGGCACCGCGTCACTCTATGGAGAGTGAAACGATAATAACTCCTCTCCCTTTTTGATTTTCTCATTGCTTTCACATTTTCAAGAAGCAACTGCATGAACCTTTCTTCTGCTGGAGTTAACGTATCGTAGTTGCAATAGTGCGAGTTCCCTAGCCTATTAAAAGATAACGCACAGCGCCTATAGGCGCTCTCGGAAATGTCGGCTGTTTTACCGCATTTGAATCGCTGCCTTGGAGACGTGCTTGAAGATATCCAGTTGCTTTCTGAGATTTAGATACTGCCATATGTCTAGTTTATGATGGCATGGAAAATGTTTGAATCGCGTGGTAAAAAAAAGTTCCCTGGCCAGTTTTGTTCAGGGTGCGACAGCCGTCAAGCCCTCGTAGCTCCATCTAGCATTGAGATGGTGTACTCTACGGTGCCACGTAAAAATAAAATAGGGTACGCGTAAAAAGAGAAGATTATTATGGAAGGCACATTCATGACCCCGTGAAACAATATTTAGGGTTTGTTGAGGTAAAGATCGATAGTATAGCACATCGATAGGGTATTTTTAAAAAAGACTAAGTGCGCGTTTCCAAACATTCAGTGTATGTACCACAAAGACGCCTGAATTTACAGCACATTCTCGAGTTTTTCAGGTTACATGGTAGTCACAGTTATCTACTAATTGGTTAATTAGTGCTAATTAACTAACGCAACCCTGGCCAGGCTCTAAAATTGCGAGTAGTATTCACAGGGCGCGATATTATGGACGGTGATATCAACTCGTCGTCCACGCCGCTTAAATCCGGCATACCTCAGGGATCCGTCATCGGGTCTCTTTTCTTTCCGGTTTATATCAACAATTCCACCGTGATATTCCAGCAAATCTAAAGCATTTTGCAGATGCCTGCGTGGTTCAAAGAAGTTAACGCTTCCAGCGACCAGGTTCTTTTAAATAACTCTTTATCTAAGATTCAATATTGGAATATGATGACTAAGATTCAATGACCGATGACCTTTAACGCGAGAAAAACTGTGGCGATAACCATAACCCACAAAAAAAATCCATTGAATTTCCAATACAACCTAGGCAATCAATTCTTGTCCTTTGTCTAGCAGTATACGCACCTTAGTTTTGTCATCACATCTGATTTAAGATGGAACGAACATGTGTCTTATACTGAGAAAAAGGCATTGAAAATAGTAGGCTACCTAAGATGGGCACTCGCTAAGGCATGCAGCGAACCTAAATGACCTCATGTGAAACGTACGTAATACCAATACTAGAATATTCATCGGCTGTCTGGGACCCGCACACGCAAGCTAACACACATAAAATTGAATCAATACAGCGAAAAGCTGTAAAATTCATTTTAAATGCCCAAAAGTAAGACATATCCGTCAGTTTTTCTGGAAAGCGCTAAACTGGGGACCCTGGAATGGAGACATTATCATGAAATAAGGAAGCTGTTCTATCTCATATATAATAATAAGCTGGCAATACAAAAAAACTAATTATATCGAACCAATCTTGCACCACAAAACGCGTGCCTCCAATCTTGAAAGAGTGACTGAGCCCCTATATACAAGTACGATTTTTTTCCCTGCACAAGCAGAGAGTGGAACAATTTACCACCAGAAATTCTTGAAAGTGTCGATCTCAACTAGTTTCTTCGTGCGTTAGCTCTGTCACATGGCTCATAAATACACCTTCATATATATTACCGTGCGCTTCATTTTAATACCCGTTTTAATCAGACTGATTGCTTGAGGTTCAATGCCTCAATTCTGCACAATTCTTCAATGCTTCAATTCTGCAAAGTCTCGCTCTTCAATATTGCAGACTTTATTTTTGCTACAGTTGGTGCTCGAGTTCTTTTCACTTTTTACCCAAACAACATAACCTAGTGGGCACTGTTTTTATAGTTTTTGTTTAGCGCTTAAGATTGTGGACTGTTCTTCATCTCGTTTCCTTTACTTTTTTTTTGTATCATCGCGCTTTCGTTCAAAACTATCTATACTGCTGTACCTCCTACACATTGTTGCGTCCACTGCGCCACACACCCCTGCCCAAAGTCTCGCACTTGACTGGCAGTTTTTCTCTAAAATAAATAATAAATCTATAAATAAATAAATCCACTTCCTCTTTTTTATTACGTGACTCTCCCATTTTAACGATATAATTAAAAAAATGTTAATGGAAGTAAGTTAAAAGAGACAGATATAATGATGAATGGTAGGGAGGTTAAATTTTTTCGGAACAAATAACCCTATTTTCACTGTGTTATGTCCACGGTAGCCGGAATAACAAGCATACGTAACAGGCAACTGAGTTCATTACTTTCAACAAAGGCATTTGTGCGCAGCAAGGTCCAAATGGTCAGAGCCCTGGCTTTCGAGTCCACTGTGGGCCATAAGAGGGATGAGGAGCACAAAGGAGAGGCAACCAGTACGCGGTCCCACCGATTGCCCCGACAGTCAGTCAGTCCCGGGCGCGCGGCATCAAGTATCGTGGGGGGGGGGGGGGGAGGTCAAGTGGAGGGCAGGGTGTATCCCTGCAGCTGGCTGAAAGCGGGAATGCACGGTCTAAAGCCCCTCCATGCGTTTTTCGGTAGAAGACGCGATGGAAGGGCTTTAGCTTCAACAAGCCAAAATCTCCTGCTGATTTTTTTTTTTTTTACGATGGGCACCGTTTATTCGGGCATTCTATAAAACTGGTGGGCGACCACTGGTTGTCCTTTGTGGAAATACCGGCAACGCGAGGCGTCTTCCTTATGTGATGTGACCTTTCAAGGCGGTTCTGGCAGAATTGCTGAGGTGTGCGTTCATAGCTCGCAAGAAAACATGATATTCTCCGGTACCTGGCCCCTCTGGCTCGTTGCAAGTTGCTTGAAAACAAAAAGCATGCAATGCGCCGCTGTAATGACCCTGTACTTGCAGGAGCACGTTTTAGCTCTACCACGTAGTGTTTGACCTGTCCGTTTGTGGCTGGGTGGTTCGGAGCAGATTTTGCCACTGTGATGCAGTTGTCACTCGTAGGGTTTCCGTATTTTGGCTGACACGAATGCGCTGTTGTTTGAAACCACCTTGCAAGAAGCGCAGGAAATCGATGGCATCTGTCGATGTTGTTTTGTTTACTAGGTGAATTTCAACCCATTTACTGTAGGCATCCGGCACTACCAAGAATGTGTGCTAAAGGGTGCTCGGTCTGCCCCAGTTCGGTGCTGGAGCTCGCGTCGGAGCGCGTTGATTTAAGTGGTGGGCTGTGCACTCTGAAGCTATCTCAGTGCCGTTTTGGATTCCCGGCCACCACATGTAGCTGCGGGCGTACTTCATTGTGATCACGCCTCGGTGTCCGGCATAAATGAGAGCCATTGCTCATTGTCGAAGAGGGCCATGAATGACAACTCGTGATCCCAATTTAATACAACCACGATGACAGTTGAACTCCATTACTCTCTTGTTAAAAGCGTTGAAGTTCTCATTCTTGAAGTTTTGAACTCTGCCCTCCATCAGGGCGCTGTACAGCTTGAACGATGTTGGGTCATCTTGCGTGGCCATTGTGACTTCGTCGACCGTTAGTGGGGGGCCTTGGTAGCGCTTCGAACATGAGCACGCAGCCAACTTGAGGTGTATTCTCAATGGTTTCTCTGAGGGATAAGCGGCTCAGTGCGTCGGTGTTAGACAGTACACAACGTCTTAGTGTGATGCTGACATCTTAATGCACCATCGGATCATACGAGGCAGAAATGGCTGTGGAATCTCCTTCTGGGGCCCTAGGATACTTAGGAGTGGCTTGTGATCAGTCAGAAGAGTCACATTTCTTCCCAATGTACCAATGAAAATGCGTGGCTACATAGACAACGGCCAGTCCTTCTTGAGAAACCTGAGAATAATTTAGTTCCACAGGGATTAGCATGCGGGAAGCGAATGCTATCGCAGGGTTTTCCAGTTTGGTTTTAGTTTTGTTCCACCGCAAAAAGTTCCGTTCTGTTTTCGTTCCAGAGCGAAAAAAAAAGTTCCCTAACGGTTCGTAATGGCTTTTATTTTTCTGCAAAACATTAAAGTTAACTATAAAAACGTAAGATTTTTCCTTTAAGAACCAGGGACCGGACTAAAATAAATTACGTTCCTAAGGGAAGTGCAAGTAGCTTTACCGTGAGTTCGTAACCAAATAACGCAAACCAGTGTTTTCGAAGTTATCGTATTTGATTCTCTGAAGAGTGAATTAGTAATATTCTAAACAGGCTCAATGTTTTTTTTTTTGTGTGTGTATGAATAGTGCGAGCATGATCTCAGAAGCAGCCCGTCATAAAGGGTATTCGCTTATATGCACGACCACTGTTCTGATCAAGCAAACTTCTGGGCAGCCTGTGTCAAAGGCATACGAAAGCCTGCTTGAATAAATGCAAACGTCTATGGTTGACACTTTTTTTTTTCGTTTTCCACAAGGTTTGCACACACCTTTACTTAGGGATGCCTGCCCTACAGATATGCAGATTCTGTGCCCTCAGTTATGCAGGATATTGCTCACGTTGCATGACTTCAGTTGTTCCGGATCGTCAAGTTTTCCCGTGAAACGAAAAACGATAAACAATATTTCGTTTTTGCTCCGGAACTAAATAATTAATGATGTTTCAATTGTGTTTTCGTTCCGGTCAAAAATATGATTTTTTTTCGTTTTCCTTCCGTTGCGACACTGGGCTATCGCTGCTTCTCTGCCTTGATCGTCAATGTGGGAAAGCACTGCACCGACGTCGTAGCGTGAAGCGTCACACGCCAGAAGCAAAGGCCAGTGTCTCGTCATAGTGACTGGGCCTCACACTGTTATGCCAAGGCGCGTTTTTGCATGGATGCACACTTGGACCTCTGTGACACGAGGAAGCAAGTGCTGACCAGTCTCAGATTGCAGAAATATTGCACGATGCTCCTCAGGAGGTCATTTCAGCACGAAGACGACTTGCGCTGCACGAAATGACTTGAAGTTGCTGTGCATGAGAAAGCCAGCCGTGTTTACAGAAAACTCAATGTGCAGTATTGAAACGAATGTCTCATACAAGAAAGTCGCATGAAGAGGCATCGCTGCACCCAGGAAATGGAGCGAAAGGTTGCATCACCAAGTGATATTGAAGACATGGATGCCGCTGAACGGCGCACAGAACTACCGGCAAATGGTACTTCTACCAAAGTCAAATCACTATCAAAACTGCGCCAGATGCTTCACAAGAATAGGACAGCAGCGCAAAATTTGTGAACGAACCAGTGACTAGGAATGCCACTGTCTCCTGGGATAATCACTTGACCAGTGACTACATGTGGGCGATCATAGCTGAGTGTCTTCTTTAGAAAAAAAATAATATTCCAGTTTCCTGACAAATGTACATTCTCATTTCACATTGTGTCCAATTGTTCTCTTAAGTTCTTGAAAGTTTTTCTAAATAATTTTTGTAACATAGCCTAGAATTTTGCAAACACAAGCAATGTTCATGAAGCTTTCATCATATTGTTACTGCCATAAGCGTTTATTTCAAAATGGTTCATATTTATTGATTGGTTTCTTTTTATTTGTTGGCTGTGCGAGCAACGTAGTCAGAAACGTCTTTCAAGTTGACCGTTCCTTATGCATGCTGGTGCATCTCTTTGTATGTGTACGTGTACACAAGCACATCCCCCCCCCCCTCACTGCAGTACTACGCAAGAGGTCTGTGTTATTTTGGCAGCTGAAGTGAGTTCTGACACCAATAAGACGCCCAAATTGAGCACTCCTATGGTTTTATGCTTGGAAGAAGTATCTGCAGTGGTAATGTTTGGTCGGTCATGGGCTCTATCTCATAAATAGAAAAGTGTTGCCCAGGCTTGATAAGGACAAAAAATGAAAGTACTTGTTAATACTTTATTCGTTATCTTTCGTCTCAATGTATACAATGTGCATTTATAACTGAATACTGTGCTTGAACATATGTACCTGCCTCGTGTTATGATCTTGGCATTTGTATCTCTTAATACGCATAATTTTCAAATTTGTGCACGCCATGATTTTTTATATTTGTATCGGGATATGTTATAGGTTGCACACATTTTGTGGTGGCTGTCATATTTGCTTTTTCGTGCATTCATTTCAAATGTGTGCACAATGAATGTCTAAGAATCTTTGTATTTGTTAGGCACATTGTGGAAATAGATTATAATGCAATTTTACAACATAATATTTTTCTAACAAACGAGCTGCGTTGTATTTTGCATGTGCATTTTTTTTACTACAGGCTACAACTTTGTCGAGCCTATCGCTTCACATAGGTACCCTACCTTATCGGTGGAAGGTAGGGGAGGTAGTTCTACTTCTCAAATCAGCTTAGAAAAACTTAACAACCATCACCCCATTTCTCTTGCCAGCACGTGCTTCATACAACTATATAATATTACGTTTTCAGAAGCATCCTAAATTTTCTTGAAAATAACACCTCCTTTTCACCTTCACAACATGGTTTCAGGAAATCATAATCATGCGAGACACAACTCCTACCTTTCACTGATGTAATTCTTAATCGTTCATCACCCACTGACAGCATTTGTTTTAGATTTTGCAAAAGCGTTGGATAAAGTGCGCCATAAACTTCTCATCCACAAGTTACGGGACTTAAATCTTGACATTAACCTATTAAAATAAGTTGGATGCTTTCTTGCTAATCATTTACAGTACGTTACCGCCAACGGCTACAATTCATAAATGTGCCATGTTACCTCAGGAGTGCCCCAAGAGTTAGTCCTCGGTCCTTTGTTGTTTCTAATATACATTATTGACCTACCCTCTCAAGTAACTTCTAATATCCACCTTTTTGCTAATGATTGTGATACTTTTACAGAAATTACTTCAGACGACTATTGTTATCACCTACACTTTGATTTAAATATAATATCTAACTGGTGGAGCTTGTGGCTAATGGAACTAAATATTAACAAATGTAAAGTTAAGCATATAATTAGGTCACCTAACTCTTCTCGGGTATACTACTTAAATATTCTCCCTTGAGATCAAGTAACCTCGTACAGTACTTAGGAATTCATATCTCATCCAATCTTACTATACGCATGGGCTCGTAATAGTGCAATGGTGACTGCCCAGCGCCCTACTCAAGCCAGGGTGTAGGATGGGAATACCCATCTTGACAGACAGAAGTTTTTTGTTATCTCGTTGAACGTGAGCAAAGGTTCGCCTCGAAGTAGGTGAACTGTGGAGGCAGCAAGCCACCCTAGCATGGTCCTCTGGCGTCGTCGTCCACACAATGAAAATTCGGCGAACGCCTTCCTCAAACCACATTCCCACAACACCAACGACATGCTGGGGGAAGGGGGGTAGGCTGGACGCCACCCATGGTCGGAGGATCAGCCGAGCTCCCAACGAAGGAGAGTGAACATTTTTCTGTCTGCAAGGTCTACTCCCCCCCCTTTTTTTCTCTCAGTAGTCGACTTGACGGAGGGATAATCATTACTGCGGGAGCAGGTTTTTTCTTGCCGAAGTGCCGGTGTGTGGACAAGTGCGGAGGAGTCAAAATCGTGTCCGAGTCAGATACGCGGCAGGATTCCGGCACTGCTTTCGGCAGAGATAACCACAGCATGCAGCTAGTGACCCAGTGCTTCCATTTTGGACTCGCTCGCTTCACATAAGGCCTTATGCTGGCTGCTCTATGTCTAATCATATTTCGGTTCCGGTTTTATTGCGCATTTGCTATTGAACATTATTTTTTTTTTATTCTCTTTCTATGATGTGCCTGGATGTTCTATTCACTCGTGTTCTTACCGATGAAACGGGCACACGGAAGAGGTTTTCCTACCTGATTTATTTCATTACAATAATATCATGAGATGAGCAATGCGTGCGTGCAAGCGTGTCTACCCTCTCTATATGTAAAGTTTATTAGATTTTGTGATACCACGCGAGCCTCGTGATGCTTTTCAGGCCGCGTGCAGTAGTTTATTCGTGTTTTAGACCCGTAAGTTATTACTGAAATATTTTGAATTTCTGCTTGAAGCTTATCGGCAATGTCGGGCATGTGTTGCAAATGACTAACGTTTATTTTCGAATCAACTTGACCCTATTTTCTTGGTGAATGTGAGAAACATAGGGGGAGGGGTGGCTTTACTGTTAGTACCCTTAATTCCGCATTTTCACCGGGCCGTCTAACTTTATCTTTGTTTTCTTCGGGCCTCTCTTTATTCACACTTTAAGATGTCTTTCTTTTACATCTCCAGATTTTCTTTCGTGAATCATCGCCGGCATTACTAAAAAGCGCGATATTGTCCGCAAAACTGAAATAACAAAGATGGTATATGTTAGGCCTTATTATTTTGTTTTCATTCTAGTTCTTTAATATTATGAAAGTGCCGCGAATCCGATTCAAGAGATTCTAACTTTTACTGGGCGCATTACTGATCATGATTTTCTTGCTTTTCTTGAGGCATTTGATGGTTGTGGAATCGTTTAGAAGCATGTAATAAACTGTTACGTAGCCCAGGCTACTACGAATATAAGTATTGCTGACGACACTTTCTTTTATCATATTGGTACTTATGCCGTTGTCGTAAGCGTCTGCTTATATGTAATTGTTCGTGTTTCTTTATAGTTTTTTTTATTTGTCTGGGGCAGCACAATGAACGGAACTTTTTTCTAGAGGGGTAGGGGGGAGTAGGTGTTTAACCATACTTCATTATGTTTGTGCGTGTAGTTTGTATGTGTGCGTGTGCATAAACACATGCATCCACGCACTCCTGCATTGGTCAAAGGTCCGCACAATTTTGGCAGCTGTAGTTAGTTATGATAGTAATGAGGTGTTCATAGCACTATCATGGCTCTATGCTTGAGAGAACTGAAAGATGTAGCTTTATTAATCTATGGTCCCAAAACGGTGATAGGATCTTTCTCACACCAAGAAAATTGTTGTTGAGGCTGGATAAGGACAAAAAAAAAGTACTTGGAGTGTAATTATTTAATTTTTTCTTTCTTTGTTTTGAATATCTCCACCGTGAATATAACTTTATATTGTGCATGCATATACGTGCCTTGCATTGTTATGATCTTGACATCTGCATTCGTTTGCAGGTAAAGTTTACAGGTATGCACAGCATAATTTTGAACATTTGAATCGGGACATGCACTTACATTTTAGACATTTATTGAGATGTTTGTGTTACTAAAAAAAACTTTTTCCTTATTGATTCCTAATAGCACACAATAAGTATCAAAAGATGCGCATATTTTTAAACACATTGCAAAATATATCATAATATCCATTTGCAGTGCATGTTTGATTAAAAATGAATTATGTCGTATTTTGCAAGTATGCTTCTTGCTATAGGCCACCACTCTTTCAATGACAGAAATATTTCACTTTTCTCGGAATATTTTACAGGCTCAATATTTTCGGAATATTTTACGTGACTCAATCAGTACTACAAGTTGGGTTACTGCGATTCTGTTTGGGAGGGGGGGCAGCAATAAAATTCCGACGACAGAAAGACTCATGGAAATATACGAATGACGACATCACTGCCTTTCTCATTCCTATATTTGCTCGAGTACAAGTGTTTGCACAGTATCATACACTACACCATAATTCAGAAGCATAGCCTCAGAGGGACGGGACTTGTACAATGTCGGTAAAAGAAGGATACATAGTTTAGATAAACTGCATTTCTACGTCGAGTGATGACACCTTCCCACCTAGGATATTTTGTGTGCGCTAAGAGTTTTACTAAGCACATTGTGCTCTAGTGGATGCATCAAGGCCTTCAATGTGCACTTTGGTGACGTTCGGGATGGTAACTATATGTGGATGAGGTGGTTCTGACCCCCACCAAATTTTTTGTTATGCTTTAGCTTTTTTCAGGTGATACAAAAGTATCTCCACGCCTTCACATCGCCCACCAATGCCAAAGTTAGCTGATTTACACAAGCACAGGTGGGATTGCTTGAATGCTTTCAATTATTTTTTTGTAGTATCAACTTTTTAGACAAGCACGCTCCACGAATGACGATGACACGAACGCAGATCAAAGCAGCAATTCAATCACACATATTTTAAATCTGCTACTTCAGGTGCTTATTAGTAAAGCAAAACACACATGCACACACACGCACACACACATACAAATATATATATATATATATATATATATATATATATATATATATATATATATATATATATATATATATATATATATATATATATATAGATATCAATTGTGAAAATCAGGGTCAACTTCACTACACAGAAAATTTTTTTTATTTATTCTTGCTTCTTTTGGAGGTCACTAATTTGTGGAGCGGGAATTCTATACGCTTAAACGTAAGCAATTTGACTGAAATCTGTTGGGCTCGGTAGAAGATTTAAGAAGTTGGGAAGTTCATAGAGGGTCTGAGGTGTTAGGAACGACTTGGTAACTTCCTCAGGATCTGTCTGTGTTTGTCACAAAACATATCCGTGTCTTGTTTCGCCAAAACTGTGGTTTTCCATTTCGAACACGTTTCAAAAGCCGTGAACAAATACTAAGGAGATTGTTCCTAGCGAGCGGTTCAAGTTTGTTGGCGTGTTGTAAATGTGTCAGGACTCGCGCAAGGAGCTCCTTTCAAAATTCCTCTCTGTTTCTAGAACAGAAAAGCTAAAGAAATCGATCATATGGTCGGGCTGCTCAAGGGCTCTACAAAAGCGCCGCGTTGCACTTCTGCCTTCCTGACGTCGTTCTTGAGTTGGCGTAATCTTAACGAGTGGGCACGTGTCACAAAACGAGCGCTCAAAAAAGGGCGCACCGCCAAATTCTCGCGACGAAGTGCCTAGAGGTCAACGATAAAAAAAAGAAAACAAGCATCCAAAGACTTCCCGGGCGCGCGTCCCTCTCCCCTCGGAAGCGTAGGTTCGCCAACGAACCTCCTCGCATCGGCGGCCGAGCAAGCCCTAGAGAGTTCTCGATAGAAAGAGGCGTGGTGATGCAGGGTTGCGTCATCTTTCGCGGACGGCCCTCGTACCGTCTCGCCCTTTCCCCAGCCTTCGCTGCGTATCGCGCCAACGAAATGATGAGAACCTTCTGGAATCTCGCGCAGAAGGTGTTTAATCGAGCAGCCGAGATGGGAGATCAGGAGAAGAAGGAAGTTAGCGCCAGGGTGCGTAGGGTATCCCGCCGCGTCTGTCGGTGAAAGTTTTGTCCTTAGTGACAAAGCAGGAGAAGAAGAAAGTATGTGCCAGAGTGCGTAGGGTGTTCCGCCTTGTGGGCGAGGCCTTTTGGCTTCCGTGACAAAGGAGGAGAAAAAGAGGATTTCCACCTTAGGGGTGAAGACTCGAGCTACAGGCAAGAGTGTGTGTCTACCGCTATCGAGCGAAGACGCGTGGCAACAGCTGCGTGTGTGAAGCTGACAGGTTTCCGGCGAAGAAGTTTGGAGCCTGGAGAGCGGTCAATTGAAGATGCGAGGTTTCCTGGAAGGGAAACTTCGAAGGCAGCGGAGCGACAACAACACTGGACTTTGAGTGAGTGATTCTCGGAAGAGTATCATTCAGACTTTTTGTTCTAAGAACTTTGGACTGAATAAGTTTTCTAACTCTTTAGTCTTTAAGTGTCTTGATTGTTCGATGCATGCGACTGCATTGTAGTGCGTATTGTTGTCTGTGTCCGTTGTTTCGAGTGTGGCTGATTGTACTGTGTAGTACATTGTTTGATTGGTGACATATTGTATTCAACTATTGTCGAGTGTGTATACCTGTGTATCATTTTGATCTGCCATAATTGAGAATATAATTTTGTTTTGTTTATCAACTCTCGGCTCTGACTCGTTCTTTGTGCCACAGCCGGCGTCCGCTGGCGCGCCAAATAGGACCACTTCAAAATTGTCCACGCTTTCGTGGTACGGTTCGGGGGGCCGATCCTTCGGCCCTTGGAATTAGCCCGGCGATCGCCTCCCTAATTAACGGGACCCGTGACAGCACAAAAGTTTATTGCTGCCCGGCAAGATGTACATTAGCGCTCAGCGGCTGACTCCCATGTCGGGAACGCCAGTCCAAGCCTGTCGGCCGCTCCACGGGCTTTTTGAACGGAAACATTCGCTTTTGCCTTCTTAGCTGGCTGGACACTCTGAACACGGCAACTTGCAGACTACTCGCTGGTGTTGCTTCTTCTTTCGGCCTTGGTAGCAAGTGGGTGAGCATTTAAGCAGGCTTGCGAACCACCTCTAACCCTGATTTTCCGAGAATCGCGGAGAGCTCTTCACTGGTGCCCGGCACTTATGGGATGACAATGCGCTTGGCTGGCTTCAACTATTTTATGCCAGTGGGGTGATCAGGGAAGGAAGGTTGTCGCGTAGTGTGTCTTTCGCTGGTCCCTCTACACGGTACAGTGGTCGTTCTCTTCATACACGTCGTGATGCCCACTTATAATAATGAAAAATGCAGGCACAAACAGAAAGAAAACAAAAGTCATCTAAATACACAACACCGGGTAATACTTTTGTCAGTCTTTACCTCTCGAGGGGGCTTCACAAAAGTGTAAAAAGTGAACATTTCCGTTGATAAATGTAAAACCTCGTTGCTGAGATGTATTAAAACTGGTAAGCCAACTGAAAAACAATGTTAGGAGTGATTTATGCTGTCGTTTACCATAACTGAAAAAATGCCATAGGTAAATATTGTGTTACTGTGTTGCTTTCCGGTACTAAAACTCGGCTGTTGCTCCAGTAGTTGTAACACCATACGATGGGTGTAACACTATACGATGACACCAAACGTGAACATCAGCATTCTTTTTCCTGGAAGGAAAAATAAAAGCATATCGCTGCCAGTAATGCCTTCACGTTAGGAACTAATAGAATATTATCAATCAATAAATGCTTTATAGACTGGTACAAAATGTTCTGCATCACTTTTTTTTCTTAGCTACAGCATGATTAGTGTTTTTGTCGTTGCCATGTTTACACATACATTAGCTAGACCATTGAGTAAAAAGGTGGATCATCATCAAGATTTTCCTATCTAATATAGGTAATAATTATGGTGCATTCACTCGTCAATCGCAAAATCAAGCTCTGAATTCTAACAATATCCGGGTGCATGAGGAAGCACTACATGCTTGAGATGCACACATAAATAAACAGTGTGGGTTTAAAATTGCCTTTAAGTTAAGCATGTTAGCCCTTACATCGTACGCCAACGACCCCATTCGATAGCGGCTTTATTGGTGCACAGGCCTTCGACACATATATTAACCCCGCAAATATCGTTGCACATTCGGCTATCTGTTGCATAAAGCACTTGTAATGTGCGCAATAACACCATGAAATTCACTTTGACATGTCGCAATGAAATCTCACCAGATGAAGTGTTACAGAAATAATTTATCTATTGTTATTTTTAATATGTCAAGGCGATTGAAATGTGCCAAAAACGTAGATAAATACACAATAGTTTTAGGTGTAGCAATTTTTTTGTAAAACACGCGATGCTGCATAATCTGAAGTTGTGAACCTCATTATTTAAATGTTGTCAGGTAGTAGAGCAAAAACAATCAGGGGCACGCTATCTTTTGAAGCAGCCATAATTGGAAGAAGATTTTGCGGAACTATGCTGGGTATCTTATAAAATAAGATGCCTGCAATGATATGCCAGCAAATTAGATGCTAACACTGAATTACATAAAGGTCTACAAAAGCCGCTCCTCCAGCTTACGCTGTAACTCTGCTGTTCGTTCCGAGCGTCTGGTGTTTTTTTTTTTTCTATGGAACTATACTCAGCTCTTTATGTACATTTACGCCAAGAAGAAGCACTACAAAGAAATAGGAAAGCGAAAGAGCTTCCACAAGGGATAACTGGACAGTACAATTTCAGAGCGTTTACTATGTGGTTGCCAAACATATTCCTTTCCTACACCACGACTAGTGTATTGAACATATCATTAATTATTACTATTTATTTACAGTTAATGCAATCATCATTTGGTGATTTCAGCAGGGTGGTACATGTACTTAGTATTGACAGAGCTACAGTCGGAACTGAAATTACTTTGGTAGCTTCTGTAAGAGCCGAGTAACATGTTTTTAAGAGTAGTTCATCCTTCAACCCCACCTATTTATTGACCGCCCCACCATAGTGGTCTAGTGGCTAAGGTATACTCGGCTGCTGAACCGCAGGTCGCGGGATCCAATTCCGGCTGCGGCGGCTGAATTTTCGATGGAGGCGGAAATCTTGTAGGCCCGTGTGCTCAGATTTGGGTGCACGTTCAAGAACCTCAGGTGGTGGTAATTTTCGGAGCCCTTCCCTACGGCATCTCTCATAATCATACGGTGGTTTTGAGACGTTAAACCCCACATATATATCAACCTATTTATTGGCCACCAGAAGTAATTGCGTAATCTACGGGAAAATATGTGCGCACAATGCGGTCAAGTATACAAAATATTTCAGGAGATATGCTTGCACCATTGAAATCATTTAAACTGTACACCTCTGTTATGTCTTTTCGATGCATCGTAGAAAAAAATGCAGCCTTTGTAATGAAAACTTTGCTGGCAATGTGAGAATTACTTCCGTCCAGTACACTCGACCTCAAGATGCAATTGGTGCGCATTGTGCTCAATATATAAGGAAGAAAGAAAGCAAGAGGTGGCTCGACGTGACACTCTTCAAGCTCAGTCATAGAAAAATTAAACTGGGGCATGCTGAGAATCTATCAACAGCATGAAGCACGAGGGGGATCGGCGTCTGATGAAGTTGAATTGTGGACAAAATAGACACGCTCTCTTCTACGTATTGTTTCCTTTGTGGTGCTGAATGCTATGTGCTACAGCCAACCATGAGAAACGTTTTCTCGGGTCAAAACAAACCTCACTTGTGTTTTATGAGGCTATTAACATAACAGGGCCAAAAGCAGCGCTCTTTGAAAGAGAATAGCAGAATGTGTCTACCTATATGTTAAACAAATGAATCCCAGTGTCCAGTAGAGTGGACATGGTTCTCCTGTGAAAATCGTTGTACTAACATCTTTCTTAATTTTTTGCATGCTTTTCAATAGCCTATTAGCTAAAAAAAGAAGATTAAAAAACTTTGTTCTGGCCTAGAAAAAGTTTGGGTCGGAAAAGAATATGGCTTAGCCACAAATTAAGTATTGAACCTGATATTATGAATAACAATAGATTACCTACCACAAGAAAAAACAACTTAAAAATGTAATGCGGTTGGTCGTAGCTTCTTCGTATATAAAATATCTATGACTATACATTAAAACTGTGAGGACTCAAATTCAACCTAGCCAAAGAAAGACAGAAGTCCTCGGCCTGAAAAATTGTTCATGGCCGGTCCTGAACATGTTCGCGTACTCTACAGCAGCCGGCTCTTAAGGGGGGAGGCTACCATCGGATACCAACTTTTTTGTTTATTGAGATATCTTAATGAAATTTTCAGTATAAACTTATAGCAAAAGCATTAGAAGAACTACAAAATTTCATCAAGTTATGTTCACTGGTTTTCAAGTTACAGCAGATTATCAGGGTAGTGCACATGGTTCTTTTATTCCAGGCCTGGAGAACTTTCAAAAGGTGCTGGAACTGTGAAATTAACTATGATGATTCCCAGATTGATACTCCAGGGGGTAACAGAGCCCTTTTTTTGAATTTCCTTGCTGAAAAGCTTTAGCAGGCCATCAAACTTTGTGTTCGTGATTAGGATATTATCAATCAAATTTTGATTAAATATAATAAATAACACACACAATATATTGAAAAAATGAGCTTGTCACCCCCTCAGAAATTTATTCATGTACATAATAAAAAAAGACTTATGGAAATCCAATGAGTGGTTCCAGAGATATGGCTGGAATAAGCAGCCTCACTAGCCAAAAAAGCCATTTTGAGAAAACGACGTTTGAAAGTTTTGAGCACATAGGTAGTTCTAAAATGAACCTGCAGCGTAACTGGAGGTGTCCTTTGGCACTCTCTTTCTTTGCCGCCTTTCCATCTTCTCTAGGGATCGCTTCTTAGCCTTTTTCAAGCGCAGAGAATCTTTCTCGGCTGCCCGTTGAATGGCCAGGTGGCCAGGTGTTAGCCCCACTGATGAAGCTAGCTCTTGGGTGGCCCTGTAGCAGCCAGCATTGTATCTTAGCACTGCATCATGCAGTGCTGTCTCCACAGCAATCAGTGACGCATGCTGCTCTTTGGGCATGAGGGACCACAGCACAGAGTGAAAGGACTCTGATGCATTCTGCGTCTTTGCTCCCAGGCAGCGTTGCTGAAGAGAAGCCTGTGAGAGCCTCTCATAAATGGGTAGAAGTGCATCTGCAACATAGCGTGACAGCTTGTACGAATGCTTCGGAGGTGGAACACCGGTAATCTTGCTGGCATTGTGACGACACCAGGAGTCTGCACCCTCTGGGCACAAGTCGTGGTGCGGCTCCTCATCCGTCGACGTCACATGGTGGTACAATGCCATCACTGCCCGCCGCATTGCAGCCACATCATCGAAATTGTTCCGTAGGGCCCAGCCATAATAATCTGTCAACTTGACGATGAGGGCCTTTGTCAGCCTGCCCTTCCCTCCCAAAGCCTTGTCACTTTTCTGCACAAGGTTGCGAAGTGCAGTCCCCATCCTCTTCTGAATGTGGTTCAGGCATTCCTCTTTTGAAATGGGGACCAGGCCATAAACATTTTCTTGTACAAGGGCAGAGAAGGTGGCACTATCTCCATCAGACACGAGCGTTGTGTAACGGAGGTTGTGCTTCGACAGTGAGCATGAAAAGAGGATGATAGCTGCCTCAACCTCCATTCTCCCTGATTTAGAGTCGGTATTTTTCTGGCACACATGATTCTCCAGCCAGCATGCATAGTCTGCGTCTCCAGGCTTTGGCCCTACTTGGCAACCAAGGCACTGATTAGACAGAACAACGGCGTCCAAGATAAGGCCCGTATGGTATTCGATAATTACCCCGACTCCAATATGGAATGTGTGCCCACGCTTGTGCCATGTTCCATCATAACAAACTGTTATATCCCTGGTGAAATATTGATCCATTTCTTTGTAAGTGGCTTTTACAGCAGAAGCAGATTCTGCATAGAAATTTTCTATGCATTGTGTCTGCGGTTCCCTGAATTTCTTCAGGTGCTTCTGAAAGGTCTTGTGATGGAGGCCACAATAGACACGTTCATCGCTGCCCAAAAGTCGTTGAGAGCTGTTTGTCCCTTGCCTATTTGTTTTGTTGCCATAATGGCTCTTACATTCACATCAAAGGCCTTTGTGTCATCCTGACGAGATGAACTCCATGAGCTTGAAACTACTCCACAATGCAAGCATACTAGCTCAAGCTTTGCAGCAAGTCCAAGTTGGGTGCCTCCTCATACCTTCATCCCAATTGCGGTGCACCGGTGGCACGGGGTCCGAGATAGCAGGTCGTCTAGGGCATCCATTTGCACAAGGAAAAATTTTTCGCCTTCACTTGTAGCGGTGGCAGCTTCATGATCGCGCTCCATTGCCTGAAATTTCCACTCTGTCGCTGGCATAGCGCCAAGTTCTTTTTGCACAGCAGCGCGTTGTTGATCCGCCGCCTCTTTCTCCTCGCACGCCAGGAAACTTGTTCGCAAATGCACAGTTGACGACGCGATCGCACTCGAGGCCGATGAAAGATAAGATGCGGAAGCCACTGTCGATGAGCACGAGACACCAGGCGCACTTGTAACGACAAATTCTTGCACCGGCGGAGCAGGAGTCCCGTTGCTAGGCGTGTCGATGCGACCACTCTCTTGCGTAGATGAAACAGAAGCTGCCCCACAGGTACCGTCGGCGGGATCACCGTCGGCGCACGTGCGAGCGGAGAGCCTCGCCGCGCGGACAAGCTTCATAGCTCGCTTCCTTGCACCGAACGATTGTAGTGTCTTCTTTTTCATTGGGCGCATCGTGAGCGAACACAACAACGGTCTCATATAGACGGTTGAAAATCGTCTCGTAAAGACGGTTGAAAATCGTTTCGAAGACAGTTGAAACGTGGAGAGCATGGAGGAAGGAAAAAGGTGAGGAGAGGGCATGCCCAGCCGGCGCAGGGCGTAAAAAATGTGGCGGAAATGACATCATGGCGGCCATATTCAGTAGGCACAATGGCGGCGTTGTTATGATTACGTGTTGCACAGTGAAGCTGGTCTAGCAGTGAGCGGCCGCAGCTGGCGGCGGAATGTGTGCCTCCCCAGGTCTCGTGCTGAGCCGTGGCGGACAATATCTGTGCTCTGCGCCGCGTTATTGGTTACGCAGTATTCGTCTGGCTGTCACATTACTCTTAGGAACATTTACAAATCTCTTTGTCCATCACGGGGTTTTAACAGTGCGTAGAACAAGTGCATATCCATGTGTCATGCGGCGGATGACGCGGATGAAGCAGTTAGTGTTCAGCGAAATGGCGTTGGGCACCATGACGAAGCTGAATGACGACGAACGCCTTGCAGGTCAGTGACGGTTGAGCAGTGCTCCTGCTTGTGACAACGGACGACGCTGTTGAGCCCAGCAAGACGCCGTGAGGACCATGTGCACATACGTAGTTTCGTGTTGTGTGTGTACAGTAACAACTTGCATGTGCGTATTAAAACACCTTGTCTGTTCCGCTTGGTACACTCTCCACCAGCATTGCATGTAATCTCAACGTAACAGCAACCACGTTCAACTGTCACTAGCACCGTGCTCAAAGTCACCACGGTCGCAGAATGCTGACGCAGGTGAGTTTCACGCGGAACACGAACACAGTGGCAGGACGCTGCGTCAGTCGCGTGGCGGAATGCAACCGTAGAAGACGCACAACCGATCGTGTTGTCTGTACAGTTGCCCAATTAATGACGTGAAAGCACTCGCCGTTGTCAGTGCATCTAGCGCGCGTTCTTTCGTAGTTGCTTCGTTGTCAGCGAGCTGTTACTCTTTGTTATTACTCGGACGAAGCGATTTCGCTGAAGGTGTCCCGCTGGCTGCTCTGAGTGATGAGCCCAGTTCCATTAGTTTCGGATCGTCACGACACACGCGCTGCGCAGCCCACGTGCTTTCCGAGCCGGAGAGGGAGTCGCGCCTTCTGCTTCGCATTCATATGTAAACAAGAGAGGAGAATTTGCCTACCCAATATGGCCGACTTCCGGCTTCATCGCGGCTTCACAACGAGTGACGTCAGGGCCTCTCCTTACCTTTTCCTTCCTCCGTGGTGGAGAGTATGCGAACGGCTGCAACGATACACGGAAGCGAGCGGAACACAAAGACGCCAGACGGAGGAGCAGCAGACGAGCGGCCGCATCGGCCGCATTATACGCAAGAGCGCTACGTCATCGCGCGCAGCAGCCAATGGCAGTCGCGGGCTCCCCCGTGTCCTTGGGGAGCGCGCGCTTCGCCCAATCCCAGCTGCGCGCCTCAGCCGCGGGAAACTTGAAAGCTCTCGCGAGCCCTCCAATCATGAGCGGCTTGCTCCTCTCCTGCGCTGCCGCCGGCGACGCACGTGGCGGGGAAAGAAAGAGCAAGAATTCACAAACAAAACAACACCAAAATGGCGGCGCTCCGTCGAGCGGTCGAGAAACTGCAATCACGCCAAGTTGGGGTATTTTGAGCGCTCGCGCGCCTCTCGAGGGCCACCGCGGCATGTTCTAAACTTTATTTCAAATAGTTTCGCGACGAATTAGACGTTGATATTTACAGAAAAGGTAGTTTATGACACATACTGCCCGAATATGTGGTTTGCCAAAAATCGACTTTTTCGTGATTTTTCGGTTTTCAAAGGCCGCGTGAGACGGCGTGAGTAAGAATGCGCTGGCAGCGGGGCGCTATTTTTTGGTTCCCACAATGAGGGGCGGGCGAGAACAGGTTGAAGACCAAAGCCATTTCCGTAGGGAACTCGTCTGCGTCGTGGTGGGAGGAGAAAAGAGCGAGCGGAGGGAAGGGTTCAACTTCATGCGGCACGTGGCGGACGTTTAAGGAACTAGCCCCTCGTGAGCCGGAAACCTGACCTCGGAGCAGTGTCTCCCCTTGAAGGGCCCCCCTAAACCACCCAGAGGTCAAAATTCAGTTGTGGCGGGGAAGTTGTGCACGAGTGTACAATGACCCCAAAGCCGCGAGAATTTTTTTAAATGGTGCTGTAATAGCGGAGTTAGATGCATTTGATTATTTAAACGCGGCGATCACTCGTTTTGCTTTTTTTCCTTCGCTACGGTTCATTGGTGTCCTCTCCCAAAGCCTTCTCGTCGAGCAACTCTCCCAATCTCGAGCAGCTAACGTCATCGTTAGCGCACTGCTCGAAACACCGTCTACTTCCGGTTGCAGCGACTTAAGTCCCTTCGTCGACTTTGTTAACTGTGTGCTTGTTGGCAAAGCGCTGCTGCCATGCCGGCCCGTGCTTACACGAATCGTGGTGGTATAGACCCTATGTTAAGGACCGCAGTAGCCGATTAGCAAGAATGCCCATGCACGTGGGCAACATAGCGAACAACAACAAGCGGCGCGGACAGCTGCTTGCAGGCTAAGAGGAACTTGCAAGCTGAATAATAATAGTGTCAGCTTACCTTCTATGACGCTTTCAGATTGTGAAATCTTGTTTCTGGACAACACTTGATTACAGTGGAACCTTCCCTGTTGTATTTCCTTTTCCCTTTGTATTTTTATTGTATACATTATTTTCTGTGAATAAATTATAAGTTTAAGTCTGCACTTGTTTGTGTTCTCTTTCTGTGCCCCATCAGCTTATGCTGCCATTATTTCTGTGTGAATATATACCAACTAGGCCATTTTCTAACCCAGTGGTTCTCAGCCATTGATGTGTTGGGGACCCCTTGTGGACTGGTGGAAGTGATGGGGGATTCCTTGCAGCGGAGGGAGGGGAGGGGAAGTACATAGGTAAATTAACACAACTAGAGCGTGAAATAGGGGCCTTTTATTGCTACCAAAAACATCAAACAAACCTGCCACATCGCTTCATTTTGGACAGTTCATCAATGCATGGCCAGTCACGCTTAAATAAAAATGTGGGTGAGGAGTTCGCGGATCATAGAAATGGCTTCGCGGACCCCCTAGGATCCGCAGACCCCCATTTGAGAACCACTGTTCTAACCGTTCCTCCAAAAAAAACTGGCTTGGCAGTTTTTATATAAGAGTGTACGTAGGCTGTGCAACGAACTTGGATCTTTCTCCAGTCATCAATACTATTATCTTAGATCCTTGCAATAGACAACAGTTATTTCAGGTGGCTACATTTCAATACAAATCCTATAACTCTTGGCAGTTTTTAGTAATTCCAAATTACCTCATTGTCTTGAAAAAAAGCATGGCAAGTTTCCTTGAGATATACGAGATTGCTCAAAACTTATACCCCTGTCTAACGGCCACCACAAAACTCTGTTCAAGTGCTTTGTCTTTTCGTCAAGGGCGATGCAGTTCAAGTTACACGGCCTTTATTGAGGTGCAGAAATTAAAAGGAGCTTTCAGAAAAGGGAGTTCGCTAATAGCCATTTGGGCTCGATGGAGTACTCTCGTTCCCACATAGCTACTGCTATGAAAAACATAGTGCTTACAAAATCACCTCTCATCTTTGTTATATATTTTAAGACTACTTTAGCTGGGTGTAGCAATACATACTGTGTAATGCAAGTTCCGACTCTATTTTTGAGGACATCAATGTGTGCATTCTGTACGCCCAAAGCTTTGAAAAGGCGCCACCAGCAAGTGTTGTGCTGCATTGTTTGTTTATACGCGTGTGAGATGTATGCATGTGCGCAATGTACTTTCTCGCGTACTTTCTCAGTTTAGTTTCATTAGAGTGCATGCAAAAAAAGAAGAAAGAGAGACATGTGTACACTGCCTTAAAGGCGTCTGCATATGTGAAAGATCGGATGTTTTGACAAGTGCAGCAGCGCTGTTTCTGTCCGGTGCGACTCCCGTCGAAGGCTTGCACTAATATGTGTGGTATGGCCACAACTCCATTCTCGCAAAGTACCATTAGGGAGTTGAATGCTGAGCAGAGGTAAATCGAGTTTGATTGCTGCCTTGCGACAGAAGTATTACAAGCTTGTGCACAACAGAAAACTGCCAATGGAAATAAAGTTTTCAGAAAGGCAATAGTTAAGTTTTCAAAACATGTAACCTTTGAATTCACATATTCGAGAACAGCTATGAAAAAAGACCATATCTATTCAATGGAGCTGAATAGAGATATAAATTTTCTGCACCTTTATTTTGAATGCTGCAGATTGTTAAACCATTCAATATAAGAGAAACCCCATGTCAAAGAGTGGCAACATAGTTTAAGTGAACCCCTTTTATCAGCATAAGCATTTCCCAGTATGCACAAATAATCTGGTGTTGCATCTGTCAATTATTATAGGTGTGTTTTTTTTCGTTTTTTTTTAGGGGGGGGGGGGGCCTTGCTGCTTGAATGACAACAGTCAGTAGTAATTAGGGATCACAGCTGATACTACAGAATATTATTTGCTATGGTTTCATCCCTTCCTATAGAGCAGAGCTCCTTAGTGTTGCAAAAAACTTTCATGTTGTAGCCAGGGCTATATGTACCAGGTGATAGTTTTTCAGCGGTGAGGCCCGCGAGGGCAGTTGCAATCGTACCTCCATGAACACAGAAGTTGCACTTGTACTTGTCCAGAGTTTCCAATGTTGTGATGTAGGGTGCACCTTCAACGACCTACAATGAATACACAAACAGAAATAAAATGTTGCAACTACACAGAATCATATTTCCGAAAATAGCAAATGACAACACTTGAGAAGCATACGCGCATGGATACACATGTATACCTAAGACTGCAGCGTATCCACAAGGTTTCACGTTTCATAAAGAACACTAATTAGCATAGGCTGGCAGCAATGCCTGCCTAATGTGGTTCAGTTAATTAATTAACTAATTTAAAAGTACCTCATAAGCCCCTACAGGTATCACAGAAGGAGCATATAAATGAGTACAGTAATGAGAACAAAGAAATAAATGAGTACAGTAATGATAACAAAGAAATAAAGTCCCAATGACATATATCAAGAAAGTAAATTAACAATAAGTTAGATAACAAACAATTACACATTAGTGCTAGATTATACTAGAGCAATACCTAGGTAGGCGTACAGCCTAGCTATTCAATGGCTGGACTACCTGGATTCTAGGGTTTTATGTGCACCAGAACCTCTACTTCAATACGAAGCCTGTCATAGTGGAGGACTGCAAAATGATTTTGACAAAGACTTTAACCTAAATACAAGAGCAGTTTTGCGTTTTATCACCTTAAGGACTGCTGCCGTGGCTGGAATCAAACTGATGATTCAAAACTCTGCGACACATTGGGATAGCCGCTGGGGTAACCACAGCAGATCGTCCTCGGATTCATAGCATGGCAGCAGATACACAAACAGATACACAAAAATACATATATCTTCTGCTATGTGTTTAACCACGCTGCTTTATAATTGCGGCCTAAACAGGAAAGCATGTGATCTTGAGCAGAGCTAGCTGAAAATCAGCTTCAACAGCATCAACTTTTAATGTGGGCACATCACAAGTTGATGGTGTTGTTAACAGAGACAATAAATTCGCCATGCAGCGATCGCGAGCATCTACAAAAAAAATGAACCCATCGAGCAATTCCCCTTTTGTCGTTCTTTCGTCTTGGCCTTGCGCAAAGATCATGTGCCGTGTGACGCCCTGCGGCAAAAATAATGTTCCACGCTCGCCCCTTAAGCCATAAGTGGTGCTGCCTGGCACTCCCAGAGTCCAATGCACATAAATAGCCGAAAAAAGTGGATGATGAAGAGTCTTCTGTCGTAGCTCAATCAGTAGAGCATTGAACGCACAATAGAAAGGTTGCGGGTTCGAACCCAATTAATGCATGGGGTGTTCTTTTGTGCACCTCAATTCATGCCAATTCTGATCATTATTATTACAGTAAAAAAACACAGATAAGGCACTATGCGCTTTCACGCGCCTACCTGTCTATTGAATTCATTTGGTAGTGTCCCACAAACAAATGAGCCCCTCGAGCTATGTCCCTTCTTTCATTAAAGTGCCTAAAGGTGTGGTAGGGGATAGATTACTAGGAACACTAAGAACTATGAGCAGCGGAGTGCTTGAACTGGCACATCAGAACTCTTGCACACACACACACCTCGTCAACCCACTTGATGGCACGGACCATCTTGTATCTCTCCTGCTCCGTGAACACGGGTGGTCCCTTGTGGTTCTTTATCTCCTCTGGGTCACGGAAGGCCATGGAAGAAAATGGGAGGAAGATATGGCAGATAAGACTTGAGACTAGGAGCCCCAGTTCACTGCCTTTTATTAAAGACGTCAGCCTTTCTTAAGGACCTTCGACGCAAAAATTTTGGTGTGCCTGTCTGTGCATTTGTCTGATTGTCCACACCCTGAACGGTACACTAAACAGCACCAAAGTGGCCAAACGATGCTCCAAACGGCTGACTCCATCTGCAGCGCCCACCAATATTGCTTAAAATTCAGTGTTTATACTTGTGCCATTGTCAATTAAAAAGCAATTATGGCGCATATCTGAGGCACTATAACAACATGTCAATATTCTGTATGTGTCTCTTACTCAGATATGCGCAATAAGTAATTATAAGGACCATAGCATTTATCACGTTGTGCTAACCAGGCAACGCTTGCACAAAAAGGAAAGTGTTTCCAAAGCTTTGCGAAGATGACACGGTGGTGGCACCTACCGTCGCCTTGCGTTCTACCCTTTATCACCTCCGAGACGGGTGCGCAGGGCATGCGTGCTTCGTTTTCCAAGATAACTGCCAGATAGCGCTCATGTTTCACGTGTGACGTGACTTGATGCACTCGTTCGCCTCCAATGCATGCTCGAGGCACTCCAACGCAGCGCCTCCAGAATACCATTCACAAATTTTCTTGCGCAGAACATCGAATAAATGTTTCGTTCAGACTCTCCAGAGGCAAGACTATCGTCTTTTGATGACATTTGCAGTGTAACATACAAATACATGGCCATTTTTTTTTCTAAGTATTCGTAACTTCAGACGGATATTTCAAGGCAGCTAGAATCTTTCTGAAAATGTTTGAGGATCTATAGTGAACTGCAGGAAAATTCGTAACGCTAATAACACAACAAAGGGCTAAAATTGCATGTTCTTGAAGTCGGGAAGACTGGCGAGGAAGGAGCGAGCATAAGCAAGAAAGTGGAATGTGATAAAGCTCTGCCTACTAGATTAAAAAAAAAAAAAACAGCACTGGGATATTCACAGCAAGCTTTGAGAAGTGACACTAATGCCATAAATGTTCCATTTCAGATTAAAGCTGTGCTAACAATAAAAGTGAAGTTAGACATATACAATGCCACAGCTGTTGTCGCACCAATGTTTCCACACCCTATAAACGCCAGTGAGTTTACCAATCCACAGATTGTTCACACTAAAAATGAAAACAAGTAAAAAAAACCTATAGAGGTATGTGCACATGTAATGTTTACATACTCGTACACAGTGAACAGCTGTTTTACCCAGCAATAATTCTATCAGGAAAATGACAGTGTTCCATCACTTGAATTTCTTTTGCATGTAACCCCCACCTCCAAATGTGAACTGCAGCAGAGGTTTTCAAAAATATCTCCGCGTATTGCTGCAAAGCTAGCTTCCTTGCGTAGCTGTGCAACACTGCCTTGAAGCCACCTTGAGCAGCGGATTTCGCATATTCTGCTTTGGCATTTAGCTCCCGATTCTAATGCGACAGCGGTAAAGAGCACGTTTAACAGAAAATATGGCATCAACGTCATTGGTTGCGAGCGAAAATCATCTTTGCGTGACCGAAAAATCCAGAAATATGCAAATAAAATAAATGATGAAAAATTCTGTATCTGAGTGGGGATTGAAACCAGGTCATGTGGGTGGCAAGGGAGTGTTCTACCACACAGCCACGCCTCTGCTTGTGAATACAATGAAAATAACTTCCTCTGGTTGGAAATCCAGTGAAAGTATTTTCCATGCTTTACAAACACATGTGTCTCGTATACACGCTTTACAACACAACATTAAATATTGCCATAATAATTCATGGCACAAGCGTACATTGCCATCGGGCATCAGAACATTGGATTATCATGACGACTTCATAGTTTAAAGCCAGTCACCCACTACAAAAGGCTCACACGCTACTGGACCCTTAAGGCCACGTAGTGGGTGCATTGCAAGTTCAAAAAGATTTCACACAATAATTGTGTGAAGTATGCACTAGGAACAGAACATAATTATCACATTCAACTCTTAAGGACAAAGCTTAGGGGTCCCCTTTTTTTTCTTGTTTGTTTTTGCTGCAGCCTGTACACAAGAAAATACACTACAAAAGTTCAAATGCAAACTCTACCCTACAATGTACACTTGTGAATACCATTACAAAATTAACAGATTAATTGCAGTGTATAATGCCCCGAAATGCACTAGCAATAGATTATGCCACAATAGAGGGCACTCAAGTAATTTTTTACACTTGGTGTTCTATAACGTGCTCAGAAATTTAGGCGCACTAGCACATTTCATTCTACTTCAATAGAGATGTGGCAACCACAGCTAGAAACAAAACTTGTGACAACCCCCTTTGCAGTAAAAAAAAAAAATTTTTTTCAAAGCAGATCCTATTCTTGCAGCAGTCATGCACACACAGCCCCACGTCTTTCAAGTCGCAATGGAACGAAAATGACTCGAGTGGCAGGCAACAGTGCAAATATCACAGTCCTTGACATTCACTATCATAAGTTGCGCCATGGCACTTTGGACAAGAAAACAGTCAAGCGCACTGATAACACTCGTTTGCTTCCGGCAAAAAGTCAATGACATTGGATGTGCTGCTCAACTGGTTGCTCAAAAGCGACCAAACTGCATCGAACTGCATAGCTCACACACAAGCAATGCATCCAGAAATTCAAATTACATCTCATCACACTAAATACAACTACATACAAAAAAACATGCACTTTAATTCTGCAGACACAAAATACTATGCATCAATGATTATTGATCCGCCAAAAATAGAGGAAAAAGGCTATGAGGAGGCCATCTAATCAATCAATCAATCAATCAATCAATCACTGATACAAAACATGCACCTACCCACCCAACAGTAACTACTAGTGTTCTTCCAGGATGACTTGAACAGCATAAGGTCCTCTGAGGTGCATTAAACCAAACTATGTGGCCACTTTGTTTTAATTTGAAGGTTATGCCACAAGACATTAAAGGGCCACTCACCAGGTTTGACAATTTTCAGCTGACAAGCGCAATGCGTAGACAAGGCATTCATGATCACGTCTGCCAAAACTTGCAACGCCACGCGCCGCAGATATGGGTCAAATTTGAAAATGAACGCTGCTCCCTCTCCCCTCTGCCGGCGTACGCCTAGAGAATGAGGGCATGACGTGGACGTATGAATGTACCTACGTACACGGCAATGCAATGACGTTGGTCCTCTATGTAGACGACTCTGCTCTGATGTTGTCAACAGTATACCTCGTGACATGGCAAAATTATTTAACACAACATGCGTAGTTTATGTATTGGTTGCTTTAAGAGATTATTAAAACTTGAAATAAATAATGAGAGGCAATGAAAAATTGTGCGTGTTTTTCTTTCATTTTTCCCTGTGAATTGCTACGAGATGTGGGCCTAATGTGCCAGCGTTTCGCATGCGTTCGTGTCCCAGCGGCCAGCGCATTGATCAGACAACCGCCATGAAACGCTCCTATGCATTCGCGCACTCATTGTGCTCATCTACTCTACCGCGTCTAGGTCAGCATTTCCGAACCATCCAGCAGAAACAGGCAGAAGACCACAAAATAACGCTGGTCAACAAAGCAACGCCGCTCTCGTGCTCGGGGGTTGGACTTGTTTGGGCACGTCATGCGCACGTCACCTCTTGGTCGGATGCTCGAGAGGGTGGGAAAGAGATTTGGCTTGCGAAGGCTCGTTTCACGCCACTTCGAAAACGTGTTTTCTCCACTTGTGATCAACCGATTCGAAAAATTTTTGTGACAAAATGTTCCTCATCGGACACCCAACAACTTCCACTGTCTAACTAAAATTCGGTATAAGGCCTGGTGAGTGGCCCTTTAACGAGAAAAAAGCATGTAGGCAACTCAATCATAGGATTGAGAATGAACCAAGACATGGTGGAATTTTTATTTTAGTCTATTTGTAATGTTCGCTTTTGCCTCAGAAATTCAACAAGAGAACAAGAGGATTAATGTGGATAAAGACCTAAACGAGGCACACAAAAAAATCAGAATAATCTGGCCACTAAAGGGGGTGTTGGCAGTGATATAGAAATGAAAGTCCAAACATGACATTTCATTCTGGCAGTACTAAAAATGTCACTTAAACCAAGTCTTTCTTGGCATATTTATGCTAAGTGAACAAGTTCTGGGGCACAGCAAATGCCCTATAAACTCAAAAGTTGGCACAGTCAAGGCCTGTAACGTGTCTATTTAAAAGAACTCAATTATAGAGACAGAGAGAGAGAAAAAGAAGGATCAATTATACTGCCAAAAACCACTACAGAAACAAACGAACATGATGGTCCAGGATTTGGGCCTCAGACCTGAATAAATCTTTGGCTCGGAAGCTTTTTTTCTCAGAAATCAGAGTGATATTTCTTTTGAGTGTCAAACTACAAACTGGTAGGCATTGTTTATCCTTTCATAAATGCAAATAACTTCACTTCTAAATAACTGGGCTTCTTTTTTAACTGCCATGATGATCCAAATCCTAGAGTTCGCTGTCTGAGATTCGTAACAACTTAAAATTGTAGCCCGTTGCACACAACCTGCTCGCTGCACGAATAAGTGAAAATATTGGGGTGGCGTCATCTACCTTCTTCCGCCATAGTACACCCACCCTCTCTGCCCTCAAACCCTAATCGCAGCACCCCTCTCGAGAGGCATTTCTTGGACAGCCAGCTTCGAGTGCGAACACATGCCACACAACCATTCAAGCGGTCGACTTCTATCTGGTTCGTGTGCGCTTGCTATCTCCACGACAACAAAGACAGTCTAGCCACTTATGCAATACATGCATCTGTCAATTATTCTTTGTTTTTTTTTTGGGGGGGGGGGGGGGCATAGCTGCTTGAATGACAACAGTCAGTAGTAATCAGAGATAACAGCTGGTACTACTCACTCGAACCTCACTCGTGCATTGCATTTCTAGAATCCCAGATGCTCGCAGAAAGAAGCACTGAGAAACAGTATGGCTGTATGCTTAGTGAAAAGAAAAAAAAGGAAACTGGCAAGTTTGACGTTTCCCAATTACATTTGGACTACATTGGCCGTAACCAAATTAAGTCACCACATGCTGCACTACTATTTAGAAGTAACACCGCACAAAGTAAATTAATGGTCAATTTACATGCCTTGGTGCCTGTGGCACAGTCAATGTTTAATCATACCTATGCTGTGATTAATTCATTGGTGCCTAAGATGTGACTTCATTATTCAATGTGTTTACACAGCTGTTTTACTGTTATTTACTTAAACTGCTCTTTTTCTGTGAATTGCTTAGGACCGTAGTCCATTGAACAGTTTTTTCTTTCCCTGCAGATAAAAACATACTAAGAAAATAATGTATATATATATATATATATATATATATATATATATATATATATATATATATATATATATATATATATATTATCACCATTGCCATAATTAAACTATGGTTTCATACCATTACACTAATCTATAACTAAGCCTATGGTAAGTGCTATGATTTCAATGACATCTGGGTTTTATGAAGTTATCATTTCAACAAGTCCAGGCTTTATTTTAATGCTGCAAATAGCAAATAAAATGAATTAGTTGTGAATGTGAGGGTGTTGTGAGGCTACCGTACAGTGCTACTGTAAAAACCCCAATTAACTGACGAAAACACCACATCTTCTACAACAAAGCCATGCCAAATGTTGGAATCATTATATAGTACAGCTGATCCTTACTTATCACATTGGCTGAGTGTAATAGCAGAGTGGCAGATTTTAAAAAAAGAGTTTAGTATGACGTGATTTAACAATATTAACTATTGAGATTTAATGTCGCAAAACCACTGTATGTTTATGAGAGACGCCGTAGTGGAGGGCTCCAGAGAATTCGGTCACCTGGAGTTCTTCAACGTGTGCCTAAACCTAAGCACACAAGCCTCAAGCAAGCATTTTCATTTCTACCGAAAATGCGGCGGCCGCGACCGAGATTTGCTCCCGCAACCTTTGAGGTAGCAGCCGAGTACCTTAGCTACTAGACCACCGTGGCCGGTTGACTATGTGGTTTAAAACACAGCATAGTAAACTTTGAGTGTCAAGCAGTGACACTAAGTTTTCAAAAAGGTGAGTGTGAAATGCTCGTCACTAGTTATAAACTTATTAAATTGAACTTCTAGATGCCACAAATATGTGTTGAATGCAATAAGCCAGGTGTGCTCAACGAACGTTTTGAGATCAGCATTGCACTGCATTAAATATAAAATTCTGACATCAAAATTTGAGTGAAAAAGTAAGTACACTTGTACGGGAGTGTGAATTAAGGTGACTGGCTCAACCAAGATTTCAATACGCAGCATTGACTTATGAATAACATGGAAGAAAGCAATACACCCATCAGTAACAAAAACTTACATTTGCTGCTGGGTTCATGTGTTTTCATGTTTTAAACTAAATGAAATATAACAAGTTTACTGGTGAGACAGGCACTGAAACTCAGTTGTGGAAAATAGCAGTACAGTAATTAATGTTATTGAGTTCCGCTCTGCTTCTCAAAAATTTTTTTAGGGCTGATGTGGTTTGCATCATAATTTCTTTGAAACAAAGAAAAAAGGAAACAGAACATACTGCAAGTTATGTTTGTACTGCCTCAAACTGTGCCCAAAATGGAAAGCATGAGAGGATGCTGAATGCGTAGCATTAGAAGTGGCCGGCTTGATTGATTTATATGTGGGATTTAACGTCCCAAAACCACCATATGATTATGAGAGACGCCGTAGTGGAGGGCTCTGTCAATTCTGGCCACCTGGGGTTCTTTAACGTGCGCCCAATTATGAGCACACGGGCCTACAGCATTTTTGCTTCCATTTAAAATGCAGCCACCACAGCCGGGATTCAATCCCCTGACCTGTGGGTCAGCAGCCGAGCAACTTTGTGATTACACCACCGCGGCGGGGCTGAAGTGGCAGGCTGTATGAACATTAAGGAGGAGTTGTTTTTCTTGAAAAGCCACTGTGCTCGTGTTGAACTCGTGCTTCCTTATAGGGGGAAAAAAAAGAGCTTGCTTTCATGAGCATCAGCAAAAGGATAGAAGGCGCAAGCAAAGATGGAAACGCAAAGTGCTACAAGTCAGCTTTGCAAAAACGAGAGTGCACGTTTGGAGCTGAAAGCTTTTCTGACTTTTTTTTTTCATTCTTTTAGCTACCTAGTCACACACACAAACAAGGCAAAAAAACACGAGCAGGGCCCCGAAAATCTGACAACGAATCTGATTGAGCTTCCAAGCCACGTGCCAACAGACACATCCGGTTCAAGCCAAGGTCAGGAACGTCAGACTGCGCAAACGCATCCCTCTTATCGTGGATATCAGCGCAGCTGTCGTACGATACACACTGAGAAGCGCAAAAATTTTCCGCTGTGTTGACGGAAGCTGCAAGTAGGAAAAAAAAACTTCTACGGCTTAACTGAATTACATTCACTCTTGGCATGTGCGGTTTAGAAAATGCGTGCTTAATAAATTAGCTGACAAAACTGTCATTGGGAATATTCCTGCGAGCGACAATGTATACGATTGGTGCATGTTGAACACATCTTTTTTTTTTTCATCCCTGAGACGTACATGGCACTAACTGTTTTCGATTGTGCAGTTTGCTCCAAAAGTGCCAGAAAAAGTAAAAACTTGATAAGTGAACACACTGGAATGACATGGCTTCCTCAGCAACAGAAAGAAATGCAGGACATCTCGTTGCATGGCCATTTTTATTTGCCTAACTAGTTCTAATTTCCCACCGGCAGGCAGTGCTTCAGTTTCACAGCAACACTGGTGCTAGCCTAAATATTATCAGCATCTATTTAGAAATGGGGCAATGGCTGATGAAGCAAGAATTATCATTAATATATTTACTCTGCTGACTGTAGTCATGTGGTATTCGCATTTTAGATATATGGTTCAGGCTAACAATCCATACTCTTTGAAAAAAATGCTGATCACTCCGATAAAGTGATGTCTCTGATACTGCGTGTTCCTTAGTTTTATTCCACAAATAATGAAACTTTATTAACATTTCTCAATTAAAGTTTCATTCTAAGGCGTGGGGCAAGATTGCCACATTCTCATTTACCTTTGGATAACCATTTTCATTGGTCACCCATTTGAGAAGAACGGGGCGGCAACCAATAGGCACCGAGAATCGCTTGAGATAATCAGGCCTTATGGCAGCTATTGCTGTGTACCACTTCACATTGCAGGGCTTTTCTTCACTCAAGCCCCTTTCTGTTTCTGTTAATACAGGATTAAGTAAAAGTAAAGAAGAAAGTTTCATGTAGCATTGACAATGCTTCAAATGACACTCACTACAGCGTGTTCTAATTGTACAGCTTCAAGTGCCTCAATAAATGAGAACTTTTGCATCACCCCTATTGTGTCACATGATGAGTGGAAGCCTGATGAGTATAAGTTAATAGTAGCGCTGCGTCCTTTGCATCAGTCACATTTGCTCCTTTGATCATGAACTAATGACTGCCTGCCAAGTGAATTCCAATACATCCATCCATTACACCATCTGCCTATTTGATAACCTTTACCAATAAAAGTAACCAATAAGTTTTCCTCTTCGTGTGCCTATGAGGAAAAGTGTCTCGACCACGGTGATAACTCATTTGCCTGTGCTAGATGATAGTCTCAACACATGTTTTTGACTAATTCGTCATACAAAACACCACATGTTTCTGAGCAATTCCACTGATTTGCACAAGAAACTCAGGCATAACAGACAAAAACATTAAAATTATTTTCAGCTTCAAATAATACAATGCTATAATTCCATACGATATACACAGAAGTTCATAACATTTTAATTTTGCTTGACCTGACAGTTCGAACACTATAGTAAAAGCGTGTGATCATCTTGTTCCCAATGTCTTAATGGCTACCACTAAATTGAAAGACAAGTCGTTGAATAATAACAATATTATCTGGGATTTTGTGAGCCAACACCATGATATAATTATGAGAGATGCCCCAATGAAGGGCTCCTGAAATTACGACCACAAGTTATTGTTTAACTTGCACTGACATTGCACAGTACACAGGCCTCTACAATTTCGTCTCATCGAAATGTGATCGCCGCAGCCAGGATCGAAGAAAATACATCGGCGTGAGACTAATTTTATTTGAAGGCAGCCCTTCTTGGGCTAATTTTTTTATAAGCGTAAGCTGCCGCACTATGCACAAAAAAAGTTTAATTATGATAGCTGATAACATGTCAAATTTCATATTCTTGGATTTCATGTAAATAAAGGCCACTGATTAAATTTTCATTCTATCCATTAATTTCCAGGTATCCTCTTTCAGAGTCATAGGCATAAACAATAAATCTCAAAATTGCATCCATGACACCTCTTTCCGACTGTACTCACCGTCGGTATGAACTCCGACAACTAGGTAGTCGCCCATCGCCTTGGCCTGCATGAAAAAGAAGAAAGAACAAAAATGTCGTCTGACACTCTGCAGAAGGGTCAAAGCCGTAAGTCACGCCCTGTCAGCCAAGGCTTATCTCAAGTGTTGACACCAAAACGAGTGCCACGCGCACCCACTTTACGACACCCCCCCCCCTCCCCCATACCTCGCCTTCTTAACATAGATTAGATGAATGGCAAAGCCGGATCCAGTTGGTGTTGGTGCGAGCTTATGAAACCAAAACAGCCGAGTGGTGCACACTTGCTCCTTGTGGTCCCCCTTTCAATATTTGCAGAGGGTAACCACCAGACACAAAATGGGACGTCGAGTGCCCACCCATTGAATTATGTCCAAATGCTTAACTCGTGGTAGAAACCAACAGACATTGTTTTTACGCTTAATCAATTAATTGTGCCATGCCATGAAGGACTGCTTGGTCGTTTGCAAAATTACAACATATCTTACAGAAGCGCTTGCCTCTTGGATCATGTCCAAGTTCTTGAATTTCAAAAGAAAGAGACTAGTTTTAATTCCTGACCGGTGGATTGTATTAGGAACTGGAGGGCTGCCTGCTCATTTATGGCTTAATTAACGAGCTGCATTGAAGAATGAGCAAAAAAGTCAAGCATTGGGTTTATTAAGCCATGGTAGCACAAGCTTAACAGCTTCCTATTTATACTCATTAATCACATCAGTTCTTGACTGTCGTTAGGGTGAAACGAGACAACACTTTCTATGGACTCAAGGCCCTGTAATTTACAGTAAGGCCAAAGGCAAGAACAGTCCGTATGAGCTAAAAAGAACATTAGAGAAGGAGGACATACACAAAAGATGAAGTTTGGCACGGTGATTTCGGGAATACTTTAGAGAAGGAGGACACAGACACAAAAGATGAAGTTTGACTCGGCAATTTTGGGAATACTTTGGGGTATGCATTCACACTTGTTTGCTATAACACGAAGAATGGCATATCATTTGAGCAATAATAGTGAATGAATCTGTTTCCTTAACAAAATGTGTTTTCCGTAGAATTTTCAGTGTTTTCTACATTGACAACACTTCCACTTCATAAAATTCTGAGAGCTAAGATAGGTCTAAATAAAAATACACTCAAGGTGTTTATGCACTTTGGGTAGCGACAATATCAGTATCATTTTCCCCACTTCAAGGATTCTTTATATAAGTACGTATTGAAAACAATGTCTTGTAAGGGACAGACGACAAACGAGGCAAATCATTGCTATGTAGTGAAAGTGAAGTTACTGCCTCGACTAAAAAACACGACAACAGAAAACTGTCTGAAGCATCAATTAAAAAGTTTAAAACAAGTATACATAGTCCACCTGTCACTTCAACTGCGGCATGTGTGGGCACTAGAGATGGGTATTCTTTAAGCACTGCAGGTGTGAATCTACGCATGTGCAACCATGCAAAAATGCGTGCTTTAGTCCATGTACACTTATTTAAAACAATGCCTCAGAACAGACGCCCCTGTGTTGCAGTGGTTACTGTGCTTGGGCCACTGTACTGAACAATTCTGCTTATGTGCCGGCTGCTGTTATGGCCACATTTCGATGCAGGCGAAACGGTAGCGCCATTCGGAGCACATTAAAAAGCCCCAGGCGGTCGAAATTATTTGAGGACCCCTCCACAATGGCATCTCTGATTACCCGAGAGGCCTCGAGATTTTAAATTTCATAAAGGAACCGACCAACAATGCCTGAATACACGAAGGTTAAAAGGAGAGAGAAAAAAAAACGCTCTTCATTTGAAGCAGAAAGCTTGCGTGTCACGTCCATTGTGCATGATAATGTAACTTCAATTGTTTTCACAGTATGATGTTTCCTCTCGCAGCTTCAATAGGCCTGCTAATGTGAAGCCTGGCAACAGTTAAGGCAACATTGTCAGACTCGCCAACAATAAGTTAAGAAAACGTGCACAACTAACAGTCAAGTAACAGTTCGGGAACGATTGTACCACCTTGTAATTCATTCACTGAATGATCCTAGTGGAAAACGTATGTGTCAAGTTTTGTCGTCAAGCTTACTGTAGAATAATTCAACAGCTTCACTTTCCTTCTTGAAATGTTTAGTGGCTGTCTGCATTGAGTTTCGTGTATGTAATAACTTCTTTTTTTGGGAGGCATTGCCTGTGCATTCGTGAACACATTTTTGTTCACTGAATCATCGGTTAGATGGCAACACCACTTCTTTAAGCAAATCCTCAAGCTTTACTGCCTCCTTCAATGAGGGAAATTTTTGGCACACGCACGTGTTATTACCAAGACCAGCATTGAAAAATGGGGCGAAACTTGAGCAACGAATTACGAGCAGACATCCTTGAAATGCAGCTCTGTTTGCGCACTAATCTTGCGCCAGAACTTGCACTACGCCGTACGTGTCATATCTCTGAAGCGCTTAGTTTAACATACGCTGGCATGATTTCAACAATCCTACCCTCACATTCCTAAACCATAGGCAGGCAAGGGTAACAAGTGGAGCTAGTTGATTTGGTTTGTGCAAATGCATTTTTCTAGAAGTATTCTAAATGCAGATGGGGACAGTTAACAGCCAGTACAATGGCATCAGATGTAAAGCATGTGCACGTGTCCCCAAATTACATATGTTCCATTGTTCTCCACACATTTCAAATGGCGAGGCTTGTCATCCCTATGCTGCCGGTGAGTTTCGAGGGATGCCATAGTCAAGAAATCCAGGTTAATTTTAACCACCTGGGATTAATGTGTGCACTTAGATCCATTTATACAAGCATTCTTGCATACAGTTCTTATCAGAATGCGAGTGCTACGACTAGAAGGTGAGATCCCTGCCCAGTGCACATAAGTGCTCCATACATTTCTGGAGAATGTTAAAAACTAAAATTCTAGGCAGCTCAATCATTTTATCATCACACTATTTTATTTTGGACTTTTGAAACATCAAATACTTCATGAAATCTCGACTAGAGGGATGGAGTTTCAGCATATTTAAGGTAATTACGCTAAAGAAATGGGCCAACATGTTGCAATACGTCTGTCTACTCACACACAACATGCACCCAGTTTGACTCAGCCATGAAACAGACCATGTGTCTAGCTGAGGAAGGAGTCTACTTGCGATGTATTGAATTACATCAAAAGTTATAGTCTGAAGCATCATGGCCATGATAAAACTCAGTCCCACTAGACGAATAAAAGAGGCCCAAAAATTCCAGGTCTTTAAAATGTACAAAAGGAGGGAAATCGTTCGAGCAGCTTGCTCTTTCTTAAACACCACCATATGAATCCAACAGACAAGCCAAATAACGCAAGGAATGCAATTTAGAAGCATTGACATTTGTCAATGCTTCTAAATTACATACAATCCAGCACGCACCGTTGACAAGAAAGTTACAGAAAGAAGTTACAAGAAAGAGCTAGATCATCAAAGTGTGCAAAAGTAGGTTTATCTCAGTATTCTCTATTGCATGCAAAGTAAACATGTACTCACAAGTGACTACATAAGCATTAAGGACAAGTATGAAAAATGGATCATGCTCGTTCCCCCACTCCCTTTTGTCTAGGCACTGTCACATGAAGGCAACAGATAATGAAGTAAAAAAAAAAGCCTGCAAGGGCGTTGCAGTTTTTAAAATAAACTCGAGTGATTATGAGATAACAAAAAATAAAATAAAGAGCACGAAAAAAACCTTTATGTTTTTTTTGTTTAACTGCATTTTTTGTACCCTACTTTAAGAAAATCCTACGTTGTTACGAGGATGCGCAGATGTGAGGGGGGGGGGGTGCATTTTACTTATGTACTCACAAATAATACTCATTTTTTCACTGAACCCACAACCAGTCTTTGGCTATACATCCAACTGGTTTTAGTAGTCCTGCATGTTACATGCCAGCAATAAAGAAACTGATTCAAACATGCTGTCAATAAAGATCAAACTCATGGACCTTGCTTTGTGCACAAGTACCGCACACCAACTAGTTGTACACATAACAGAAAATAAGTAGCCAATCACAATTACTTCCTATAAAATGTAATTTATTACAGTGATCCAATAAAGCCCCAGAAAAGTAACCCGCCAATTACAGAAATGTAATTGATTACTTTTGAGTTACTTTTCATCAAAATTTTGGTGGAGTCACACAATAACCAAAGTTTACTAAAGATATAGTACAACAAACCACTGAGGCTTGCTTAGTAAAGGAAGACTGGGATGTTTACTACAGCCCGTGTGATGTAGATGCACCTTGTAAAGTTTCAACAAGAGTTGTTTTTCAAAGTTGGTCATCCACTTTTTCTCATTAGGAGGTCAGCAGCTACACTGAACACCCTCCATGAATTTAACGAGAATGGTATTATTTTTTCTTTTCATTTCTTTTATTCAAGAATTACCCCGCATCACCCTTGGATGTCACAGCAGAAGGGGGGTTATAACAGGGATACAGATCGTCTTCAATATCACAACATACTTATTTTTCAGAAAACTTATTTCATTCTCCTACACACTTAAGAAAAAAAGAATCAGCGGATATGTAGTCCTGGGCTGGTATTCACTTATCTTCGAGTTTGTGATCTTGAGGTTTAGAAATAGAAAACGTGTCTTTAAGTAAGTACCCTTAATTATGCTTACCTTGATGTCATATATTTAAAAAAAAAAAAGCAATCTCATCTTTAACTTCCATCAGCGCGAAAACAACTCCCGATTCGATTCTCGTTTCATCACTGCGACACTGTCTGTTCTACGGTGCCTGCCCAGAACGTACCTGGCCGCTATGTTTTAAACGTTTTCTATCTGAAAAAGTATTAGTGTATAAAAACCAGCATTATAATGTATTATACAAATTCTATGGTAGTATTATAAGGAATTTTATTATATGACAGTATTATAACGTAGAAACACCTTGCACAGCAGTTTGTAGCTGCGCATTTCTTTCATGCTAGGATCCATGTCCTCTATGAAGCATCACTTTTCGCTGTTGCTGGCGCTCGGTTAGGGCGTCGCATGGAAGGCCAAGGAAAATGTGAAATATGCATTGTAGGGACCACCCCGAACATGGGGTCCCTACAGAAAGGTCGCACGTTTTTTGGGACGAGAACGGTCATATAAGGCTGGTTACAACTTCATTTTGCAAAAAAAAGTAACAGACTACCATTATTCAATGATGAGAAAGTGTAATGGAATCACTCAGAATGAATGTTAGTTTCAAAAGTGTAATGGGCTATATTATAAAAAAAGCAAGCAAATACAAGCACTAAAGTGCTTGTAAGTTGAGACATACACTCTGACAATTACACAACGTAGCTTTTCTGTCAACAGCATGTTGGCCGACATGAAAGACACCAATTAGCTTTGTCCATAGAGTTTCTTAAAATTACATAGATGGGACTCTGGTGCTGCCATCGTTCAGCCACCATGGAAATAATGGGTAGTGCACAAATTTGCCTAGTCTTCGGGCTTGCAGGCTTCGAACGCACTTGTGGCTTTGTTTATTGCTGTCGTCTGGTTTCGTTTCGAATAAAAGAATGAACCGTTCTGAACTTCATGACCCGATTTGAATCAGTGTGCATAAATAGGTCAAGGTAGTGAAGTGCAACTGCGAAACACTCGCCGATTTCCACCTCGTGACGGAGTGGCTCTAGGCTACACAAAGACAAAGGGAGCCAAAAGAACGAAAAGAAGACAAATCTGTGAACTTCCCATCATTCTCGGCCTGAAGTGCCGTACGTCGCAGCCACCATAGACTCTAGCGCCAAAGTTCCTTATACGTAGGGTATATACAGGAAAAGTCTGTGGTTTTGTGTACCCGTCTGTGCTAATTTATGTACGGCTGAGAAATAAATACTCACCTGTCTAAGCTGATTGGCATGACCGAAGTGCACCATGTCGTAGCTGTGGGAGAGAGAAAAAACAAAACAAAAGACAGGTGTTTGTCGGGCCCTCCAGTGCAGCTAGGTCATTGTCAATGCATCAGTGCCTGCCTTATGGCATCTCTATTGTGTTTCCTCGAGCGTCGTAAGGTTTTTACGCCTATGAGTCGTTTCTGTCGGATCTCGTTATTCAGCTTTTCATGGTTGACTGCAAACGGCAGTAGCTACTTGAAAAAGGGATATAGGGTTTCTGAAAAGTGGCTTGTTGGGAGAGTTGATTCAACGTCAATGTAGAATTTAGTGCAAAAAAAGAACCAGAAGAACAAAGTATAAACTATAAACTCAGCTTTATTGAGAAACATTCCCATATAAGTAGCTCGAGTGATTATGAGCTAACAATAAATACATTGAAGTGCACAAAAAAACCTCAATGTTTTTTTTTTTTTTGCTTAACTGTATTTTTTGTACCCTACTTTAAGAAAATGCTACGTTGTTACAAGGATGTGCAGATGTGAGAATATTCACATGGTGAGAATACAGATACAAACAATACGAACGGGTTCGTGTTTTTTTTTTTTTTTCACTCCAGTTTTTTTAGCCAAATTCTTAGTGGCAAAGGATTTTGGTTAAACGTGCAATCGTCTCAGCAAAAAAAAAAAAAGTCGCGTGGTGACCTGTTGTGTGTATCCTGTACCGTTTTGAAGCTATTCTTGATTTCGTCCAAAAGAGAAAATAAGTCGTTATACGAATACGTGAAATCTAAAAGTTTTAATATTCTCCCTTTCTCTGACGACGAAAGAAACGCCGCATTTTTTAACTGTGTCTACGTTTGCGCCAATCTATAATGTGCATCAAAACCGAATCTGCCGGGAGTCCCTTGACCCATATATAAATCCAAGGCTGCAGTTTCGGCGGGCAGCTTTATCGCGAAACCGCCGATCGTACAACACACAAGTGCGGCGCGCCGTATCAACGAAATACCCCCGGAGTAAATCGGTCGATCGGCCCACACACCCATTCATAAAACACCTCATGCAGGGCTAAATTGAACGCTGTTGTAGCGCTGGGCGGCAATGCATACCCCTCGCGTTATTGTGCCATCCTGCATAACTGAAACCAACGTACTCGCTAATAAATTCGCGCACCGTAAAGCGTCGTCATCGGAAAAAGTGTTTGGCCCGCGTATCAGCGTGGCTACGATGCTTTGACGTTATCAGCGGGGACAGGCTACACACAGAGTTTCATACAATAAGCACACACACACTTAGATGGCCCCAGATCGCACTTTCGGAAGCGCGCCGAAAGCAGTTTCTCTCCAATGAACTTACCTGGAGCTTTCTTAAAATAGCGCTGCTAATTAGATCTACTCTGCGTATCATCGAATAACGGGCGCCCGATTTATTACGCGATGTGAAATGAACTCGATCGACTACGTCCAAGTGCATGCGCGATATAGAGAGCGTAGGACCACGCCTCCGTGTGTGTGCTTTAGCACCGAACATTTCCTCCGAAAGCGCGAAATGCCGGCGCGGAGTCTCTTTTACAGCACGCCTCCTCGTCGCGCGGTGTACTACGGCCACAACTCACCATCCATCGCACCACACTCGGACGATACCGTCGTTTCCCGCAGGTTCTCCGCTCATTGTCGATTCCGATCGCGAGCTGGCTCCCGGTCACCACAAGCGCCAACAACTACGCGCACGACGTTCCACCTGAGCCCGTATCGGCGTACGCGGCCGCCGCGTTGACGCAATTCGCGAAACTACGTCAGCGACATTTGCCAGCAGCGGCGCCCTTGAGAATGACAACTTTTTTCCCTTCTATATGCAAAAAGTCACGTGGCCCCAATCAACCAATCACCGACCTCAATTGTTTTGGAAACTAAAGCTGGTTTCGCTTTCGTATCCAATGCTTAAACTTTACATAGTGTCCCTGAACTTGACAATTTGTACGTCCTGTTTTAATCATGTATTAGCAAGTAGGATGAGGAATTAGAAAGGACTTAAAAAGCACTTGCCTTGTCCATCGCCTTGTCTTACCAAAGTCGGCACCGTAATGCTCAGTTTGCTATTCCAACAACTTTGCATTTAATTTTACAATAATTAGCTTTTATTAAGTAAACATCGAGTAGTCAACGTCCAAAGCGTTGGATTTATTTACAAAATAGTGTTTTCGTTCTTTGCCTGAGGAGCTTTAGGAAAATCTAGATTTCAGAACAGGGGGCGATGCGAGCGCTCGCACTGGCCAATATGGCGGCGTCCACCATCTCGTTCGATTTGTGAGGGTCGGCTGCGACGTGTTTCGGCACAGTTTTCCGCGGACGTTGATTCCCGACGACGCCCGTCCTGTCACCGCGGCTGTCGACGCTCCACCGCACCAGCTGACGGCGGCGCCTAAAATTCTGCGAACGGTTCGCCGCGCGGTCCAGACTCAACATGGGTATCCTGGAGAAGATCAGCGAGATCGAGAGAGAAATCTCTCGGACGCAGAAAAACAAAGGTTCGTGCGCCTCGAGTCTCGCTTTTTCCCGAAGGCCGTTGTCGCAAATTCACGGCTGTCGTTAAGACCGATGTCAATAAAACGAAGCTGCATGTGTCACGAAAGCGACGCTTGTCGGGCAGCTGTCGTCGCGCTGGGCTGAATGTGTCGACGCGTTCGTAGGGTTTAGTAAGTTGAGACGGTCGTCACAGTTTCGAAAAGAGTAAGCTTTTCAAAGCCTGTCAAAATGGTTTGTACTAAGTTCAAACGTCACTTTTGTGCCTGCTCTAGCTGGTACAGGAAAACGGGCAAAATTGGGTTCCCATCTCGCGGAGCATACAGGAAAACGGGAAAGTTATGTGCCTGTCCCACGCTGACCATCGGTTTCGCTGATCATAGAGCCTGACTGGGGTCTGAATTTCCGGTAGGTTATTGGTCTTCTAGTTTGCCTTCTTCACTTCTTTTAACCAAAACTTCGAGCTGTGATGAACGCATGGACTGATTACTGGTGTCAGGGGGATCTGTTATAGTCCTGTTAGCTAATTGTCGAGATTTTATTGTGTAACCGCTGATCTGCCCAAACGCTTTCAGCTAACTTTGTAAAATACGCGCGTGTAATTAAACATTCGGAGATCGTTTGCTACTACTGATGGTTGTGAGAACAGAAAGTGATGTACTAGATTGAGCCATGCACTTAGTGACCACACACTTCTGACACTGTGGACGCTTGTGTCGTACTATGCACAGCTACGGAATACCACTTGGGACTGCTCAAGGCCAAGCTAGCCAAGTACAGGACCCAGCTTCTGGAGCCGCAGGGCAAATCCAAGGAGAAGGTAAGTTTGTCGTGAATGCCCGAAACTTGGTGCTGTCCCCTGGGAGTGTGTCGGCAGCAGGCTACTTTAGCTTGAACCATGGCTTCCAGAGACAACATACTTTTGTGAATTTGTTCTGATTAGACGTCATTGTCTCTCTGTTAAGTTTGCTGCAATGTTTTTCTTGATTGTGGAAAGCAGTGACTGATGACATTGGGCAAGTCAGTCAAAAAATGCTCCTCTAGTGGCAGTACAATGCCTGCTTGCCTGACAGGTGACTTTAGTTGCAATAATTTTTTATCCTTGGGTGTACGGATGAAAATTGATTATTGTGAGTGCAGTCAGCCATGGCTTTTCACTTCCTTGACTTTCACTTCCAAACTAACCGTGCAAACAAAAACAAATGTATTAGAAATTGGCCACGAAGTCTGCTGCCACGATAGCTTGAATGTGAGCTCACTTTGAAAGCGTGAACATGGCTTGTTATCTATGCTTCTTCCCACGTGGTTATGCACTGTTCTGTGCCACGCGATGTTACCTTACTATATAGACATCTAATAAGACATATACACCTTCCGTGTAACAATCTAGTTGAAGCTGTGTTCTGCAAAGAATTTCACAGACTGTGGGTCAGAGCACTTGTATTTTCAAGATGGCCTTTCTGAGTTAAGCACCCTGTCGGCCTTGCTAATGCTGAGCACATATACGTGTCATTTCAGGGAGAAGGCTTCGATGTAATGAAATCGGGTGATGCGCGTGTCGCGCTCATCGGCTTTCCATCGGTTGGCAAGGTAAGGCCATCCTATTTCCTGCTACTTGAATTCTACTTAACAGGCTGTAATACATATAACATCAAAATAGCCTGCAGCTGTTTGATGCATGGAATAAGGCTGGAATTCACTATAATATTGTCAGTTATTTCACAAACTCTTGTGATGGCTATAAACATTTTTTTTTGCATTTCTTTCTTCTGTGACATTCACTGCAATGACTGGGGCCTGGTTTGATTTAGAACAAACAATACAAAAATATTTTTTTTAATGGGAATTCTGTAAGCAGCACAACATAAAAGTGCGGATCTTCCATTCAGTGCAACACCAATTTTATTGACATGCACTAAACGTAGTTTTAATGATAGTTGGACCAATAATTGTCCTACATGGCTGCCCGTTTCTGGTCTGATATAAAAATACATGTTCACCTTTGAGATGCAAGATACAATGGCACATCATAGTAAACACAGATTGCAAACGATACAAGCAATATTGGTGTGCCATGCAATTTCAACGTTACAGTGACAACAAAAGTGTGCAAAATATTCTACGGTAGCGCTGCCTGCTTTCTTCACAGCTTAACGCTACAAAGCAGTTGGACAACAATTCTCACTATCCAGGACAGTCTGTACATATTGCGCAACTCGTAGTTATGGCTAGAGCTTGTTCAGTTAGGTGTTGAACGGGAGCAGTTGTTCATGCTTATGTCTGTCTGTATGCTCATTCCAATTTCATTGGTGCCTGACTAACATTAAGACATTCACTTTCTGTTTCAGTCCACTCTGCTCAACATTATGACCGACACCCATAGTGAGTCGGCGTCGTATGAGTTCACGACACTCACCTGTATCCCTGGTGTCATTGAGGTGAGATTGCTCAACACTGCGTGCATTTTGGTATTCACTGTATATCTCGCAACATTGCACCGTTGAAGGTGGGGGGGGGGGGGGGAGCAGAACTAAGCTAGTTCTGCCCTCCCATATACTTGAAGAGTGAAATTGCATGCTCAACTGTGTCATTGAACGCCACTAAGCTTGTCAGAATTAGGCTTCACTTTCAGTAAGTTCTTACAAAGACTTGAAACTTTAGAATAGAAAGTTGGAGTGTTATATCATACACATAACAAATGTTCACCGCATAGTAAGGCTCCTTTTTATTTCAAGAGAAAATTGCACCAAATCATGCTGTATGCTTCTATGACTTACTTAAAGCATGACTGGGAATAGCATGGGAAATTTAATCTTATAAAAAGGGGACATCAGTGGGAGTCCTACAGCCATATTTCTCGGGAAAGAAAAGAGAAAGGCACCGTTACATGTTCTTTGCACACACCCCCGTTACGACAACATGCGCTGCAGGGGCTCTGCAACACTTTTTGAGCATGGTCAGAAAACGCTGCCACTAGATATTAACACTCGAACCTCATTATAACAAAATTGCATCTTATATGAAAATAAGTTTGTTATATCCGAAAATTTGTTATAAATGTTTATTCTTAACACTAAATCTATTGCAAGACTATTTTTCATTTACTTCGTTATAACCGATATTTTGTTATATTCGGATTCCATATATCGAGGTTTGAGGGTAGAGGCTTTCGAAAACGAGTGAACCAAATATTACAGTGCTGCATATGTCCTGGAGTCGACCATTAATTCTCTAAGTCGGCGAGAAATCACTCCCTTTTCTCTCTACAAATGATGGGACATACCCAAATTTCCACGCTGTATACTCAAGAGCGCTACCATTGGCTAATTTGAGCAGCATGCACTTCGTAGTTAGCCCCGCCACGGTGGTGTAGTGACTAAGGTACTCGGCTGCTGACCCGCAGTTCGCGGGATAAATTCCGGCTGTGGCGGCTGCATTTCCGATGGAGGCGGAAATGTTGTAGGCCCGTGTGTTCAGATTTGGGTGCACGTAAAAGAACTCCAGGTGGTCAAAATTTTTGGGGCCCTCCACTACGGCGTCTCTCATAATCAAATAGTGGTTTTGGGACGTTAAACCCCACCAATCAATCACTTCGTAGTTACCGTGGCTGCCACGGGATGCCGCCACGTGTGCTCGTGCGTGGGCTTGCTATAACTCGGGAAGTAAACACATTCGAAGAAAAAAAAAAGTAAAAGTGCTCAAGGTCATGATGCATGCTGAAGAAGGAACGCATCTTCTTGCTCCGTATGCATACCTGCGTACCAGTGTGCTCGCTGGTATGAAAAGAGAGTCATCCGAAGCATGGGACAAACTCCCACAACTACGTTCGTACTTGGTGAAGTCTAATTTTTTCGGCACGACGTTTGTGAAGCGTTACGTGTTAATAGTGAGACCGTACTATTATAATGCAGGAAAGTTGATAATATGTGGGGTTTAATGTCCCAGAACCGCCATATGATTATGAGAGATGCCGTAGTGGAGGGCTCCTAAATTTTGGACCATCTGGGGTTCTTTAACGTGCACCCAAATCTGAGCACACGGGCCTACAGCATTTCCGCCTCTATCGAAAATGCAGCCGGGATTCGATTCGGCGACCTGCGAGTCAACAGCCGAGTACCTTAGCCACTAGACCACAGCGGTAGGGCAACACAGGAAAGTCTTGTACACTCTTCAGACCTGTGTGTATTTGTTCTTTGCTGGTTTTGGAAATTTGCACTACTATTGGAGCCAATATTTCGATGCCATCACATTCTCGATTATGTGGTGTCATCTCGTGAGCATTTGAGGATGCAGACTACTGTGGAAGCTATGTTTTTGTTTTGTTTTATTTTCAAACACGGCTGCATTCTCATCTTCAACGTTTTAGTGATGGTATTCAATGAAGTACCAAATTACTACATTATCATGCAGTCATATTTTTAATGGTTGTTCAAGTCTACTTAGGGAGGGTTTAAGAATTATTTTTCTACAGCATGTAACCTTCGAAGCATGTGTTTTAGTTATCACGGCCCGTTTTCTACAAATGTGCATCTTTATGCACACTAGGTCTCAATACATGCTTTTGTGTACGCATGTTAGCCAGTGTTACGCGGTTGGTATTAAGTTCTTTGGCATTAAAATTTGCCGTTTGTTTAATCTCGGGATCTTTAACGAAAAGGTGTGCCATTTTTTCAACACAATAACCTGCAATAACCCCTCAGACCTCTAGTTGTGTGATGACGAGACTGTTTTTTGCCCATTACCTCGTATGGAAAAACGAGTGTGGTGCGAAATTTGACCTTGAGCGACCCCGAAAGCTATTGAAAGCCAAGGGGCCTCCTGAACTAAGAACTGCGTGAGCAGCCACATGCCGGAGCTAGTAAACCAGTTTTTTTTTTTTTTTCGGAATTCCGGAACTCTGGTTGTCCTCAGGGAACAAAATTATGGTGCAGCATCTTCCTACGCATCACATCTGCATGAAACTGCTGCAAACAGTTCCACATTAAACGAGGGTGCTTTCTGGGAGCAAATGTAAAATTTTGTTACGGGCAAGTATTACGCGTTTCCCGCGCATTAAGACCCAATATGAATTAGAATGCACAAACTGGTGTGCGAAAGCTGTTTGCTGTAAAGGCGCAAATGTATTTTTTGTGCAATACTGTTTGTGTGTGCATACTGAAATGTGTTTTTATTTCACCTGTGTGGTCACAAATTGACTGAAATTGTCTGAGGAGGTTAATGGGATGTCACACTGTAAAAGGATGCACATTAAACTAAGCTGGGGACATGTCAGCTGTTTTGGCCAGCCAGGCTTCTAGATGCTGCGCAGACACAGAAATACCACTACATCAAAATACTTAAGAGCAGCACGCGTGTATGCGAAATGGTGCTGTACCAGAGTAACCAGTCCAGAGTTGGGTCTGTTTCTTTCGCTGAGTAGCTTGTAGAGTTTTCCGGTTGCCGTGTTGCATTTTTTGGGGGCTTATTCACGTTTTTTCTGCAAATGGTATTGAGCGCTTGTCAAATTCACTAACAGCGTGTTGGTTGATGACATGTGATGGAGTACTCAAGTCAAACTTACCTGAGGGGAGTCAATGAGTAACATTATTCAGATACTGGTAAATGTGCACGGACGCAGTGGTGACCCCCCCCCCCCCCCGCGGGGGGATCTTGTTAAAAAAGTAAATATAGAGTGTGTTTTTCTTCATTGTTTTATATACTTTCACTGCACACAGCAGTTAAAGTTCTTAACCAGACCCATCAGACATGTCTGGTATTTTTGTTGTAATTAAAAATATTTTAAATAATGAGAAAATTTACTAAACTTCCACTTCTCTTAGGCTCCTCCAAAAAAGCCACACCACTTTTTCTTGGGCTTCTTTTGAGGTGATATGCTTGTTAGCACAGTGACATCTGGCAATTCTGTGAATCTGTAAGACCTTCACACTCTCATCACCTCCGCATTTTCTCTCTAAGTTAATCTAAACATGAAGGAGTTTCTTGCAGCTGGTATGTTGATTTTATTTGCTAAATTCTATAATTAAATTTAATTGTACATTTGCAAATATTCTCCATTCTCCCTCCCTTCTATGTCTTGTAGAAGCTTCCCGTCCTGGGCAATTTCATGGCTTTTCACACGATGCATTCATCTTTCTCTTGGTCTTCCTCATGCACACATGCATCTCTGACCTGACACACAATTTACACATCTCTTGCAGTACAAAGGTGCCAACATTCAGCTTCTTGATCTGCCTGGTATCATCGAAGGTGCCTCTCAAGGTACGGTCTTCCCTTCTTGCCGACTCGTGGCATTGTGTGTTGTCAATTTTTTTGTGTTGCTGTCCGTCTTTATCTGCTGTGGCCCCTCAATCATTTGCACAGCCACCATTACCATAAAGTCTTCAATGAGACAGTGAAAAGCCAGCTTTAACTGTGGAACCATGGCAGATTGGATAAAGCGTTGACTCCTAACTGCATCCTCCACATTTGTATTGGTGGGCAATGTTTTGTTTGTCCTCTTCGTGTGGTGAGGGTCAATATGATATCTTATTAGGTGGACCGACAATGCCATGTTTTAACATGAGTGTTATAAAAACGTATTTTTCTAGCTGCTGTCACGCTAAATAACTGCCTGCTGAATGCCGCGTTGGTGTCGATAGTTCAGTGTTAGCAGGTTAGTTTAGCACCATTTCACATGGCAATGAAATATGTGCACACGACATTTTAAACCAGTGAATGGCAACACACTTGAAAACATTTTGATTCTTTACTGAGCGTGAGTTTATGTATATTTGTGTGCTGATTTCAAACGTGTAATTATTTTTCCTAGTATAGTACGTTACTTTAAAATATATATTCCACGGGCCGTTTTGGTAGCTCCTGCTTGCTTAGTCTGATATTGTTACAAAATAAATAGCTACATATACATGTCAGAAATAATGTACAATAAAAATTGCATGCATGAAAACAAGATTGGATGTTCTGAACCCATTTGAACAAAAGCTATGGTATGTTTGAAAACTTGTATGTGAACTCTCACGTTGCCGTAGATTCACTTAAGAATGCTCAGCAGGCTGGATTCGAAAATATATGTGCATTGCTTAGTCCCTAGTCCTCGTGTTTTCAATCCGTAGGCACTGTTCTCACGCATGTCTGTAACGGTGCCTTTGTGTTATTGCGCTGCCCCGCCGCGGTGGTCTAGTGGCTAAGGCACTCGGCTGCTGACCCGCAGGGCGCGGGTTCGAATCCCGGCTGCGGCGGTTGCATTTCCGATGGAGGCGGAAATGTTGTAGGCCCGTGTGCTCAGATTTGGGTGCACGTTAAAGAACCCCAGGTGGTCTAAATTTCCGGAGCCCTCCACTACGGCGTCTCTCATAATCATAGAGTGGTTTTGGGACGTTAAACCCCACATATCAATCAATGTGTTATTGCGCTGCAGTGGTACATTTTTATTTACTCACTTTCCTTGAGCGCATGCCCTCTTTGCCTGTGGGACTTCTGTTTCTCATTCCAACTACACATAACGTTGCCCAAGCTCAATCGTAAAGCTTTCTTTGCATAATACCGCGTCTGCATTGGCGTTCCTAGCACATTCGCACCGAAAATGTAAAGAAAGCCACCTCGATGTCACACTCATGCACTCGTACTCCTCTCTGGTGTCTTTTCACGCTGTAGGCAAGGGAAGAGGTCGCCAGGTCATAGCCGTGGCTCGAACTGCCGACCTTGTTGTCATGATGCTGGACGCTGGGAAGAGCGAGGTGCATAGGTAAGCAGCCATTTTAAGGCCACTAGAGTCGATGATAAGATGGGCTGTGTTAACTGAATTCAGTTTTATTGAGTACAACCCTGAGCCCAGTTTACCGTCCTGATAAAATATCGCCAAGCTCGTCTTGAAGGCCTTACGTACGTCACAAAACATTCGGCGTACGTTGCCGTTACAGTGCACCCACTACTAAGGGTAATTAGTAAGATTTTTGCATTACCTAGTTATTGTTTCAGTTACACTTCTGTCTCTTTTTTGCTCTTTAATTGTGCTGCTTACTGTCTAAGAATCCAGGATGATATTTTCGTTTGCCGTCACCTCTATGAAATCAGTCTTGATGGATGTGAAATTGAGCCTGCCGTGATTTCCAGGAAGCTTTTGGAGCAAGAATTGGAGGCTGTTGGCATCAGGCTAAACAAGCTGCCCCCGAATATTTACTTCAAGGTAAGGCACTGCAGAATGTCACCATAGCATTATGGTAGTATTTCAGCCTAGATAGTATTTAAGTACAAAGTTACGCATGTAGAGATATTTAAGCCAGTGGCTGCTGTATATGTTATGAGAGGATACAAGATACATATTGCACAGTTCTTCGCAACTTTTATGATGGCACTACAAGTCTGTTGCTGCAAACTTTTTTGCGCATTTCATTATTGGTGGCAGTTTGTTTACAGTTTGGAAGCCAGCAATGCTTTAAGGGGCACTCTTTTTTAGCAAGCACCAAACAAACATTAGAACCATAGGCCTTGGTTCATTATTAAGATGATGGTACGGATAAATTGTTTTTTTTTTTGCTGAATGGAAACGTACGGACATTTTTAAAATTTTTTTTTACTCTTAATGGATGAAGAAAGCAAAAGAAAAGCATCACGTTAATTTCACAGAATCGTATCTTTAATCGTGTTTTTAATTATACTTCCGCTGCTCGTCCCTCATCAAGAGTCCACCCAGCTGTTTGTGTGTTACTGTTTCATAAGCTGAATACATCTTTGTGGCCAGTATTTTTCTGCGGGCTGGAATGTTTTATTATGCATTATAACTGCACCACTGCCGCTGTTCATATTTTAAAAATCCTTTGGATGACTTCGCAGTTTCTTGAAAAACTTGTAAACAGGGCGTGATAAAGCCAACCTCAAATTCCTTACAAATTTATGGATGACTGTAATTGTTACGAATTTTCCATCACAACCTTCCCTCTTTTTCCGACTCCTGCCTTCTTTTTTTATCGCAATTTCTAGTTATCCCAACCACTGTACAATTTATTTATTTATTTGTTTTCTTATCCCTTTATTATCACAGGAAAAGAAAGCAGGAGGCCTGAGTTTCAACTCGACCTGCAACTTGACAAAGTGTGATGAGAAGCTTGTCCAGATGGTTCTTCATGAGTACAGTGAGTGACTGGCACAGTTTCCTCAGCAGTAATGGCCGCCACAGGTGGAAACATTGAGCGTGACTTTTCAATAGGCCATTTCAAACTGTGCTTTCAATACCTTTTGACATCTCTAGCAGGCGTTCTGTATTAGCAGGTTACACCTGTAGTAGTGCTGCTCAGCAGCTAAGTGGAATTACTGAGGCACATTTCGCACTGATAACGATCACAGAGCCTTGCTCAAGTGTTGTTGTTAAGTTAGGTTCAATATCGGTTAGGGCGACATTCTCACCAAAGTGTTGTACTACATGTTACCGGCTGTAAGAATGGCAACCAAAGCACAGCGCAAGCCAACGTTGTTTATTCAGATAAAGCTTGCTCTGCTAATTACTAAGCATAAGTACAAAGATTGGATACCCAACCCTGATGGCTGAATTTCAGTGTAGGTGAAATGCAAAAATATCTCTCTTCATTGATTTAGGTGCATGTTAAAAATGACTCACTTGGCTGCCTAATTCGGCGTGCCTGATAGCATGTGATTTTGGCACATCAAACTCCACAATGTAATGTAAACTTCAATTATACAGCAAAAATATGTCCGCAGCGCTTGTGTGTGTTCTCTCGTCCTGTCCTCGTCAATTCAGTGCCGGGCTTATCTTTATGAGCGTACTACACCGACAAAGCCAACAAGTCTCCCTTGCTATGTCTGCAACTTATACATGTTGTTATGCTGGTTTGCGTCACCAGAAAACTGAGAGGCAAAAAGCGGGCAATCGAAGCCAATTTCCCAATGAGGCAACTGAGGCCAAGTCAGTGCTAAATAAGCCTGATTGAGTAAATTAGTGCTAATTCGGCTATTGTAATTACGACAAATAAATTGTGTTTAAACTGAGCCCACCAGAGGTAATTGAGCATCTTCAGCCTAATGATGCTCATTAAGCCTAATTGAGATTGAGCCAAGCTGGGACTAGCTAGGAGATTGTTGGCTACATTGTGACTAAGCCTTGCATCTTCACTGTAAGTTGGTGACATTTTTTTTTTTCTGGTTTGAAAACCTTTGTTTTGAAGAGGTGTGGTTACTCAACAGAAAGCTGAACGTATGAGACTCAAAAAGCAAGACTTGGAAGTGTGCCACTGTTGTAAACTGTGATTGTGAGACTATAAACGTTCTCTGGTGCAGAGATCTTCAATGCCGAAGTCCTTTTTCGTGAGGACTGTACCCCGGACGAGCTGATTGATGTGATCCTGCGCAACCGGGTCTACCTGCCCTGTCTCTACGTCTATAACAAGATTGACCAGGTCTCCATTGAGGAGGTTGACCGGCTCGCCCGCCAGCCGCACAGCGTTGTTGTCAGGTGAGCTGCACGATGTGTGTGGTATTTGTTTTGTTATGTCAACTTCTCTTGATTCAAGTTGGCTTACCATAGCAAGTTCTTCAGTATTGTCCAATGCCAATATATATATGTTGGCATAGGGTAATAAGGGTATATTTCTAACACTATCCATTGCAAGACTATTCTTAATTCAATTCATCATAACTGATATTTTGTTATATCAAGGTTTGAGTATTCTCAAGCCCTAATAGGGGCTGTGCCTTGTAACCGCAATCTTAATTATTAAAGGGAGATGCGGGTCGAAAAACGCAAGTTTTCTTCACAATTACCGATTTTTTATTTTCGCCTGTTTAGATGAGATTAGTACCTCTACTGTTCTGGAAAAAAAAATACATGTGAAAACTTGACTGGAAATGCTTCAAAATTGCGCCTAAAGAGCACAAGGTGCCTGTTAAAAAGCCCAAAGTGTGCAGTCTTCGAGCACCTTGCTGCCAATAATGCGCTGCCGCTCGCCATTGTCGATCGCATGAGGCGAAGAGTCGAGCCTCACTCTTCAAATAATGACAGTTTTTCTCGCTGATACGGCGCAAGAAATAATAAAAAGAAGCATGCTTTTGCGCGTTTTTCGAGTGCCACGACTGGCTTATCACGTTGTACGGATCGGGAACCGCTATTGGCCGCTGCACGCCTGTATGTGCTGTGAAACCTACTTGCAAGGTCCATGTCTTGTCGAGCAGCGCAGCCGAACAATGCTTTTCTCGTGTATTCATCTCCGTTATGAATGAAAAAGGCCATTGCTCGCACGTGAAAGCCGTTTCGGCGCCGCGCTCTGTAGGAATAGGTTACAAGCGGCTGGTCCAATTTGCGGCAGTTGTTGGCTTGCAAAAGTCAATGCATCAAAAGTCATTCACAGCCATCAGCTGGAAAGTTCGTGATGCGGCAATGGATGATGTCAGTGCCAATCTTGCGAGGTCGAAGGAGCTCACAGTGAGCAAGCTTAGCGGGAACGACATTGCCATTATGTACGACGGTATGTGGCGCAAACGTGGCCGCAAAATGGCAGCGGCACTGTTGTGTCCCTCCACACTGGACTTAGTTTATATTTCGCAGTCCTGTCGAACTTCTTCCTAGCTTGAAGTCGGCACAAAGCTCTGCCAGATGGAGCGGAAGAAGTTTGACAAGCGTTTCATGGCCCTATCTGTGAGCGATATGTTTGTGAGGAGTCAGCTCGAAAAAGCCGAGAAAGACAAACTCGTGGTGCTGGCGTATTTTAGTGGCAGTGGCCACTACAAGAAAGATTGTTCTTTTTTATGTGCAAGTTTCATTGCATTTATAACATCTTTCATAAGTAAAAACTCAATTTTAACTTTAAAACTTGTTTTTCTCAAAACACAAATTTTGCCCTTTTTTTTCAATGTGCCCCTCCTTTTTCGGGCAGCTATATTGCTCGAAACTGCATGAAATTTTGCCCAAACTTTTTCATAAGTATGAAAAATACAATTATTTAGTTTAAATTTTAATGTTCCATTTTATAACAAATATATGTATGTAAACCTTTACTAGGGTAGGTGAAATATGGACTCTCTTATGTCTTTTATTTTTCATGCCTATTACGTAGTTTGTATGTGCTTTCCAATTAGTTATTTGTATTCTACACTTTATTTGAAACATTATGAACTATGAATGGTAAAAAATTACGGAAGTTTAGGGATGAAAACAAGGAGGGGGGGGGTTGCAAAAGGGTTAAAGTTTTCACTTCGTCACTTTGCAGAGCTAAAAGTAAACAACTTCCAAGAAAACTAACTCTATATATTGGAAATCAGCATAAAAAGTTCCATAAACAGCTCTAGGGTGAATATTAAAAAAAAGTGTTTTCGAGTAGCATCTCCCTTTAAGTGCCAGTGCAAGAAAAAAAAAATCTTGACTAATTGTTCTCTTCAGTTAGCTTTCGTACTAGGCGGGAAAAAAGATAGAAGCTATGTTATTAATATATTTGGCATTTGTATGACTTGCTTTTGTTTGTGCCTGTTTGTGTCCTGCAACTCCCCAACCTGTGCAGTTGCAACATGAAACTAAACCTGGACTACTTCTTGGAGAGGCTGTGGGACTACCTGGCCCTCATTCGGGTCTACACCAAGAAGCGTGGCTGTGAGTATACGTCACCTTTAACCTTTGTCTTGGGTGCAACACTGCATCACCTGTCTGTTTGTCTACTATACATGTGGCATGGAACACTGGCTATATAAGAGGAAAGAAGTGTATATTTAAGGGCTCATTTTCTTTCTTAAACACAATATTCATTAGAAGTAACAGACAATGACACCAAGAGAAGTATAGGGGATTCAGCAACACAAGTGCCACCTGTTGCCATTGTGCTGCAATAGCAACATGTGGCGCTGACTGATGCTTTCACGTTTAATGCACATACCGTATTTACTCGCATAATCCTCGTACTTTTTTTTTTTTGCTGGAAAACTGATGCAAAGTTGGAGGGTGGGAGAATTACGCGGGGAAAACTTTCCACGAAATCGTACAGAGCGAAAAAGAAAATGAAGTGGCCGCAAATCGGGATTCTCACACCAGCAACTTACAGCAAGCTTTAAGAAGTACTAATTAGAACTTACCTCAACAATGAAAGCAGAGGTTCAACACAAGGCAAGATTTATTTGAAACACAAAAAGTGCAAGCAAATAGTCGAGAATTAGAATACCATACGCAAAGCTTGTGGACGTTGCAGGCGTAACGGTAGCATTCGTCGCTCAACATGAGCCCTCAAAAGGTAAGCGTAGGACATCAGTATTAGGCTGATGGCTATTTAACAAAATCATCCGCAGTTTCCTTCTGAAGAAATAAAGTTTAGCATCAATCCCAGTTTTAAGCCCACGGCAGGCCCAACGCGTCTTGATGGCTTTCAGCTGCCGTCACCAGTAGCGAACACAAAACTCGTAGACTTTGAAGGGCCTACCGGCGGCTCTGTTGCCGTCGTATAGTGCATGGTCTATCACTTGCTACTTGAAGCAGCCGTGTAGCCTCAGTATCACCCCATAACGTGCCAAGATTACCGACACAGCATACAAAACACGCCGCAACGCGCACTGGCCACTTCGCCTTCGCTTGGATTGGATTGAATCTGCGTGGGATAGTATGCCTGATGCTTAAGAGATGGCGCTGGATGCACTGGCGCATACGCAGATCTGCAACGCAGCAGAGGGTGCTAAGAATCTCTGGATCCGGACAGGCCGGCATTGGAACCTGAACTTGGAAACGTTTAACGCTAGAACCTTATCTAGTGTGGGAAGTCTAGCTTTACTATTTGAGGAGCTAGAGGGTGTTAAATGGGATATAATAGGCCTCAGTGAGGTAAGAGGACGGATGAGGCCTGTACAGTGCTACAGAATGGGCTAGTCCTTTGGTATCGGGGCTTGGCTGACAGAAGAGAACTGGGAGTGGGGTTCCTAATTCACAGAAATATAGCTGGCAACATAGAGGAGTACTATAGGATTAATGAAAGAGTGGTAGGCATCATAATTAAAGATGCAAGATGAAGGTAGTACAGGCTTACGCGCCTTCATCCAGCTATGATGACGCTTCAGTTGAAAGCTTCTATGAAGACGTGGAATCGGCAATGAGTAAGGTGAAAACACAGTATACTATAGTAATGGGCGACTTTAATGCAAAGGTAGGGAAGAAGCAGGCTGGAGACCAGGCAGTAGGAGATTATGGCATCGGCACTAGGAACGCCAGAGGAGAGCTACTAGTAGAATTCGCAGAACGCAATAATTTATGAATTTTGAATACCTTCTACTGAAAATGAGGAAACCGCAAGTGGACATGGAGGATCCCTAATGGGGAAAATAAGAACGAAGTAGACTTTATAATGAGTGCACACCCAGGCATCGTGCAGGATGTGGAAGTGGTTGGCAAGGTACGATGCAGTGACCATAGAATGGTACGGTCTCGAATTCGCCTAGACTTGAAGAAGGAACGACAGAAACTGATACACAAGAAGCCAATCAATGGGCTAGCACTGAGAGAAAAAGTGCAGGAATTCAGAGTCTCACTTCAGAACAGGCACTCGGCTCTTAGTGAGGAAAGCAATCTTAGCGTAGATACAATGAATGATAATCTGACGAGTATCATCATGGAGTGTGCTGTGGAAGTTGGAGGCAGGGTAGTTAGACAGGACACGGCAAGCTTTCCCAGGAAACGAAGAATCTAATTAAGAAGCGTCAAATCATGAAAGTCTCAAGTACAACAGACAAAATAGAACTGGCAGAGCTTTCGAAGTTGATTAATAGGCGTAAGGTATGCGATGTAAGAAAGTATAACATGGAGAGAATTGAACACACTCTGAAAAACTGAGGAAGCGTCAAAGCAGTGAAGAGGAAACTTGGGATAGGCAAAAATCGGATGCATGCACTAAGGGACAAAGAAGGCAAAATAACTACCAATATGGATAGGATAGTTAAAATAGCGGAGGAGTTTTACAGAGATCTGTACAGTAGCCGGGACAATCACGACATTAATACTATAAGAACTAGCAGTAACCCAGATGACACCCCACCAGTAATGATAGAAGTCAGGAAAGCTTTGGAGAACATGCAAAGAGGCAAAGCTGCTGGTGAGGATCAGGTAACATCAGATCTGCTGAAAGATGGAGGACAGGTTGTGTTTGAAAAACTAGCCACCCTGTTTACGAGGTGCCTTCTGACGGGAAGAGTACCAGAGTCTTGGAAGAATGCTAACATCATCTTAATGCATAAGAAAGGAGATAACAAGGAATTGAAAAATTACAGGCTGATCAGCTTGCTCTCTGTAGTTTACAAGCTGTTTACAAAGCTAATTGCTAACAGAGTAAAGAAAACATTAGAATTAAATCAACCAAAGGAACAAGCAGGATTTCGAACAGGCTACTCAACAATTGACCACATTCATACTATCAATGGCGTTTGGTTCAGTAGAAACCACATTCATGCTATCAAGGCGTTTGATTCAGTAGAAATATCAGCCATCATGCAGACACTGCGGAATCAGGGCGTCGATGAAGTATATATAAATATCCTGGAAGAAATCTACAGGGGATCAACTGCTACCATAGCACTTCATAAAGAAAGCAACAGAATACCAACCAAGAAGCAACCAAGAAGGATGTAAGGCAGGGGGACACAATCTCTCCAGTGCTATTTACCGCATGCGCACATGAGGTTTTCAGAAGCCTAGAATGGGAACGGCTAGGGATAAGAGTTAATGGAGAGTAGCTTAGTAACCTGCGCTTCGCCGATGACATTGCATTGCTGAGTAACTAAGGAAACGAATTGCAACTCATGATTACGGAGTTAGACAAGGAGAGCAGAAAGGTGGGTCTTAAAATTAATCTGCAGAAAACGAACGTAATTTACAACGACCTCGGAAGAGAGCAGCGCTTCGAGATAGGTAATAGTGCACTTCAGGTTGTAAAAGACTGTGTCTACTTAGGGCAGGTAATAACCGCGGAGACGAACCACAAGATTGAAGTAACTAGAAGAATAAGAATGGGGTGGAGCACATTCGGCAAGCACTCTCAAATTATGACAGGTAGATTGCCACTATCCCTCAAGAGGAAGGTATATAACAGCTGTATCTTGCCGGTACTTATCTAAGGAGCAGAAACCTGGAGACTTACAAAGAGGGTTCAGCTTAAATTGAGGACGACACAGCGAGCAATGGAAACAAAAATGGTAGGTTTAACCTTAAGAGTCAAGAAGAGAGCAGAGTGGATTAGGGAACGAACGGGGGTTAACGATATCATAGTTCAAATCAAGAAGAGAAAATGGACATGGGCCGGGCATGTAGCGCCTAGACAGGATAACTGCTGGTCATTAAGGGTAACTAACTGGATTCCCAGAGAAGGCAAGCGAGTTAGGGGGAGAAGGTTAGGTGGGCAGATGAGATTAAGAAGTTTGCGGGTATAAATTGGCAGCAGCAAGCACAGGACCGGGTTAACTGGCGGAACATGGGAGAGGCCTTTGTCCTGCAGTGGACGTAGCCAGGCTTATGATGATGACGATAATCCTATTAAGTGGACAGGAGAAGGACCGCCACCATAGCTTAGTGTTAGAGGATTTTGCCAGTTGCAAATATTTACATGACTATTCTTCTAGTACCTTGCCCTATACTACTTTTGTGGTCATTGTTTGTTTGTTCTCATGGATATTGGGTATCTAAAAAGGATGATAAAGATAGCAATGAACTATGACACAGATTGGTAGATTATTCTGAGATATGAAACAGCAAGCAATATGTACGTTCATCAAACCAGAAAGCATAATCTGAAAGAGAGCTAGAGATGATGCCTCAACACTCCGCTACTGCATCAGATAGCTGCGACACCAGACATCTTGACTTGATGCTCAAGATGGCAACAACCTGCTGTGGCCTCTCATTTTAGCTTATTGGCAGGCATGAGCAAATATTCGATAGCATCGAATATTTCATCATACTTCGCAGTATTAATTAATTTATTTATTTATTTAACACCTCACAGGCCTCGGAAGAGGCATAGGGTGAGGGGGGCATATAGTGCAGTACAATCCCTTAAATACGCGTATTATGAGAAATTCACGACATAACAGAAAATATTGTGCAGGAGTGAATACAGATTGCAGTTACAGTACATGATATAATGCAGCCAAAATACCATTGCGTCATTATACACCTTGTAATAAAAAGGAAAGCTTGTGCCACTGCTATTAAAAGACAAACGTAATCAAAAAGAAAAGCAATACATACACATATAGACAGACACTCACGTATAGAATAGGTGAAACTAAGCATAGCGTGTCAAAAATGTTCGTTCAAGACAAGGGAAAAGGCGTCATGGCCTCTGAGTGAAGCAATGTTTTCTGTTAGGTTGTTCCAGAGACAAATAGCGTGAGGTAATGGTGAAAAATTAGAAGATTGTATTGCACTATATAGGCAGGAGTAACTGAGAGTGTTGTGTAATCTTTGCGACGTGTGTACTTGATTCAAACGTGATAGTGATAATGCGTCAGAGTGAATGACCTTATGAAACAACGGCAGTAATGCAATATCATATAATGATGGTTATGATAGTTCGGTTTTAATCTGTGTGATACTAGACAAGTGACCATAGTTTTGAACTATGAAATGGCTTGCCCTATTCGAAATGATTTCCAATGTTTGAATAAGGTATTTCTGATGTGGTGACCAAATGGAAGAAGCATATTCAAGCTGCGGTCGCACAAAAGTTAGGTATGCAAGTTTTCGCAAGGGGGGACGCGTGTTCCAACGTGAAAATTCTAATCATTTGGATGCGCTGGCGCATACGCAAGTTACGTGCTCTAACCATGATAGGTTAGGTGTGAGGTGCACGCCTAGATACTTATAGTTTGCAGTCAGTGATATGATACTAGTGGTAATGTGATAGGTAAACTGAGAATCAACAGGTTACATAATCAACAGCCATACGTTACACCACTGGTTCACTATTTCTAGGTCTGGTTAAAGTGCGATATGATCATGAGTGTAGGTTATAGGGCATTAAATTATGCAGTCATCAGCAAATATTCGTATGCGAAAGGTGATGTTGTTGGGCAGATCATTTATATAAATTAAGAACAACAGAGGCCCAAGGACGCTTCCCTGTGGTACACCTGAAGAAACAACAGGTTTGGGTGAATCAAACTCATTAACAGAAGTGAATTGCTTTCGATTGTATAGGAAGTTACGCAGCCATGACAATGCACAGGAGTCTAATTTTAAGGCAGAAAGTTTTGGTATGAGGTGACAATGTGCAACACGATCAAATGCTTTTGAAAAATCAAGGAATAAGCAGTTGGTTTGTAAGGAGAGGTTCATATTAAGGTGGATATCTGTTGTGAATTCGAGTAATGGTGTCTTGCAAGAAAGGCCTTTTCTGAAACCGTGCTGATTCCGAAAGAAAAAACTGTTCTAGATGTTTGTAAACGTGCGAAGCCATGGTGTGTTCTAGTAATTTGCAGCTAATACAAGTAAGCGAGATGGGCCTGTAATTTTCACATGTAATTTCCAAATTCACTGTGACACAAATTCAAATTATTCTGAATCAATGAAATTTCACCGCATGTGACTATTGCTGTAAAAGTTGTTTCACTGCCAAAAATCCTGATGTGAAGTTTAAACGTAGAAATTGCTTTCATTATATTTCATTATACTTTCAGTTGTTATATGGGTGGTTATGTGCTGAATGTGGTAAATTTGAACACATGACGTATTTTACCACCTATAACTTGAATTCTACTGCTATTCAGATCTTACAACTATTCAAAGTTGTTTCCAATTCACTACAAACTAAATAAAGTGACATTGCAGAGTTAACTGCACAGCTCAAGAAGCTCAAATCAGCTAACGACCATTGATGTTGGCTACATGGTGCAGCAGCTTGGGTATATGGCATCATTTGCAGAGAGAAAAAGGAGTTATGGTGTTTGGCTTGCATGTTCTCGGGAGCTCTTCAACTACCGATCGTTAGTGTTTTTTGAACATGCTGTTTTTTGAACATGCGTGTTGATTGTAACATTCTTATTATTTGCTTGTCCATAAATATAGCTCCGCCAGACTTTGATGGTGGCCTTATTCTCCGGAGGAATGCAACGGTCGAGCATGTGGTAAGCAATGCAGTTTTGCTGTGCTGATACATGCTTCTCTGGCCACGTACACAACCTCGGACTGTGCTTTAAATGCCATTCACTAACCCAATATGGCCATAGAATGGTACTGCTGTATATTAGTATTCGTAACATTGGTGAACTAAAGATTAATGGTAGGTTTAGTGATCTAGAGATTGCTCACGAATTTTGAGGCTGGCAGTGTGCTATATAGAAATTTAACCTGTTTTTGTTGCCCAGAAAAAATAACAGCACCCAGGGGCATGGAATGTTATCTAATACTTATCTCCTTCCTTGTTCACCGCTGTTTCGCGTAGTGGGCGGTGTAATAGGGGTTTGTGAAAACGGTACTGTACAGCAGCAATTTGTAGACACTAAAAGCAACATCAAATGAAAGCAAACTCATAACGTAAAAAAATTGTACAGAAGAAAACTGTCACATAACCAGCACTGCATTCGACTTGTTACTGTTAGTCCTGTTTGCATCAATTAAGTTGTAGGTTCTGTAGCGATCGGGCTATGCCTTGACCCAGCGAGTCATTTGCCACGCCGGATTAGTGCAAAAAGGACAGTCTCGCCACGTCTGGACGGAGGAAGCAACAGAGGCCGGCCCCACGAGACGTCGCCTACTGATTGACAGCGGCGCCAACGGGGTGGAATGTCGCCAAAGAGGGTTTTGGAGCCGCCACTCTTTCTCCCGCCTGGGCCAGTCACGCATCGTTAGCGCGTTAACCGGCAGACGACGACGGCGCTGGTCAAAGGGCTCTCCCCAGAGGAATCCACGAACCGGGCACCCCTCGAAAGAGCGGCGCTTTTTTAATTTATTGTCAAGTAGCCGACCGGCTGACTGCCTATGCCCGCCAGGCATTGTCCCGGAGTACGAGACGTAGTGTCGCCAAGACGCCGCGACGCCACCAAGAGGACAACAGGGACGGCGTCTTCCTGGGGGAGACCGCGGCGGCTGCCGCGGATCACCCCGCTAATTGAGCGAACAAAATCGGCGGACCCTCTGAAGTATGCGGCCAGGATCGTGGGCACTCTCGACTAAAGGCTCACACACGACGAGGAAGAGCCCTGCTGGCGCCACCAACGTGCAGTGTTCACGTGGACCTTGCATGCTCGCCCCCCTCACCTGTGTGTGCGTGATTGGTGGTCGACTCGTAGAGGAGGAGCCCGACAGGGCATAAAACGACGCGGCAGAGTGCTGGACGTCGCTCTGAACGATGTAAAGTTCAACCACTACGCTCGTGGTTTGTGAAACCACTAGTTCTTCTCTTCTCTTCTGTCATCTCGACAACTCCCTGTAAAGATGTAAATAAACCCGTTAAGTTTGCCCAAAGCTCTCCCAGAGTCCTTGGCTCGACGGAGCGACGGCGATCGGCCCCGCTACCCGAGACGGCGGTCGCCGCGACGCGCAACAACTGGTGGAAGCGGTGGGATGTGAGCCTGGAGGACGGAGAATGAACAACGCGCCGAGATCATGGAGACTGGCAGCTGTGGACTGGTGAGAGCTGGCTTTGGTTTTTTGGTTGCCAGGCTGATAAGATAGAAGTGCAATCTTTTCGCTGGTAGAGGCTACCACAGAAGAAGTTGTTTACGGAACTTCTGGGTAGAGAGTGAGCTGCACCACACTAGTTCTCTGTCATGGATTGGAAGCGTTTGTTGAAGAATCAGCTCCTGATTCTGGGGGAGGAGCTGGGAGCGGAAGTAGATACGGGGATGAAGAAACACGCAATTGTTGGCGCTATCGAGGGCTTGAATCTGACCAGTGAAGAAATTAAAGAAACGTGGAACGAGATTCAAAAGCAAGAGGAACAGGAGCGCGAGAAAAAGCGTCAGGAAAGGCGAGTGCAAGAGAGAGAACAGTGGAAGGAAAGCCTTAAGGTAAAGCTGGAAGAGACAAGAAGATCAATACAGTGCCTTAGATGGTCTCAAGTTAATTCGAGGATCCATGCATTCGAAGAGGGCGAGGATATAGAGAGTTACCTAACCTCTTACGAGAATGTTTGCACAGACCTAGGGCTCGACGAAGACTATTGGTCTATCGCCTTATTGAGTGTCTTTCCATGCGACTTAATTGGTAGAATAGGGTACCTTTCCGAGGACGAGTTCAACAGTTACCATGTAGCTAAGACAGCCTTACTGCGGTGCTTCGGCATCAGAGCTGACAGAAAGCAAATTGAGTACAAGCTCACGAACGCTCCGTTGAAGAACGCGCGACGGTGTGCTGGTATTAAAACCAAGCCTGAGAGAGGTCCGCGTGTCTCTCATAGCACCAAGGTGAATAGTGAGCGCAAATGGGAGATAGAAAAACGGGAGCGAGGTGAAGAGCTTGAGCGAGCACTCAGCCTAGAGATTGAACTGTCAGAACAAAAAGTCGAGGCAACGCAGTGGAAGATTCAGCCATCCGCAAGTGTAGCGCACGAGAAGTGCGAGGTGCAGCCCAGAGCTTTAGAGAAGGCTAGCACGTGTGAACATAGCAGCGGATTCAAATGCGAATTGAGTTTGAGTGCTGCTAAAGATGCTGCAGTGAGTAGAGAGGCCGACGAAGGCCAGAGCGAGTGCGACAAGGTACTGTGTCAGTTAAATGCTAGCGAAACAGCTAGAATAGCTGTAGACAATCTGGCACAGACCTCAACTGTGTTTGTCGCGACGGTGGATCTTGCAAATGAGGTCGAAGTAGGCACGAACACCGGAGAAGGCTCAGAAGCAGCGAGCGTAGAGAAGGGTATCAGTGCAGTTGCAGACAGCTCTCAGGAATGCGAGCAAGATTTTTCGAAGGGAAACAGCTGCATTGTTCCTAAGTGTGTTAACCAGTCCGCCGGTCTAGAGGGTGAGAATAAAGACGACCAGGTCGAAAATCATTTAGACCGCGCGACTGAGACAGCTGACGAAAGCTGTGAGAGGGTTCACGAGTGTGAGATGCGATCGGGAGGCTCGGAAGCGACACGCAAAAAGCGGCGCAGACGAAAGAGACGTCGCAAATCCGCGAGAAAGACGAACAGTACTACGCGTGTAAAAGAAGGCGCAAAACCAGTCAGCGTAGCAAATAAGAGTTTGCAGCAGCGTCAAAATTACATTGCATGCGTCCGAGCAACCGGACGAAAGGTAAGAGGAAAGCGGGTTCGCGAATGGAATTGCGTGGAGAGCGCCGGTCTTTCCGTTCTATCCACAGAACGTTTCAGGGCGCACCTGAGTACAGCGTTAGCACAGGTGAATCGGCCAGACAAGGCGACAGAGCCAAGAAATCAAAGTGCCGAAACACTGTGGCAGGTAGTGCAGAAGCACCCTTGAGCGGTAAAACCATTAATAACTCAACCGGCAACGAATTCACCAGCGGTGCAGGACAGGTCGGTCGCAGACGTCGCCGGAAACAAGAGAGGCGTACGCAAGCGACAAAGCGAAGGGGTGAAAGAGGGGGCAATCAGCCGGGCGAGCGGCCCAAGATTAGGTTACCAGCCAGTTCAAAGAAAGGTCCTTTGTGGCTTAAAGTAAGGTTCCAACGGCGGAAGGGTAGGCCCCAGCGCGTATCCCCGCGACGGAATGTACGCAGGAGATTTAAAGCTTTGCGGGAACGGGATTGTAGAAGGGGTCCCAGAGGAAAGGGAAAAGCCACAATAGCTAAATACCACACGCGAGCTAGCCCAAAGAAGGCATGGCCACTCTGTCCCATGCATCGCTCCGGTCCCCTACGCCGAACTGACAGAAGCCCACCAAAATCGCGAATGAGGCGTAACGCTGCAGTTCAGCTTGTTGCTCGTGCACGTTGTAGTCTCGCGCGTTTTCAGAGTCGAAGACCACGACCGCCGCGTGTACGGCTGAAGGGGGAGCGACAGCTGTAAGAGGGAGAGTCGGACACAGGAGTTTTTTTTGGAAACATACTTGTTTTGTTATATTTGGTTTTAAAGTGGTGTACCTGTGTCATCTCCACAGCTAGTTTGCTTGGACACTTTTTTCTTCCCTCTAGATTTTGTTTGCGTGTAAGCTTTGTCAAAATTTCGAGTTGAATGGTTCAGCGTTATGAGGAGGCAGTGGCCCGCATCAGTCAACCGACTGCATGAAAGGAGTTTTTTTAAGATACGAGCACGCAAATCGTAAATGAAGTGTGGTTCGCCCGCTAAATTGGAAAGCGTGGTAACGTTGGTCGAGTGGAGCAGGAGTTTCTAGGCTTTGTGCCAGTTTTTGTGTAGCGCGAGATTGTCGACCGTCTTAAAAGAGTAAATGAGCAATGTTTGGGAAGGCTTTAGAATAAAACCAAACAAAAGCAATTTTCGAAATGCTCATGGGGATAAACATTCGGTACAGGGGTTTTGGCGCAAAATTAACGCCTGTTTTGTTACGCACTCCTGACGTGTACCTCAAGTGTGATTGTTCCTTGCGTTTGTTCCTTGAGAAAATTCACGTTCAGATGAGGGTTTAAGGATACCTAGGTGAGAGAGATATCGCCTATGGTTAGGTGCGTGTAGGTATGCTAGCGCTCTTTGGATGAGAGTAAGATGTCGGGCTAGAGCGCACAGCAAAGTCTTGTGCGTTCTTTAAAACCATGGGCTGACGTGAAACTACATTCAGCAAATAAGCGTGTTAGTGTACGAAATTGCATTACCCTTTGTTATTTTGGTATGTGCTCAGGGATCAGTTGAATTCTTTAGCTGAGCGTCGTGTTATACGGAACGTTGAGGGACGTTTTCCGTAATGATTTTAAGGGGTATTTGGAGTAATCGAAATTTTTAGCTGTGGGCACGAGTATTAATGTGGTTGCCATTTAAAAGAACAAAAAAAAGCGTAGGTGCATTGTGGCACATTTGAAAGACCGGCCTGGTTGCCGAAAACTCATTGCCGGCGCTTGCTGGTTCTAACGGTTGGTCTTCGTGGTTTAAATGGTGTTGGGAGACTGCGGTTACTGTGATCTCTCCCGTCGAGCAGCTGATACTACCCGACGTCCGAGATCTTCCCGTCGGCGGAGGAGCTGTAGCGATCGGGCTATGCCTTGACCCAGCGAGTCATTTGCCACGCCGGATTAGTGCAAAAAGGACAGTCTCGCCACGTCTGGACGGAGGAAGCAACAGAGGCCGGCCCCACGAGACGTCGCCTACTGATTGACAGCGGCGCCAACGGGGTGGAATGTCGCCAAAGAGGGTTTTGGAGCCGCCACTCTTTCTCCTGCCTGGGCCAGTCACGCATCGTTAGCGCGTTAACCGGCAGACGACGACGGCGCTGGTCAAAGGGCTCTCCCCAGAGGAATCCACGAACCGGGCACCCCTCGAAAGAGCGGCGCTTCTTTAATCCATTGTCAAGTAGCCGACCGGCTGACTGCCTATGCCCGCCAGGCATTGTCCCGGAGTACGAGACGTAGTGTCGCCAAGACGCCGCGACGCCACCAAGAGGACAACAGGGACGGCGTCTTCCTGGGGGAGACCGTGGCGGCTGCCGCGGATCGCCCCGCTAATTGAGCGAACAAAATCGGCGGACCCTCTGAAGTATGCGGCCAGGATCGTGGGCACTCTCGACTAAAGGCTCACACACGACGAGGAAGAGCCCTGCTGGCGCCACCAACGTGCAGTGTTCACGTGGACCTTGCATGCTCGCCCCCCTCACCTGTGTGTGCATGATTGGTGGTCGACTCGTAGAGGAGGAGCCCGACAGGGCATAAAACGACGCGGCAGAGTGCTGGACGTCGCTCTGAACGATGTAAAGTTCAACCACTACGCTCGTGGTTTGTGAAACCACTAGTTCTTCTCTTCTCTTCTGTCATCTCGACAACTCCCTGTAAAGATGTAAATAAACCCGTTAAGTTTGCCCAAAGCTCTCCCAGAGTCCTTGGCTCGACGGAGCGACGGCGATCGGCCCCGCTACCCGAGACGGCGGTCGCCGCGACGCGCAACAGTTCTCTCATTGTGCATGGCTTGCAGTTCGTTGTCTGACTGATGGTTCCCACTGCTAAATTGAAGTACTGCAACTTCTTCTCTGTACTTTAACCTGTATACAAGCGGTATCTTTGGGGAGTGAATGCAATGTTTCAGGCATTTTCTGACGAAGGTTAAAGTACTCTCAAACACTCTTGACAGCACATCTGTAATTTGTGTTTTCTTTTTTTTTTAACCATTGTGCAGTGTCACGCAATCCACCGCAGCATCGTCCACGTCTTCAAGTACGCACTTGTCTGGGTGAGTGGCACACTGTACAGTGAACACTGTTTATGATTAGGGTCTCGGGAAACATTTGCATGCATTCTCATTCGTCAAGCTGCAATGTAGATGTTGGCGGATCGCAGGGGTAGTGCAGCCCAACTGTGTCACATGACATCAACAAATGCCACTATCTGATAATTAAGCTTATGCAAATATTATAATGCTTTGAATATTCAAACAAATGTTACCTTACTCTAGTTTGCTTTGATTTCAATTTAAATTATTGGAAATTTGGAAGTATTCGAAATGAATGATTGGGCGTACTTATAGGAGTCTGCATATAACCTCCCCTTCCCTTGTAAAGAAGGTTTCACTGCATGGAAGGAATGCTATACCGTGGCCAAAATACAGGGGAAATCCAGGGAGAATTTCGGGAAGAAATCCGGAGAAAATAAAGCGCTTATGTGCTGTATAGTAAATTTTGAACCATAACATATTTTACAGGTTATCACTTTCGTTCTACCGAAAGTGAAATACTGCTACTATTCAAGGTTGTTTCCACTTCCGTTGAACAAAAAAAGGGGAGGGGGGCCATTTTCACGGGCCTTGTTTCAATTGCAAGGGAGTTTAATAGCGACGCCAGGTAGTATAGGCAGGCAGCTGGTACGGACAGAAATGCTCGAGCAGTCCAGCGTCTACAGCTCGTGCACACACTCGCGCTTCACTCTCCGAGAGAGATGGTCCCACTAGTCAGTGCCTTGCGAATTCCCCACTACAATACCCCGGCGATGAAGACGAGCCATCCTGGCGACTCAAGGTGACGAGAGAACAAGAGGATCGTAGCAGGGCTTGAGGAGACTGGCGTGAACCGTCTCACGACCAAGGCGGCGCTTGTCCGTGGATGGCTTGAGCGGTTCAATCACATACGTGACAGAAGAAGGGTGCTGTATGACGCGGTAAGGGCCCGTATACTTCGTTGCGAACTTGGGAGTCAGTCCAGGAGAGTGGAAAGGCAGTCGGAGCCACACGAGAGAACCGACGAGGAAAGTGTCCTAAACAAGATCACGGTCGTGGCGATCTTTTTGGAGGACTTGATTATCGGCTGTGAAGTACCGTGCAAGCTGACGACACTCTTTGGCATGTTCTGCTATTTCAGAAACTGGGCTGAACTCGGAGGCATCAGGATTGTATAGCGGAATTGTGTCGAGTGTCTTTCCGCTGTTCAAATGACATGTCTGTGACGCTGACGGCAGAGAGGCGAAGGTCAAGGGCTGATATTTCCGTATCATCAGATTTCACGGGTGATCGTGAAAGCGCATCTGCGTCAGAGTGCTTTCGCCCCGATCGGTAGACGACGCGTATGTCGAATGCCTGGAGGCGAAGTGCCCAACGTCCGAGGCGACCAGAAGGATCTTTCAGTGAAGCCAACCAACAGAGTGCGTGATGGTCTGTTATCACGTCAAAAGTTTGGCCGTACAAATAGGGGCGAAACTTGTTTAACGCCCACACAATCGCCAGGCACTCTTTTTCCGTAACAGAATAGTTGGCTTCTGCCTTAGTGAGGGCACGGCCGGCATAGGCGACCACATACTCCGTAAAACCTGGTTTGCGTTGCGCCAGTACTGCACCAAGGCCGATGCCACTTGCATCCGTGTGTACTTCGGTCGGCGCAGTAGGGTCGTAATGATGCAGTACGGGTGGTAAGGTAAGGAGTTGGCACAGTGTTGTGAAGGATTCATCACAGGCTTCTGTCCGATTCGAAAGATTTGCAGGGACAGCAAGGAGTTTGGTGAGCGTAGCGATGATGGAAGCAAAGTTCCGGACAAACTGACGAAAATAGGAGCACAGGCCCACAAAGCTCCGTAGTTCTTTAACTGCAGTCGGCTTAGGAAATTCGGCAGCAGCACAAAGCTTGTCAGGGTCGGGAAGGATGCCGGCTTTCGAGACGACATGACCAAGTATGATGAGTTGTTTAGCCCCGAAGTGACATTTCTTCAGGTTAAGCTGAAGCCTGGCGTTTGTAAGGCACTGTAGAATTTTCGCAGACGAGTGAGATGCGAAGTGAAATCGGGTGAAAAGACCACAATGTCATCAAGATAGCACAAGCATATGTTCCATTTGAGACCGGGTAAAATGCTGTCCATCATTCGCTCGAATGTGGCGGGCGCATTGCAGAGTCCGAATGGCATTACGGTGAATTCATAGAGACCATCTGGTGTGACGAACGCCGTTCTTGGACGATCAGGCTCAGCCATTGGGACCTGCCAATAACCTGAGCGAAGGTCAAGCGAGGAAAAGAATTCTGCACCTTGGAGACAATCGAGAGCGTCGTCTATGCGGAGAAGAGGGTAAACATCTTTCCTCGTAATGTTGTTTAGGGGCCTGTAGTCTACGCAGAACCGGATCGAACCATCCTTTTTTTTGACGAGTACAACTGGTGAAGACCAAGGACTACAAGAAGGCTTGATGACTCCACGCCGTAGCATTTCGTCTACTTGTTCTGCAATTACGCGACGCTCCGCTGGGGACACACGATAGGGGCGCTGGCGCAAAGGAGTACTCTTTCCTGTGTCAATTGTGTGCACAACGGCGTTCGTTTTTCTTAGAACCGCTTGGGGAAAGTCGAACGAACGCCTGAATTCGTGCAACAGTGTAACAAGCTGCTCTCGTTGAGCTGGGGCTAGATGGCAGTCAATAGAACGATGAAATGCATCGGACGACACACTGTTCGAGGCAAAGTGAGGAACCAACGCGTTCAGCTCCATATTCGGCTTGGTGTCGAAGAAATCGGCAGGCACGATAGTACCTTCATCGATAAGATGAATGTGGCCGAGCATCTCGTTGTGGCGCAAACTGAGCTGGCATGAGTTCGGATTGGAAATAAATATTCCGGTAGTGTCTTGACAAAGCGCAAGAACGGCGAATGGCAGCAATGTGTGATAGCGGCTACCGAAGATGTCAGATGGCGTGAATAGGACGGTAGCGTCAGAAAGTTAAGTGCAGCAGGCAGGAACAAACCGGGCGCTGAAAGGAGGAAGGTCTATGTCCGTCGCGACGACAAGGTTAGCCACGCTAGATACAGCCGCATCAACAGAAGGCGCATCACAAAACGGTAACAGCTCCACTTCGGCCCGAGCGCAGTCTACGACGGCGTGATGACATGATAAGAAATCCCATCCTAGGATGACATCGTGGGAACATGAAGCCAACACCTGGAATTCAATGATGTACAACACGTCTCGAATAACCACTTTTGCCGTACATGCCGCGACGGGCTCAATTTGTTGGGCGCTCGCAGTGCTAAGAGAAACTACGGGAGAAAGTATCGTCACTTTACGAAGAGAGCGGCAGAGTCTTTGACTAATCACAGATATCGCGGCACCAGTATCGATGAGTGCACATGTTCGTACACCTTCGACGATTACATCAATAAGATTGGCGGGAGACAGGCGAGGACTTAAACGATTAGACGATGACGCAGCTCGTGCCTCCGGAGCTGCGGCAGTTAGTTTTTCGTCTCAATGGAGGTGGGTCGTCGACGCATAGGCGACACGGAACGACGACTTGGTGAAGGGGAAAGCGAGCGGGAAGTAGAACGTCGAGAAGCGGAGGTTTGGGTGCCGGAAGCAGCGTGGTATGGAGGCCGGAACGAGTAGTCAGGGTACCTTGGTGTATTAGCTGCGAAGCGCCAACGACATAGACGCGCAACGTGACCTGGAGTCCCGCAAAAGTAACATATCGACTGGTTGTCAGCAGTGCGCCAAAGATTTCCAGCGTGCTGCTGTGTAGCTGGAAACGGCGCGGTGGAAGGTCGCACAGGTTGTGGCGTATACAATGGCAGACGAGGCGGAGGCATTGCCGCGACGGCCGCATAAGTCAGTGGCGCGGCAACAGGTGCTGATGGAGAGGCAGGCGTAGGTAATGGCAACGCCTCGGAGACCTGCTCTTGAATAGCCTATCTGATTGTCGGCATTAGACGGTTCGTTGGTGCTTCGGTGGTCGGCAGATACGAGAGACATGAAAGCTGTCGTGCGACCTCTTCACGTACATATTCGGGTGCTGTCGCCACTGACGGCCAGGGAAGCAAGAGAGTCGTCTGCTGTCGTTGACCTCCGAACTAATGCACATTGCTTGCAAATCTCTTCCAAGTTCTGGCACAAGGTCCCAAGTTCGGATACGGTACTTGGGCCCTTTGCCAGCAACATTTGAAAGGCATCATCGTCTATTCCTTTCAAGATATGCCTGATCTTGTCTTGTTCAGTCATCTCAGGGTTAAAGCGCCGGCATAAATCGATGACATCTTCAATATAGGTTGTGAAGCTTTCGCCCTGCCTTTGTGCTCGTCCGCGTAGGCGCTGTTCAGCGCGCAGCTTGCGCACTGCGGGGCGATAGAACACAGCTGCAAGGGTGGTCTTGAAAGCGGCCCAAGTGGTAAATTCTGTACGGTGGTTTGGGAACCACAGGCTGGCGACCTCTTTGAGATAAAATGGGACGTACTCCAATTTCGAGGGGTCGTCCCACTTGTTGGCGGCGCTCACCTTTTCAAACAGCTGCAACCAGTCTTCCACATCTTGGTCCTCGGTGCTGCTGAAGAAGGGGGGATCCCGTTGGTGCAGGGTGGTAGGTACGATGACCAGTTGAGATTGGGCCGAGCTCTGCAGGGGGGTGCCTTGCTCGGTCGTCTGATCAGGCATTGCTGATGCAGTGGGCAGCTTCGGGCTTCGAAGTACCAGGTTTGCGTACCGAGCACACTTCCACCACATTGCAAGGGAGTTTAATAGCGACGCCAGGTAGTAGGCAGGCCGCTGGTACGGACAGAAATGCTCGAGCAGTCCAGCGTCTACAGCTCGTGCACACACTCGCGCTTCGCACTCCGAGAGAGATGGTTCCACTAGTCAGTGCCTTGCGAAATTCCCCACTACGCAATTTAAAAAATATATTGAGCTAGTTAATTGGTTCATGACAAATATAGGCATTTTTATTTATAGTATGCGATATATGCTATTCAAATTCGATTCAAGATTATTCGACCAAGTCACTGTTTGCTGCTTTGAATTCACTTTAATATATCTTACTACTCACACAAATGTACTAATAATGTCATCATATGACATCGTCACAAGTTTTCATCTTGCCACTGGGTGGCAGCTTTGATGCTGGACGGACGGACGCCAGATTTGTTGTTTTCTAAAAGTTTATATGTACGTAGTATTACTATACCACAAAACAAAAAGTGCGCCGTCTGTCCATTAGTCTTATGTCCCAAAATCATAACATGGTTATGATAGCTAGAACTAATGAATTAATGTTGTGTCTCAAAAAGGAAAGGAAAAAAGCTTTTAAAAATACTTTCCTCATGATGATGAGAGGCACTGTTGTGGAGGGCTTGGATATTTTGACCACCTGATGATCTTTAATGTCCATCTAAGAGCACACATGCCTGCATCGAAAATGTGGCCACTGCTGCCGAGAACCGATCCTGTGACCTTTGGGTAAGCACTCGAGCACAACGGTCTTTAGTTCGCTGTGGCGGGTTTTTTACTTCATGGGACAGATGGTAATGCCCACACATTAACGCATGTACCCTCGTCTATCTCCGTGCGATGTACCCCAATTTCACTTGTCATCAGCGTTCACGGGGTGTAATGGGCACTCGGTCCTTTTTTCTTTCCCTGTTCCATCAGGGCACAAGTACCAAGTACAGTCCGCAGAGGGTCGGCCTGCAGCACGTGGTTCACCACGAAGACGTCGTCCAAATTGTCAAGAAGTGACGCGACCGCCGTGCTTTAGGAACTACAATGATTTACAGCTGCCGCGAATGAAATGTTTCGGCTGGAGCTTTTTTTTGCGCTGGCTATGCTACAGTGTCTGTATTTTTGAAGAATGAAATAATAAAAAGTGAAAAAGCCCAGTTACCAGCTCGGCCTGATACCAGAGTATGGTGTGGCATTCATCACTCGCATGCTTTTCTCTTTCGATGATAGTGTGATCTTTCTCATGGGGACACCCAAGTTGCAACTTGTAAAACTATGCACTACCTAATTTAGGCCAACCACAACAAACTCTCAACCATGAAAGATGCTTAGGTTCACAAAGTGCGGAGATTTGGTGTATGAAATTCAAGCAGAAGTGTATAACTCAAGAATAAAATCAACGCCAAGCACTCATTCGTACACACAAGGAAGTGTAAACGTGTGGCCCGGTGTTTTATAATGAGCAGAGTCTATTGAACTACCCGTTGTACAAGTTTTAGAATCATTAATCATTACTCAAGAGATGTATGCTTATAAACGTTTTGTTTGATGACATTAGCTTAAAGAATACATTCAAACAACAATATAACAAATTTGAATATAACAAATTATCGGTTGTAACGAAGCCAGTGACCAATAGCTTTGTCATTAATAATGTCTCAAATAATTAATTACAGTTACTCCTGCTTACAACGAATGCTCATATAACAAATTCCTCAATATAACGAAGTTTTTTTCTGTTCCCCACCATTACTCAATAGAAGCACGTGTTTGCGACCTCTATGTAAAAAAATAACAGCGGGAGACATCCTTGATATAATGAATTTTCGCCACGGACAAACTAAGAATCTTGTCCCAGATTCTGTCGTTTTGGCAGGAGCATGCATCTTCCGCGGTTGCCCGGACGATACGCGTAGCGGCGGTGGCGCGCACAGCGTGCTTGTGGTAAAGTCCCTGAAAAATAAACTAAAGTAGCGCCAACCCTTCGCCTCTGCCTCCTCTCCCAGCAGCCACAGCAGCGCCTCTAGAGTGTCCACCAGGAAACTACGAATGCGAAAGCATGCTGGCGCACTGGATGTGCCAGACGCTTGGGCAGCTCGGGCACTGCTGCGCCGTGCGTTTTTCATCGAGCGGCCATCGTTCCGAGATTCTTCATCGCTGCCCCAGCGTGTGTGCGGCGTTACCAGTATTTCGTATTCGGTACACTTCCTTTGCATTTCATTCGTCGCTGAACAGTTCTTTGTATCGTTAGTGTGGTGACATTACTCGTTCGTTCGCTGGTCAATTCGAAGGAATAGAAAGCTAGCTACCCCTCGCAAAACAGGCAATGGATCGTTCTACGTTTTCAAAGCAAGCGTTTTGTGCGAAGAAGCCAACCTTTCTACTGTAGAAAAAACTACGAAAGCAACTATGACTTTGGCACGCTCTTCTTGGACCGTCGGTACCGAAAGCTTTAAAAGGTCGCCGCAGCATTATTTAATACAGTGCCGTGCGCAGCCGAAGGAAAGACTCAGATATACGTTGTCGGCGCGGGGCCGACCAGTTCGAGTTCACCGTCAATTGCATGAAGCGACTGCGTGGACGAGTTAGGCCATGTGATACTACTGGCAAGTGCTGACAAAATCAGGTCACATGGTCATGCTGATTCTTTCTTCGGTCTGTGAGGTTATATGCTGCTCGCATCATTCGATGTACAGTAATTTAAACTTCTACTGCACATCGTGCGCGTATATTGACAGACGTGGCTTGTTACAGTCCGCATAGAAGGTATATTGATATGTAAACTAGTGTAAAACTAGGTGAGTTCGCTCATATTGGAAAAAAAAAAAGCGCAGCTGAGGAGGCAATAGAGCCCATAGAAGTATTACGTAAGACAGGCGGTGAACAAACGAAATACTATCTGAAGAATACAAAAAAAGGTAGCGTTCGCGCATGCATAGTGCTCTTTAGCATCTCTCTCTAGCGGCTGAATGTGCAACCCAACAAATAAAACATATATGAAAACTGAACTTTGCCCTTTTTCCCTGCATTTCTCTTCTATCTGCCAACGTGTTTGAGAGTTTAACCTCCTCGACAGGACCTAAAAATCTGCATACAAGGGGTGTATGCAGCCCGACCATACTAACATTTGCGATTGCTGTAAACATATTCCAATTGGAGACTTGCAGTTGTTAGTCCAGCATGTGTCCAATGAAATTTTCTACCTATGTTCTTGTCCATGTCTTTATTCTTTTAATAGGCGTGTTAAAATACAATCAATAAAAATGAGTAAGCATAGCTTGCTCTATAAAGAATAACGCATCTCAAGCTACTTGGTTATTATTATAAGGTACGAACAGCTCGCATTTCACAAGGGCTGAGGTTGGGGTAGTGCGATAATGTGCATAATGTTTCTCCTCTGTGTTCTGGTGAGGTCCATACCGTTTGTGTCCAGTGTTACATGAAGTTCCTTCTTTGCACATATGATTGTCCCCATTGTTTAAGCAGAATACATCTCTCTTAGAATAACGTTTTACACTTACATACCGGCTCTAGGCCACTCAACATCCATCACACCTCGGTCTTCCCTGGCATGAATACATAAGAATGACTGCGTCTGGGAAGGCAGCATTGAGTACACACGTATACTTGGGATGTTCATGGCATGACATGTTTATGCATATGCCATCACAATAGCATGCAATATGTCGAGCGAACAAAACGGCCTGGTATTCATTAGGAAACCCCATTCCATAATGTCACTTTATTGATAAACACCAAAGTTTAAGTACAGTTTATTCTATGCAAAAACTGAATGAAGGGCACAAAACATGACATTTATTCAACATTTCATGAAAATGCAGGACTGCCTCAATCATACATGATAATTATGCAGTGTACACAATAAATGACATGAAATATGTGTTAACGGTGACTTGTTGCTATACGTGCACATCACAATGACAAGAGTAAAGAAAAGCGATGGCATTCGTGGTGCACTCACAACTAGAGACAAGTGGACGCAATTTGTGCCAAACACCTTTATCAAGATTAACACTCCACATGTGGAATTTAGCGAATGAAATGAAGTACACATATTGAACTTTTGAAAGCACAGGAATAGGAAGTAGACATGGAAAGCCCCTACTGGGGATATGCAAAACATATTATGCAGATATGTAGGCATGGAACAGGACATACACGTAAAAGACATAATAAAACAGATGTAATAGGCACAGCAAAACCACGGACCTAATCATAGACTAGTGAGGGTAACAACAGCTCTATCTGAAGAGAAAAAGAGCGAAATTAGCCACTAAAATAGAGGCCAACCCAGATGTAGTTGGAATGAAAACACACGAGCTTATAATTGCCGTCAACAACAAGTGCAAAGCTGTAAAATCATAGGGCAACAATAGCTTCAGCCTCAAGACAACAAGAGGAAAATCAGCCACAGGCCAACCTAGCAGAAGTCAAAATAAAAATGCACGAGCTTAGAATTGCATTTGGCAAGAAATGCAAAGCAAAGAGAGGAAAAATGAGAAAACAGACACAGAGGCAATGAACAAAACCATTACTACACTGACATCTGAAGCAGAAATTTAGGGCGGTAAACCATCAAGGCAGAAAGTAAGCGAAATTTCCCGAGCGACGAGAAACATAATGAAAAACAGGGACACTTGACACAGAATATTAAAAATAGGCTTAGCTTAGTTAACAAAGCTTCTCATAAAGAAGTCTAGTCACACAGAATTACAACGTAAATGAGATCGAGACACCACCCAAGCTACTTAAAGGGAACTGCTTATAAAGGACCAAAATGTACACACTGAAACAAACAGGGCAAACGTGTTAGAAATTTCAATGACATTATGACGGCAACTGAAAACATCTGCTCTGAACTGTACGGATCAAAGATAAGTAATTACTGTTGAAATGAAATCACAATAGGACAAAACACTGCAGTTCCTCATGTACGGTACTTGGGGATTCAAACGCAACATCAATTTTTTGGGGATAACTGGTATGCACACCTGCTCGAAATAACCACGTCATGTCATGATAAATATAGTCTCTAAGAATAATTTTGGCTCTGATATACACTTTCTAGTCGAAATTACGCCAATATGATCCGAACTTAACGCAGTGTCAACAAAAGTATGTGCGTTACTGAGACCATAATTCCTGCATTTCAATCCGTGAGTACTGTACCTACAGACTAGGTTAAGAGGCCATACCACATATGCATCATAGAAAAACGGAAGGAAAACACGAAAGAAATGAGGAATACACACTATTTTACATTGGTTGTAGCAGCCTGCTTTCCAATGCTACGACTACCAGTTTTTGCATCTTTAGCTTCATCAGTTGCCAAACGCACATTCTCTTTCCGCAGAAGAATGTTAATTATGGTTTTAAAAAAATGCTCTCAGCAACCTCTCCTGAATGTTGTGGCAAGGTGGAAAACAAATGACAGCTTGCGCACTGTCATTAGTGGTGGCCACAATTTGACCAATCGTAACTTCATTGCACAGAAGCTTGTTGCTATTCACTCTAAACATATTCTCGGCTGTTTCGAGCAAATGAAGTACTGCGCCCTGGTGATACGAGCTTGCTGTCATCAGTGTAGGATTTTAACTTTGTGAGCACACTAGCTTCGTTCGACACTGTGGCAGTTTTGCACTGCTCACAAATCGCTGTGTGCTTTGCAACACTCTTTACCACAAACCCAGCAAGGTAAATAAAAGACTCATGCTCCATCATGCTTACGTCGAGAAGATCACTGGGATATTCAACAGCTTCTGTATCATTGCTGTTAGGAGCTCTTGCGTGGCAATTTTCGATGCCAACTAGGGAAGGAGCATCGTCGATAGCATAGCTTCCACTTCTACTGGGCCGAAAGAACTGTGCCAAAGTAGCAGCTCGAATAGCACTACGAAATCGAAGAGCTTTTGGTACTGCATTCTTCGCCCTCAGAGTGGAGAACAAATTCTCAAGAGCATCTTGGGCAAATTGGCTGAGCAAAACAAAAAAGAAGCTCTTCTCATTGAGATAATAATGCTGCAGTTCCAATGCAACTTTACACACCAAAATTATGCCCGTCTGCACAGGCTTCCACACGTGTTTCGATGGAGAGCCTATCTTCAGATCTGTAAATAGAGTTAGCATATCCTTTAAAAAACTCAGTGAGTCCTCATATTTCTGATCATTTAACTTGCTGATGCCAAGCTTCGTCGTACGTGATGTCAGTACTTTGAACAACCTATAAATGGTTTCTATGAACCATGCTGTTGTCAACGCTTCTTGGGGCAAATCTCCCCTTTGGACCAGGAAATGTAGTGCAGCTGCAGTATCGTGATTTAGCAACGAAAATGCAGGCCCCACTTTCATTTTCTCATAGTGTCCTGGGTCCAAAAAGGATGGTTTCAAGTGCGGTGCTATGTTTAATTGCAGTTCAGAGTCTATTTCTACCAGCTTCTGAATCGGCACAAGGTTAACCTCATCCGAAGGCAGCTTGTGCTTTTCTACCACATATTCGGGAAGGAAAATCGATTGACCACGTGTGAGGTGGTTCCTCAAGTTCTTTAGCAAATGTGCGGTGTCTGCCATAAAATAAAGCTTGCGATTTTGGTCAACAGGATGACAAGAAACTCTTGACACAGAATGCTTTCCCACAACTATGCCAAATTCTCTCCAGAGCGCCATATTCCCACCACTCATGTCGCTAACGACTGCATCTATACGAACCCCGATTGTTTCACATTCCTGAATTATTTCAATCAACTGTTCTTGAACTGCAGCACTGCTGAACGAGTTTCCAGTAAGATGATAAGCAACTGTCTGCTTCCATCTTTGTGTAACCCCACCCAGCATGAAAACAAGTCCATGCGTTGCCACTGCAGCATGTGGCAGAGAACCATCGGCCAAAGGTAAAGTTGGCCTTCCGATAACAGTGCCAGTCGTTTGGTCAAACGCAAGCCCTGAGCTCAACTGAATTTCATCGAGCATCAGAACTGCATGCCTCTCATGCTCCTTCATGGTGGTTATCTGAAATATGCAACATGCATTAGGCAACAAAGGCATTAATAAAGACATTTAAAATACAATGCTTTTCAAGAATAAACAGGCAGTGCACAGTGTAAGCTGTATTTCGATGTTTGCATGCAAGAAGATTATCACCTATTGAAATTTATGTGGAATTGTGCCTAGTTAGAGGACCTGAAGCTATAAGTGAAGGAAAGGTGAGAATATGTTGTGGAAACTTTATGAATGGCCGCTAAAACGTGCACGACAAAGAGCGCAGTGACAGGCACTAACACAGGCACTAGCAACACATAAAAGCTTAATAAATATTAGGGTTTACGTGCGTAAACCATGATACGATCATGAGCCATGCCATAGTGGAAGGCTCTGGAAAAGGTTTCACCTTTTGCTCAAGGTGTACTGCTGAAAGAGATGCTCACGAGAATAAATGTAACAAATATATTCAGCTACACCATTCTTTCACGTTTAAAGCAAGGGACTTCAGAACCTCATGTAGAATTCCTGGTGAGAACTTGTAGTTTTCAACACGACGTTGTAAAGTTCTTTCACTCGGAAGGGGTACAGCAAGCTCCCTGACCGCATTGTAGCCTCTGGATCCACATGCCAAACGGAGCTTGAGGCCTTTCTGTATAGTCTCTGTAGACTATTGCTTCCCTCGCATACTGGAAGTCCACATGCCTTGCAGTTGATCTGGTGACAGGTACTTCTTGATGTTTTGCGTGAGTTCATAGTTTCTACGGTTTGCTCTGCTTTTCGGTTGTTGCAGTGTAGCAACTTTCCGCTTCATGTTGTTCAAGCACTCTTCCAATGTAGTTATTCTTTTGTGAAGGGCAGCTACTACTGCTTGATCAGCATCCCAACTACTTAAACTGGAGCCTGCAAAGCACAGATTGAGCAGGAAGTGACAAAAGTTTGAAAATTTCACTATTTAACCCAGACTAGCATGTGAGGGAGAACCATAAGGATTTAAAGAAACAAAAAAAAATCAGTGCCACTCCATATTATTCAGCAGAAAAGTGTAAGCGTAACTTTTTCAGTGGTTTTACAACAGCAGTGGCTTTACAACAGCAGTGGTTTCACAACAGCAGAGTGGTTTTTACAGTGGTTTTAACAAACAGCATAAGCTGATTGATTGATTTGTGGGGTTTAACGTCCCAAAACCACCATATGATTATGAGAGACGCCGTAGTGGAGGGCTCCGGAAATTTAGACCACCTGGGGTTCTTTAACGTGCGCCCAAATCTGAGCACACGGGCCTACAACATTTCCGCCTCCATCGGAAATGCAGCCGCCGCAGCCGGGAATCGAACCCGCGACCTGCGGGTCAGCAAACAGCATAAGCTGACACTGTTGCTCAATGAAGAGGGACAAATGGAGCTGCGCAGAACCCGCAATGCATGCAGCTGAACTATTTTTTTGGTGGGGGCGTGTCCTTGATCCAAAATAGGGGCAGGACAGTCAAGTGTGGTCACGTCTCACTTTGTACTCTGCGTGTGAAGGCAGAAGGACATTTTGGGAGCAGCAAGTGTCCGGTGTACCACCTCCTAGCTATGCCAATAGTTAGTAATGAGTAAAGACATGAATATATGGCACGTACTCTCGGTTATGATGTAGAGTTATCAATGGCGATGGCTATTTCAAACAAAGTGGGGAGAGTGCCATGGTTCCACTGTTGTAGCTTTTTTTGACAGAGTTGCTACAAGACGGCAGCTGATTGCGTGTCACAAGTGTAGTGTGATGATCTTGCGCAGTGTGTAGCAGTGTGCTATGCATTACAGTACACAAAACACCGCTTACATGTTCCTCCAATAAACTTACGTTGTGAGCGACTACTCTCGCTTTACAAGAATGAGCATACCAGCAAAAAAAACAAAACAGGGCACCAGTACTTGGAGCCCATCCGCACTATTAAATGCACCGATATATCAATCTGTTATGAGCGTGCACGTAATTTTCTGTAGGCGGCGATGTGTCACACTCAAGTGTATATTGCATAGTGTGTGAGAACAGTAGCACTGAACACTTACCGCTGACATCAGCTGTGCCCTCAGCAGACAGAAATCCTCCACAGGCAGCACAAAAGTTCTGCTGAGCTGTAAATGACAGATAATCTTATTAGTAGTACTGAAGACCAGTACAGTCACCAAAGCTTTAAATTAGCACAGTTGCAGCACAGGCAATGAGGGATGGCCAGTGACCAAAATTAAAAAATGTATATGATACTGAACAGAAATTTCACTCACACTCAACAGGCACCGTCAAAGCTTGAAATGGCTGGCAGCTCGATTCATGGGTGGTTTCCACACCTGCGCACTTATGATAGTTGGAACCAACAAAACCATCTGGCAGACACATGCCTATACAAATCATGAAAAGTAGCACTCACCTGCTGAACAAGCTGTTCAACAAGCTGGCAGTGCATCACATTCGGAACTTGAAGGTGCATCTGCAACATGAGATCAACAATAAATTATTTGAAATTTCAAAGCAACATGTCACTTCTATTACCTTCTGGAAAATCCGATGGTGCTGAATCAGTGGCAGTGTGACCTAAAAAAGATAAAGACAAATTGAAGAAGACCATCATCCCTGTTACATTGAATTTTGGCAAACAAGCATCAACACTACTTGAAGCATTTACAATACGCACAGGTGAATTACAATTTTTCAGTAATAAGAATGCATGCCTAAACCCAAGCGACAATGCTTTCAATGCTTGCAATGTGCTGAACACCATACTGCGGAGCAAAATGTTGTGGATCTGCAGCACACCCCTACAGACATGATTGTAAAATATATAAACCAATGGATACAAGTTACAAGCCGTTACAATGCTTCAACTACATGCAGCATGTGTGTTAGCTACGTTACCTTGTGAAGAACCTAACCCTGCTTGAGTAGCATCACTGTTGGCTCCATAGCCTGCAAATTATAAAACATCAATGAAGGCATAAAGCACGTTTGTAATTACGGTAAGTAATAAATGCAGCAAGAACTCACCATCAACAGCAGCTGGTGTCAGAAGCACATTCGTAGCTGATGGGCAGTGTGTCTCTTTGGCTTCTGCATAACCCAAACATGTATTAATGATAACGAAGAGGGAAAAGGCGCGAGATGTGCTTAACCGTCAACTCACCATCAACAAGAGCAGCTGCTGTTAGTAGTAGATTAAGGCCACAAGATGAGCGGGCTGAATCATTGCATTCTGGAGAATTAAAAAAAAATCATTAATTATACCAAAGAAAAGCCATTAGCTATACACAAACAGTGCACAACACCTATATGCAAGACGACATGTTTCAGGTTAGTGAAAGGCTGAGAAGTAATTATGGGTGATGCTGAAAACAATGAAGACGGACTAAACATTCTCCAGTTTTTTAACGCGATTGGCTTACCTGGCGTTTGCAAATGCTCTTGACTGAAGATCGTAGGCACCGCGTCTCTCTTCAACTTTTTAGTGCCAAACTTGCGCAGCAGTATCGGCTCGAATTGGTCCGCAGTGAAGTGGTCCTAGGTGAGAAAATATTCGCAGCTACTGTTACACAATAAAACAGCACGCTCTAAAAGAAACTAAAATAACCTTTAGTGTCAACACGTACACGACTACGCACTGTTTGCCACATTCTCTTCACACCAGACTAGCACACGGTGCGTACAGTATGTAGAAATACGCACCATTTAGCCTTGCGTGTTTTTATTTCAACCACAGAGCTTCTGAATACTGAGCGCGCTGGAGCACATGCTTAAACGAAATGATGCGACATTCAGGTCGCTGCCCACACCTTTATACATAAAGTCCTTACACCCATACACACATACACGCGGGAGTCATTTAACTATACGTCGGCCAATAAACAAAGTTTAGTTTAGCACTTGAATGTATCCATTACATTTACTTTGTAACATAGTCGACGATTATTTCTGGATCAAACGAGTAATAATAATAATAATAATAATAATAATAATAATAATAATATAATAATAATAATAATATCTGGATTTTAACGTTCCAAAACCACAATTTGATTATGAGGGACGCCCTTTTGGAGGGCTACGGAAATTTCGACCACCTGGTATTCAATAACGTGCATATAATGCTAAGTACACAGGCCCCAACATTTCCGCCTTAATCAAAAATGCTGCCGCCGCGGTCGGCATGGATCAAGCCAGAGACGGAACGTTTACACGGCACTAAACGCGGCACGCGTTTCAACTGGCATGCACGTTTACCATCGACGTGGTTACTCTCTTTGTGTGGTGCTCGAGCTTGACAGTACCGCAACACTGTAAACACGAATACAAGCGAAACGATAGAGTTCAGCTCGCCGGTACTCACCTCACAAAGCCGCGACGATACAGGGTCCAAGTCAGTCCTTCCAATACGCTGGAGCCACACTTCTAGCCGAGCGGCATTGTCTTTTGCTCGCGGAAGCGAAAATAGCTTCTTTCCTCTGCTGTACCTGCTTTTGCAACCGCTGGCACAGCAGGTCGGCATCCCGAAACGTGCAGGATTACCGTGCACACACTCACACGCGGTCCAACTCCGGCTACACAACAATACCAAGCGCGCACGCCTAGCCACAAACACCGCGAAAGTGGACAAACAAAATGGCGTTTGGGATACCTTCACAAAGGCTAGTGCGTCATGCTGCAGATTCTTAGCACCACCGAGTTTATTACACGGACAGCAGTGGCGCTGCCATCGAGAGCGTCACCGCTGAGCGCGTCTGCATGCAAACGGTGGGCTATCGCGTTGAGTATTGCGTGCTTGTGGTGATGTCTTTTGCCACTGCATGCCACTTGCTTACATACACGTCACATTGTCGTATTTAACGTTACTTTTTAAATTTTTTTCTTCCTTAATTACTCTTTTGGTGCATCGCCTAGAACCGCAGCGCCCAGATGAGCTTTAACGGAAACATGAGCACAAGCTCATCTTTGCAGCCAGGAGCCATACAGCCCCTCAACTAGCGTCGTTTACTATCTACAATGCACGCGAGGGGAGAGGAGTTAGTTTATTTTTCAGGGACTTGTGGCCCCACGGCGACTCCCAGGCGAGAGCGAGCGCTCGTTATTGCGCGCGGGTGTGCCTGAAGCGGGCAGGAAGGCCTGCGCTGCACGATCTGGCGTTGCCGCGACCGGTGCATGCGCGGATGTGCCCTTCCTCTCCTTCGAAACCAAAATTAAAAATGAAAAAGCTACTTTCGCGCTAGCAGTGCCCCGCTTTTAGGTAGCGCCACAAATGTGGGGCAGCCCTGCCTATGGAGGGCGCTTAACCGAATAGTTTTCCGTGGTATCCATGTCGTTCGCTTTTCGTTTTCGACTGTACGCACATGGAGTGGCCCCCGACGGCGTTCAGCTTTGCTTTTTTTTTTCATGTTTAATGCGGACAACCGTGTCGTCACTACCAAGGTAATGGCAGATTAGGCGCTGATGGAAACTCTCCGAGACCATGGTGACAGTGACGGATCTTCGGAAATCGATCGACTCGTCACCGTGCTTCCGTCTTGTGTCACACTGCGAGTTCGCCGAACCGTACCCTTCGTGATTAGCCTATTAGCGCTGGCAACAACACGACGGTGCGTGGAATTCAATGCATTGAATGCGATAGCAACAAATTGTAACGGTATACGAAGTAAGGCTGGCAACCAGCTCATTTCGATCCGATGTCGCGGAACTCCTACATGATGCTTCGCGTTGGCATGTAGAGTTTAACGTCCCAAAACCGCCATTAGATTATGACAGACGCCGTAGTGGAGGACTCCGGAAATTTCGACCACCTGGGGTTTTTTAGCGTGCACCCAAATCTGAACACACGGGCCTACAACATTCCCGCCTCCATCGGAAATGCAGCCGAGTACCTTAGCCACTATACCACCGCGGCGGAGCATGCTTCGCGTTGAAAGCGCATGCTTGCCGAGATAGCACGCGCGCCAGTGACCGCGGCCTTAAAATCAAAGTGCACCGTTACCAGTCGAACGACACCCCCCTTCCCCCGCGTTTATTTATAATTGTTCAAAACATGTGCTTTTCTTTCTGTTTGAGCACTCGATGGCAATTCTAACACGCGGGGGGAATGTAATCGCATACGCGCCTTCCAGGCGATAGAGACGGGCTGGCTCATTTGATCTTTGCTTTGAGCAGCGCTCGCGCGCTTTTCCACGCTCGTGAAATTTGCGATGTGCGGATACATGTTATCAGTTTGGACTTGTTACGGAACGTGGTGGCGATGGCAACAACCCGCAGAGAGTGTTTGTACATTTGCTATCGCAATGATAACGAAGTTTTTCAGTGCTAAAAAGGTGTTTTAGGTTAGCTTTGCCTTCAGTTGTCCATTTGTTTAACTTGTGTGCTTATTTTTCAAATTTTCGTGCTGAGCCTGCATATGACAAAATCCTCTTTATAACAATATTTGGAGAATTTCTCGATTTCGTTATATCTAGGTTTAACTGTATAACAAATTTTTGGATATAGTGAATCATTTTTGTCGCAGATGTGGCTTTATTTAATGACATTTGAGTGTACATTAATAGCACCTAAACAGCACAAAATGTGCTACAAAACAGCCGAAAGCATTTTCTAGCAAATTTGTAGGATAAAGATCTGATTTTTTTTTTTGCAGTTGCCCTCAGTTTTCTAGCATGCGGGAAAAAATAGCTAAATGCCACTTATAGATGCGAAGCAGCTCTTTGACTAGGCTGTGTAATGCCTAGTTCACACTGAAACATCCGCTTTCTACAGCGACCGGAATTCCCCTGCCGCCGAAACGCAGCGTCGTTCGCACTGGACGCGCCCCGCGCCGCCGAATATGCCATCTACTACGGGGCGAACGCGGGATGGATGCGCTGTCACCCAGTTGTCGCGGCTTGCAAACGCTACTACGCTATCCGGTGGTGTATACTTCGACGATTCTCGTACGCAAGAAGCAAGAAAAGACAGTACTGCTTACTTTGTTGGCAAGTAGCTGTCTTGTAATGCACGAAGAGCAGAAAAACCACCGACGCCAGCGGCGTTGGTAGGTTTGTTTTGCTCTGCAAGACCGCAACAAGCTCGGTCACGCCAACAGCAAGCTCGGTCACCTCTTTCACGAAATACGGAGGCGAAGTAGGCACAGAGTAGGTTAAACTCCCGTTGGTTTCAGCATCCAGTTACGTGCACTGCGGCAAAACAAGTGTGTAGGGCTTGGCCGCCATTTTTCAAAATTCCTTCACTAGCGCTCCTATAGATCCGCAGTGACCGATTCGGCGGCAGACGCCGCAAAAATCGGTCCGAGAGCAATCGGCGCGAAGAGGGCCCTTTCGGCGGATCTCGCCGCCGCCGAACCGGATTCGGAGCACTTTCGGCGACCGGAATGCTCAGTGTGAACGCGGCCTAATGCCGTCCGCCCGTATCTCCGTGCCAACGCGCGGCATCGCATTATCCCCGCCGCAGTTGGATCGTTGCCAAGTAGGTCAAGTCACAGCTGCGCATTAACGTTACTCTCTCCCTCACCCGCAGCAGCCGCCGGCTCCTCCCAACACACTTCTTTTACCCTCTCCACCGCCCGCAACGCTCGACCGCACGTCGAGTGGAAACGATGAAACTTACACAGCAACCAACCCGCCTCCCGTGTCTTCGCGTTTCAAAGCAACGTTTACTCGAGGAAAGCCTACACCGAGTTTCGCTTCAAACTGTTCTTCCAGCACCCGCATCGACGCCCATTTCAGTCGGGTCAACAGCGTGTGCACCGCTGCTGCTTTGCATACCATCATATGGTTCCCCTAGGGGAGATGGTTCATAGTTTTTTTTTTGTTACTGATATTGCACACATTTAGGTAGTGACTAGGTGCATTAAATTGACAACTACACCATAACGCTTATAAGAAAAGTACCTAACAGCAAAACATTAATACAATACCATAATAAAGTTAGAATAGAAAACAGGATAAATTACTCCCTTGCTGACAGAAATGTGGGTTTCAGCCAGCATCATGTCAGAATAAAAGGCTGCTAGTCTATGCATTGAGCTCAGTGCTTTCATAGCACAAACCACTCTGCTGCCGTCTGACATCATGTCCGCGTGGAAAGTGCAGCAGTCTCAGCGAAAGCTCGAAAACTGGCATTTCTAGAACCAGTTGAAAACTCTTTCTTAAGCCGTATTTCCCCACCCCAAGTGCTGAGTTGCGAACCATCTGGTTAATCTCTCGGCCTTCCTTTTCTCTCTCTCTCTCTCTCTCTCTCTCTCTCTTGGGTCAAATAATAAAGTGCGTTTGCAAGGTATACCCATGGAACTTCATTTTAAAGCAGAATTGTCAAATTTGAAAGCACCCACTATGCCCTTGCAGTCAAATCCCACTACAACGAAATTTACGGGACGCTCGAAAAAAAAATGTTCTCGTGGATTCGTTGTAGTGAAATCTATAAAACACGAAATTCGGTAAGATCTGATGATTATGACTCGTCCTTTTGTCCAAGCAAGCGCGTGCAGTGAACTTTTGTCAACTCGGGGAGCGTTTCAACTCGGGGAGAGTTCCCCGAGTTGACAACTCGGGGAACTCTTGTCAACTCGGGGAACTCGGGGAACTCTTTCTCGTTTCACCAGAAAACGAGAAAACTAGAAACGGCAAAGAACAAAAAAAAACCTACACGGGCGATCCTTTCTATCAACAATACAAACAATCTTGAATATAATATTGACATCTTTTTTGGTTTATATTTCCCATTACGCTACGCATGCGTTCGTGGACTACATGCAGAAGCGTAGTAAACAAGAGTGTGCGAGGGCTTCGTAGACTTGACTAAAGTGTACTAGAATAATTCTAGTACACTGTAGTCTTGACTGTGCTGCTACAGAAAGTGTTTTCACTCCTCCTCCTCTCGCCGTTCCCTCTCTCTCATCCTTGCGTTCCACTCTCACGTCCGCTTGCGCAACCATTGCTGGCTGGTGTAGAGGACGCTGAGTGCTATGTTGATCCTCTAATGGATGGCGCTGATACGCTTGGTAGAGTAGGAAGCCTTCATGTGCGCGCGCCTCCGTGTTTTAGGGTGGTGTCAGCCTTTGACCCACGACTTGCCGCCACCCGCTAAAACAAAATGTTGCCAGTCGCGGTTCCCGTGGCAACAGGCGCCATGTTGGTTCTTGCGGCCAGGCGTTCCTGCTCCGTCGCACTGCACCAGCTGCATGTTGGCGCGGGTGTGCAAGCTGCTGCATTAGCTGCGTTTGATTACCCCATAGGCGTAGCTTCCGCTACGACACCATCCTCACGCTAAATGCACCTACAAGAACTTTGAAGTGTAAATGCCAGAGTGCTGCGTGCCACAATGCGAAACCATCTGGAGACCTTCCCGCTTCTCGACTTGCTGTAGCCAACGGAAACGCTGGGCTACACAAGTGAAGTGAGACTGCTTGGAGGCGACTACTTCTCGCTGTGTTTGTGAGGTGAGTAGCCGTTGTATTGCGAGTGGGTTGAGTATATCACCGCACATTTCGTGAAATGGCTGACTTAGCCATGCAACGAAAAGCAGTTTGAGCAAAGTAAGCACGACAACGTACACAGTATAATAATGAATTAGGCTTCGTTCGGCTACGCTGTGTGAGTGGAAGATGGTTGAGTATGCTTGTTTATCCTTGTAGTCGAAGCGCAGTTCCTCAATCGAATGATATGACTAGTCGAATGTGTGGTCCTGCATGCATTCACTCTGCACTTTGACGGTTTCTGAAGCCGTCGCTGCATTCGTCGCGGAAAACGCCAGGCCCGTAAACCACCTACAGACGCTCCCGTTCGCTTCTTCCTTTTCTGGCAGATGTTCGCATTCCTGCAATTTTACCTCGGTCGATGAGGAAGGGCATTAGGAGAGGTAGACAGACGAGCCTATGAACGCGTTCCCTGTAGGCGCTGGTCTAGCACAGTTGCAACGCAACTAACTTTTTGTGTGGTTTGCCATGGGGTATTCGTTCTTGGCTTCAATGACACGCGCAACCACACCAAAACTCGCTCAATAATTGCAATCAGGACTTCTCTTTAATGACATTGAATGCGACAGATTTACTGTTCGTGTCCGTCTATCCTTCTGTCTACCTGTCGGTCCTGAAAGGAGCAGTATATGTGCACTAAGCAAGTCGGTTGTCAGCCCATTACTCGAATATGCCCTATGTAGTGCATCGTTATTTGTGTCATCCTTTTGTTTTATAACCAGACACACAGATGATTTGATATCGTAAACTCCGCTTTTATTTAGTGCTTGAAGAGAAAATGTGTATGGACTCCGTATATGTGGTCGGAGCCATGTATGATTTTTCGTCTTATTGCTTTACTCAAGGCCCACTGCGAGGACACAAGCTTCCAGCAAAGGAGGCAGGATGGTTTGAAGACACAAGGCCAGATGCCATTTGGATGCTGTTTGCAATAAAATATTGTCACGTTTCTTAAGACAAACTTGGTTTATTGGGTTCGTTGAGTCGACTAGCCAAGCAGCAGCGCAGACAGATCGTCTTTGTCTTCTTCCACTGCCGGATCTCACCCAAGCATATTAGGTGGCATTAGTCCCCCCTTTGAAAGCATCGACTCGATGCTCGTAACGAAAAAAAAATGAAGGCATACACACGCAGATACAGAGAACCAAAAGAGGGAGAGTGCCAGTACTCGCAGCGCAAATGAGGAAATTTCGCCAATGCTTGCGTCAAGCGCAAAAACAAAAGGCATCAAAACACAGGAGACATGAACAGCAGCAGCAGCACAATGTCACGGCATGTCGCAACACATGACCCACAAGGGCTACTGTGTGAAGTAGGGCTTCAGCCTAACGACATGCACGGTTTCGGGCCGAAGCTGTCGACGAGAAGACGCTGCGCCGTCCGGAAATACCTCGTAGGTAAGATCGGTGACACGTCTAAGAACCTTGTACGGTCCAAAATAACGACTTAGGAGTTTTTCGGATAAGCCTGGTCGCCGGACAGGGGTCCATACCCACACTCGGTCCCCAGGGTGGTAGGTGACGTTTCGATGGCGGAGGTTGTAACGTCGTGCGTCTTCATCTTGTTGGTGACTGGTGTTTATGCGGGCTAGCTGACGAGCTTCTTCGGCGTATTGAGTGTATTCCTCAGCGTCTGGAGCGATTTCATTGCTTTGGTCACACGGAAGCATAGCATCGAGCATGGTTCGCACGTTGCGTCCGTAAACGAGTCTGAAAGGCGGAAATCGCGTTGTTTCTTGCGTTGCCGTATTGTATGCAAACGTGATGTATGGAAGAATTTCGTCCCAGGTTTTGTGTTGTACGTCAACGTACATTGACAGCATGTCCGCTATGGTCTTGTTAAGCCTCTCTGTCAATCCATTCGATTGCGGGTGATAAGCCGTCGTTTTTCGATGAGTTGTGCAGCTCAATTTAAAAATGTCCTCCATCATTCGTGCTGTAAATGACGTCCCTCTGTCCGTAATCACGCATGACGGGGCACCATGCCGTAGGACGATTTGGTGCACGAAGAACTGCGCGACTTCAGAGGATGTGCCACAGGGTAACGCTTTTGTTTCAGCATACCGAGTGAGATAATCTGTCGCAACTATAATCCATTTGTTCCCAGAGGACGACAAAGGAAAGGGTCCAAGAAGGTCCATTCCCACGAGGTCAAACGGTGTCTGTGGTGGTGCTATCGGCTGGAGCAGGCCTGCGGGTCTCACAGGTGGAGTCTTGCGACGCTGGCACTCACGGCAGCCTTTCACGTATCGATGTACACTTGTTGATAGTCGCGGCCAGTAATACTGTTGGCGTACTCTGGCGAGTGTTCGCGAATAGCCCAAATGTCCTGACGTGGGCTCGTCGTGGCACGCAAGGAGGATCTCGTCCCGCATTTCGGTAGGAACAACGAGTAGGAAGGGTTTGTCGCTACCACGGGCGTTTTTCTTGTAAAGAATGCCTCTTCTTAGACAAAAAGAGGACAGTTCGCGAGCAATGTGTCGAGGGACTTGAGAGTTCCGGCCTTCCAGGGAATCAATAGCTGGGCGTAATTCGTCGTCTGCCCGCTGTTTTGACATAAATTCGGAATCGCTGACTGCTCCGAGAAAGGCATCTTCATCCTCGGAGCCCCTGACAGCGTGCCCCACAGGCGCTCGAGAAAGCGCGTCGGCATCTTCATGTTTGCGCCCTGACCTGTACACAATCGTAATATCGAACTCCTGCAAACGCAGACTCCACCGAGCGAGACGGCCGGATGGATCTCTGAGATTTGCCAGCCAGCAGAGCGAGTGGTGGTCAGTCACCACTTTGAAGGGACGACCGTAGAGGTAAGGCCGAAACTTGGTCGTCGCCCACACGACTGCGAGGCATTCTTTTTCCGATGTAGAATAGTTGGTCTCGGCTCGAGAAAGAGTACGACTGGCGTAAGCTATTACATGTTCAACGCCACCGTGTCGTTGTACAAGGACAGCGCCAAGTCCGACGTTGCTGGCATCTGTATGAATTTCTGTAGCAGCGTCCTCATCAAAATGGGCAAGAACAGGGGCTGTTTGCATTCTCCGCCGTAGCTCTGTGAACGCTGCATCTTGTTCTGCGCTCCAAGTAAAAGGCACGTCATCCCGAGTGAGTCGCGTAAGAGGTTCAGCTATCTTCGAGAAGTTGGCGATAAATCGGCGATAATACGCGCACAAGCCGAGGAAACGGCGTACTGCTCTTTTATCTGATGGAACAGGGAAGGCGGCGACAGCAGCAGTTTTGTCTGGATCAGGTCGCACTCCATCCGCACTAATGACATGCCCCAGAAATTTCAGCTCTTCGTAGCCGAAATGGCATTTTTGGGGTTTCAGCGTGAGTTTAGCTGTGCGAATGGCGCCCAGAACCTTTCTCAGACGCTTCAGATGTTCTTCGAAGCTCTCGGAAAAGATGACCACATCATCGAGGTAGACAAGGCAGCTTTGCCACTTCAAGCCAGCGAGAACTGTGTCCATCATCCTCTGAAACGTGGCTGGGGCAGAACAGAGGCCGAAGGGAAGAACACGGAATTCGTAAAGTCCGTCTGGAGTCACAAACGCAGTTTTTTCTCGGTCTCGTTCATCCACTTCAATTTGCCAATAGCCACTCTTTAGATCGATGGACGAAAAATACTTCGCGCGTCGTAATCTGTCGAGAGAGTCGTCGACCCGTGGAAGCGGGTAAACGTCTTTTTTCGTGACGCTATTAAGCTTCCTGTAGTCAATACAAAATCGCAGCGTTCCGTCTTTTTTCTTCACTAGAACGACTGGCGAGGACCAAGGGCTGCTGGATGGTTGAATAATCCCGTCATCGAGCATATCTTTCACTTGTGTCTGAATAGCCGCACGTTCTTTGGAAGAAACACGATAAGGCTGCTGCCGGATGGGGCGGACGTCATCGTCGGTAATAATTCGATGCTTGGCGAGGTGTGTTTGATGCACTTTGGAAGAAGAGGCGAAGCAAGACCGAAACTCCTTTAAAAGGTCATGAAGTGCAGCCTTTCTCTTGTCTGACAGCGTCGAATTAATGTCGATGTGGTCTAGGAATTCTTCATCCTCATGCGTTTCCTCGGACGCGAAGCACTCCGTGACGTCGGCAACAGGGTCTCCATAGGCTATGGTAGTTCCGCGGAAAAGATGCCGGTGCTCGTAGTTGAAGTTTGTAACTAGTATTTGTGACTGCCCGTTACGGACACGCACAACACTTCGGGCAGCACATACACCTTGGAGTAGCAGAAGTGATAGGTTGCTTTCAGCCACCACGTCACCGTCCCGGAGGTCTTCACAAATGACTTCGATGGGAACAGTCGCTCGGGGCGGCAGCGTCACACTGTCGTCAGCAACACGCAGCGCAGGTCTACGGCAGTTATCAGCGTCTCGATCTGTTGCGCCTTGAGTCGAGAAGGTCACGATGCGTTCACGAAGATTTATGATGGCACCGTATTCCCGAAGGAAGTCCATGCCGATAATCAGCTGACGTGAACAGTCGCGCAAAACGAGGCAGCTGAGCACAAACGTTGACGCACGAATTTTAACTCTTGCCGTACAGCGACCCAGTGGTGTTACAACGTGTCCTCCAGCAGTTCGAATTCGCGTTTCATTCCACGGCGTAATCACTTTCCTGAGATCTTTTGCTAGCCTCCCGCTGATAATCGAATAGTCTGCACCAGTGTCTATCAATGCATTGACCTGAAAACCGTCAATCAGCACAGGTATGTCAAGTGACACGCGGTCACTGGGTACAGAAGTGGATTTCGGCGTTTCTTCGGTACTGCGATTATTCTCTGGTTGAATGTCTTCCGTGTTGCGTGCAAGCGTCGATGGGAGGTCTTCCGCACTTTGAGTCCCAGCGACCTTGCCCCCGAAGGCCGCTGCCTTCAGTTTTCCCGACGGGGGCTTGGAGAGCGTTCCCGTGCCGTCACATCGAAACGTGACCCAGTGGCTGCGGGTCTCCTCGGAGATGGTGACCGTGATTGACGTCGTCTGAAGGGTGCACGCTGTTGCGCGAGATACTCTTCGATGTCCCTCGGCCTTTGACCAATTTGGGGACGAGGTGAATTGACGGAAAATCCACGCAGGCCAAGTTGCCGGTATGGGCATTCGCGGTAAATGTGACCAGCCTCACCGCAATGATAGCAGAGGGGTCGTCTGTCCGGCGTACGCCAGAGATCAGACTTGCGCGTCGGTGCACGGCGACCATCGATGTCCAAACCAGCGTGCGCCGACTGAATCGCGACCGACGGCATCATTGTCTGGATCGGGACGTATGGAACTGTCTGAAGCGGAACGTGCGGCACTGTCTGGATCGGGACGTGCGGCACTGGCTGGGTCGGGACTCCTTGACCAGAACGAGGCGTGGCAGATCGCAAGGCTTCCGCGTACGTACGACGGCGACTGTCAGTAGACACAGGAGCCATTCCCGGATCAACCGACATCAGCGGAAAACGATGGGCGTGCAACATCTGTTGGACCTCATCACGGATGACACTGGTGATAGAACCAACATCGATTGGTCTTGTCCCATACATCTTTTCCATTTCTTCCCGGACGACAGACCGGATGATCTCGCGAATCCATTCGGGGCTCTTGCTCCCAGGGGTGGTGAAAATTTCGGGGGTTGAGGCAGCATTCACTTGACGGTCAAACAGGGCAGACCGTTGGTGCAGTACTTGCTCCATTGTTGCCGCTTCAGTAAGGAACTCAGCAACACTCTTAGGGGGACTACGCACCAAACCAGCAAAAAGTTGTTCCTTCACACCACGCATGAGGTGGCGAACTTTTTTTTCTTCTGCCATAGCAGGATCCGCTCGCTTGAAAAGCCGTGTCATGTCCTCAACGTACATCGAGACGGTCTCGTTCGGCATCTGGATGCGCGATTGTAGTGCACGCTCCGCTCGTTCGCGGCGGTCGGGACTCCTGTAGGTCTCCAGAAAACGACGCTGGAACTCGCGCCATGATGTCAGAACATCATCCCTGTTCAAAAACCACGTCTTGGCACCGTCCTTCAGGCAAGTGTACACGTTCCGGAGCTTCGCGGCATCATCCCAGTAATTTATCGCTGCGACACGTTCGAACTCACTCAGCCAGTCGTCAACATCTTCATGCTGCTCTCCATGAAAGGGGCTAGGCATGAGCGGGTTCTGGACGGTGCAGTAGATCGGCGTGGAAGGCGTCGGAGCTTGCACGGGATCTTGTGTCGAAGTCATAGTCGCTGCGTCAGTGGTTGGTGTCTCAGGAGGTAGGCCTCGTTGGCGGCGGCTTACTCTGTGAACAGGAGTGTCCACGGGTGCAGGGCTTGTGTTCCGGCTGCTGGACGGGGTCTTGGGCATCGGGTGGATCGTGAGACGTTGTACCCAGCACCTCCACCAGTCTTGTCACGTTTCTTAAGACAAACTTGGTTTATTGGGTTCGTTGAGTCGACTAGCCAAGCAGCAGCTCAGACAGATCGTCTTTGTCTTCTTCCACTGCCGGATCTCACCCAAGCATATTAGGTGGCAATATGACCTGGAAAAACTTGATTTGTCTCTCGTTGCTCCCCTTTGCTTTTCTTCTAGCCTAATATACAGGCTTGTCGGCAGAGGGGGAAGGTGGTGCAATGTGATTGAATGCCCAACTTTTTCGGGCAATGCTTACAGCTTGTAAGGTTTTTAAGCAGTCATTGTACAGATTCGTTCGCAGGAACTAAACTTGCTGTAGGAAATTATATTACGGAGAAACGCAATGTTTGGGGTATGAGAAGCAGGCTAGCTGAGCTATTCGGTTTACAGAGGAGATCGCGAGCTACCCGGTTGTTTGTTCTGCCTTCCTTGCCGTTACGAGCTCCACCATATTGTTACGTGATTTCGGCTGACTGAAACAGGGCATAGTGGGACATACCCAAGAAAGGTGTCTCAGACTGAGAGTGAAGAAGTGGACGTTGTCGGTGAGCTGAAGCTAGGTTTAAATTTAACCGCAGAAAATGTTCTAAGTTTTGGTGCCTCTGTTTTGGGAAATTGCCACAGTGATGCATTCGATGCGGTGTGTAATTTTATTCAAGACTCTAAACGTTTTTCAACATAAAGCCCTCGTTAACAAATACTAAAAAACGGGTCAAAAAGTAATTTTCTATTCTGGATAAATCCGTGACATACCAAATTAATCGGGTTTGGCAAAACCAGCTGTCTGGTCGGCTCCCAAAATCAAGTTGTAGCTATTAGTGTCTACTTTGTTATTGATTTTGTTTCTCACTATCTAAATCTTTGGTTTATTTCTTTTTTTTCCAACATACTGTCTTAACCATACAACTCCCCCCCCCTTTTTTTTTCGTTGTAAGCAATAATGCAGTTATCGTTCATATGAGACTATTTGTTCTCTTGGCCAATCCCCCAGAGTGGGTACGAGCCATGAATTAAAGGATACAAACAAACAAACAAACGGTGAGCTGCTGTTGAGGCTGTAGACTGACTACTGCTATTTTCCACGTAACATTTTCGTGGAGGTGCTGGGTACTCTTCTGACAACAGAGCTACGCAGTGGACGCCTCCTTAAGTCTGCTACCATGGCTCCGGGTGAGGATACGGCTTCGCTACCTACCTCAGCAACGACAGCGACCCGGTACGTTGCCCTAACGCAACCCCGTGATCCCGGTACTTTTACTGGGGAGGAAAACGCGAATGTGGAAAAGTGGCTTAGTACGTACGAGCGCATCAGCAAGCAATATGGCTGGGACCCAACCATTATGCTTGCGAATGTCACTTTCTATCTTGACAAGACCCCTCGCATCTGGTTTGAGACCCATGAGCACGAAATCACAAGTTGGGAAATGTTTAAACAACAGCTCCGCGACCTCTTTGGCAACCCGTTTGGTCAACAGCTTGATGCCCGAAAGCAATTGGCCGTACGTTGTTATGCCAGCGAGTCCTCGTCAAACGTCCGTGCCTCTGAAAAAGGCAATCTGGGTCAAGGCCAGCCCGCAGTCGGCCTGGCGCGAACGGCGTGAACACGCGCGGCGCTTCTCTGGCCCACGTGCATTGAGTCAGCTCCGCACGTGACAGCGAGCCGGCGTTCTCGTGTCTGGTGGTCTGACGCATGGCGCGGCGACCCCCCATTGGAGGAATCTGCCCTGGCGACCAGCGGCGCTTCTGATTGGACCTTTTGGTTGGACCCGGTGTAAATAAAAGAAGCCCTGCGGCGCGTCGCGATCGGCAGTCCTATGCGAGCGAGAGGAGGCCCCGTGTCGGAGAGCCGGCATGTGTGTGAGTCAGCGGTCTTAGGCGAAGGGCTGACCTATGTGTTAGAGAGGAGAGCTCGGCTCTTCGAGTCTCTGTCGGCCCCAGTGCCGAAATTGTAACGCCTCTGTATATATGCTGTACATAAACCTTGTTTAACTCACCGTCGTCTCGTCCGCTCGTCTTATCAGCTCTGCGCAGAAGCAGTCGCGAGCTGAGAATCATACGCTACGCAACAGTGGTGGCTTCGGCGGGATCGGTCCGTCGTTCGCAACAGTGGTGGCTTCGGCGGGATCGGCCCGTCGCTTCTCAACAGTGGTTGGCAGCTGCGGGATCGGCCGGCGTCAGCGACATCGATGCGGTGAGTGCCTGATGTTTTCCCCTCAGTTCACCAGACTACTCTAGCTCAGGTTGTAGTAGTTTAGAGAAGGGCTGTGTGAAGCATTGTAGTGAGCTTTGATCGTTTCAAGCAAAGTCGAAGTGCTTTGAAACCAAAGTTAATGCGGAGGGGGTAAACACGGGAGTGTGAAAAATTGCTTGCGCGTCTTGCTAGTTGACTTATAGTGGGTACGGCAAGTAAATTGTTAACAGGGGCAAACAGCAAGAGGCTAGTGTGAACGATGGAGAACCTTAAAGTGAAGGAACTCATCGAAATTTGTGAGGAACTCGGCATTGATTTGGGCCGTGCGAAACGAAAGCAAGCGATCCTTGAGATCATGAAGGATGAGGGAGTGTCGGCTGAGGAAGTCGATGAGGCCTGGGAGGATATCAAAGCACGCCGCGAAGAAGCTGAAAAGCGCGAAGCTCGCGAACGTGAAGAAGCTAAAAGGCGTGAACGTCGCGAGCGCGAGGAAGCTGAAAGGCGTGAACGTCGCGAGCGCGAGGAGGCCGAGAGACAGGAGCGCCTTGAGTTGAAACGACTAGAATTGGCAATCCTACAGTGTTCGCAGGCGCCTAGCGTAGCTTCTCCGACGACTCAGGACAGCGGTTTTAGAATTAGGGACCAATTGCCACCGTTCGTAGTAGGCGAGGACATGGCGAAGTACCTCGTCAAGTTTGAACACGTCTGTGAGCGAAACGCTTTGGAGCGGTCTTTTTGGGCGCGGAACCTGTTAGCTCTTCTTCCCGGCGAAGTGTCCGACGCGATAACTTGCTTGTCGAGGGAAGCGTTTGAGAGCTATGACGAGGTGAAGGAAGTGCTCTTGAGACGTTATAAATTGTCACCCGAGGCTTTCAGGCAAAGGTTCCGGTATGCTGAAAAGGGGAATGAGTCACACGTTGACTTCGCGTTTCGTCTTAAGGCCGATTTAATTGAATGGCTCAAGGGCGAAGGTGTTTATGACGACCGCGATAAAGTGGTGGAATGCGTTGCATTGGAGCAATTCTACCGCTGCATCGAGGATAATGTCAGACTTTGGCTGCAGGACAGACTTGGGGAAGTACAGCTAAACAAGGCGGCAGAGTTAGCTGAGGAGTATTATACTCGCCGAAAGTTGCATAGCAGGGCAGTGCGCGTTGAAAAGGATGAGAGGAAAGAGGGCTTTTCAAAGAAACCTGATCAACGGAAACCCGTTCCGCACCGTAATTTCAAAAAGGACCCGTCTCTTACGAAGACAGTGTAGGGGAAGGGCAAGCAGAAGCGGAGAAATCGAGTGAGGTTTCTACCACACAGGCATTTGAATCGGAAAACAAACGGAAGCCGCTAATCTGCTACAACTGCAAAAAGGAAGGACACATCGCGAGAAACTGTCAGGAAAAGTTTGCCTTCGCAACAATCCGAGAATCAGAAATAAACATGCGGTTGTTGGAGCCGTATCTCCAAGAAATTAGGGTGAATGAGAAAACGTGCCGAGCGCTTAGAGACTCAGCGGCAACCATGGATGTTGTCCATCCTTCATTGGTGTCTCCGGATGATTTCACAGGAGAATGCGCGTGGATCAGGCAAGTCGCCGAGGAGCAGAGTGTTCGCTTACCAATCGCCACGGTTGTCATTGAAGGCCCGTTCGGTCAGCTTTGCACCGAAGCGGCTGTGTCTGCCGCGCTAAACGATCGTTTTCCTTATCTTTTCTCCAACAACTCGGAGCAGCTTCTCAAAGAGCAGGGCAAATCATTCTTCCCCAACTTAGCGTGCATGGCTCTCACGCGATCGCAAGCGCGAAAGCTTTCGCGGAAGCTGGACCTGGTTCCATGCGGTGAACTCTCAAGTGACCTTGTCGGCGGGTCGACGGAACCCCAGAAAGGAAAGTTTCCGCATGAGTCATGTGAGCAGTCACGCGAGCGGCCCGTCGCCGACACGGCCGGCGCGGTATGCGCTGGGGGAGACGACGTGACGCCATTGAATCAGAGCGAGAGGGTTGCAACGCTCTCGCCTGTAGCGGAAAGTTGGAGCGAGCTGCCGAGAGTTGATCGAGAGACGCTCATTCGAGAGCAGCGTGAGGATCTCTCGATTGAAGCGCTAGTGGAAAGCCAAATTGAAGCGCTAGTGGAAAGCCAAATTGAAGCGCTAGTGGAAGGCCAAATTGAAGCGCTAGTGGAAAGCCAGAAAAACGCGGCAAAAGTGCTGTCGAAGGAGCACTACGAGAAATCGGGGAAGAAGCGCGCTTTTGAAGTTGATAATCAGGTAATGCGGCTGCAGCCATCCAAAAGGAACAAGCTTGAGGTTGATTGGGAAGGGCCCGCCAACGTATTATCGAAGCCGTGCGATTCAAATTATGAAGTGAAATTAGGAAGGCGGCCGGACAAAATTTACAACTTGATGAAACCACACGTTCAACATCAAGCGGTCGTAAATCTGCTGTTGAATGCTTCAGTGGAAGAGGAAGCAGAAAATTTGAGTTCTAGTGAGGTAACCGAAGGGGGATCGAAAGTAATCCGGGAGCAGATAAACCTAGAGCCTAGCTTAAGTGAAGGAGGACCTGAGAACGAGGACCTCAGAAAGATTGGTTCCGAGTTTGAAGATGTGTTTTCGGACCGTCCCGGAAACACGAAGGTGATCGAACACGATATTGAGCTAAGCGGTGAGGAGTCAATCCGTAGCAAGCCGTATCGTTGTTACCCTGTGCAACGTCGAAAATGTGAGCCGCTCTTGGTGCCGCATAGGTATCGTCGCCTAAAAGTGGCCGGTTACTGAAGTGGAGCATGTTGCTCCACAGCGCAACTTTGACGTTCGCTATCAAAAAAATAAAAATAAAATAAAAATAAAGGAAAGGTAAATGCTAATGCAGGTGCATTGAGCAGTGTGTTCCAGCTAGTAACTTCTCAACCTTTCTTTCGGTTTCTCGTTGGCGATTCGGGGCAAAATTTTGACCTCATCACGACCTGGGCTGAGCGCTCTCGTTCAGAGTGATCTCAAGGGGCAAACTTTGTGGTATTCTAATTCGTTACGTTGTTGTACGTGAAAAAAAAATTGAGTTGTCATTTTAAGAGTCTTGTGTCCCACATGTGCCTCTTGATGTAGAGGGAACAAACTTCCGATAGACACGTAGATAGGTATATGTTGTACTATACTTTGTCTGGTGTTCTGTCGGGTGACCGAGGGCACTTGCTTGTGTCGTGTGTTGTCTGTTGTCGAACCGTTCTTAGCAAGTTGCAGAACCATCGACAAGTGCTGAAACCGAAGATGGTCAGAAGAGACGAGCGAAGTTGGCCAGCAAGTTGGGGCGACAAGCCAGTGGAGCTGGGATCCGTCGTCAAAAGTGGAATGTGTTCCCGGACCAGTCTGGAGCTGTATTCTCCCCATGGCCCTGGAGGCGAACCTGGAGGGACCTGGCGAACGAGCGCACCTGACATCCGAGCCCCGTGGAAGCAGCTCGTCTTTCCGGTGCATTGTCTGGCGGCGGGGGTGCTGTTATGCCAGCGAGTCCTCGTCAAACGTCCGTGCCTCTGAAAAAGGCAATCTGGGTCAAGGCCAGCCCGCAGTCGGCCTGGCGCGAACGGCGTGAACACGCGCGGCGCTTCTCTGGCCCACGTGCATTGAGTCAGCTCCGCACGTGACAGCGAGCCGGCGTTCTCGTGTCTGGTGGTCTGACGCATGGCGCGGCGACCCCCCATTGGAGGAATCTGCCCTGGCGACCAGCGGCGCTTCTGATTGGACCTTTTGGTTGGACCCGGTGTAAATAAAAGAAGCCCTGCGGCGCGTCGCGATCGGCAGTCCTATGCGAGCGAGAGGAGGCCCCGTGTCGGAGAGCCGGCATGTGTGTGAGTCAGCGGTCTTAGGCGAAGGGCTGACCTATGTGTTAGAGAGGAGAGCTCGGCTCTTCGAGTCTCTGTCGGCCCCAGTGCCGAAATTGTAACGCCTCTGTATATATGCTGTACATAAACCTTGTTTAACTCACCGTCGTCTCGTCCGCTCGTCTTATCAGCTCTGCGCAGAAGCAGTCGCGAGCTGAGAATCATACGCTACGCAACAGTGGTGGCTTCGGCGGGATCGGTCCGTCGTTCGCAACAGTGGTGGCTTCGGCGGGATCGGCCCGTCGCTTCTCAACAACGTACACAGACGTCCACTGAGCCTTACTTGACTTATATTCAAGACGTCTTATCGTTGTGTCAAAGGGCCGATCCCAACATGACTGAGGCCGACAAGATTTCGCAAGTTTTAAAAGGAATCGCTGACGATGCGTTCAGCCTGCTTGTATTTACCAACGTAACGACCATCGACGCCGTGATCAAAGAGTGCCGCCGTCTCGAGCAGGCGAAGAGTCGACGCATTTTGCAGCAGTTCCAGTGCCTACCCAACACCGCGGCAACGTCGTCTTGCGAAGCCACTCCTTGTCATCCGTCTACGACCGAAGACGTGATGCGCATCGTCCGACGTGAACTCGAGGCCGCTTATCCGGCTGCCCAACAAACCGACGTTGCCCGACGCCTCAACACCAGCTGTCGCCTTGATCCAGGCTGTTGACCGCCAGGAATTCGGTAACCTTGGTATCCTGTCCACTGCACCTACCCTGGATAATACTGGTCCCTCGATAGCTTCTGTGGACATGAGAAATCGCCGTCCGTACTCTATTCGAACCAGGAACCCGTCTGAATGGCGAACAGCTGATGATAAGCCAATCTGCTTCCGCTGTGGTCGCGCAGGACACATCGCTCGTTACTGCCGCAGCCAATGGCCATCTATGTCTTCTGGCTCGTACCCCGCTTACAGTAACTCATTCCGTCCACCAAACCACCGTTATCCGACCCGCACTGAGTCTACAGCATTTACTGCCCCTGAGGACTACGGCCACCCTGTCCCGTCGTCGCCACCGCCTCAAAGCCGCCCTTCTCGTTCAAATACGCGTCGCCGCTCTCCCTCGCCATCGTTTACCCGCTGCATGTCCCCGGAAAACTAGGCTGCGCAGCTTCTGGAGGTGAAGCTGCCCTGTCGACCTTACCCCAAAATCCTCTGTTGCCCTTACGTTTGAACCGGAACACCCTAGAAGTATATGTTGATGGCACACCTGTTGAAGCTTTCATAGATACGGGCACTCACGTCTGTATTATGAGTTCGCGTTTTCGTCGTCGCATGCAGAAGGTCCTCACGCCCCCCTTGACCAGTGTCGTCCAAGTTGCAGATGGCGCAACAGTCCCGCTCAACTTACCGTAGCCGGTCATCAAGTGGTCGTCCTTTTTACCGTGCTTGCAACATGTCCCCACGACCTCATACTAGACCTCGATTTTCTTGCCGCCAATTCTGCTCTGATTGACTGCTCCACTGGCGTGCTCCGCCTAGAACTGCCACAAATCAGTGACGCCCCGTACCAACCTACATGCCGATTACAATGCAGCGACTTTGTTCACCTGCCCTCCAAAACTGTGGCGTACGTTGATTTTCTGTGCTCACCAGCTGTGCCCGACGGTGAGTATTACGCTACGCCTCTCACCGACGTACTCCTTGCGCACAATGTTGCAGTGCCCTATACGGGGCTAAGCATCACAGATAACAAAACTTGTCTACCACTTGTAAATTTCGGTTACATCAATCATGTACTTCCACAAGGCATTTTCGTGGCCTACCTGTGTCCGTTGCTCGATTCACAAATTGAAGTGCTTGCCTTAGACACCCTTGTTTCACCGCAGCGCACATCACTCGCAACACATTTGGGCAGCCGTCAAACTGTTGACATGATCGTCACTGATCTTCCGCCTCCGCAAGTTGAAGCCCTACAACATCTTCTCGAGGCCTACCAGGATATTTTCGATTTTGGCGACCGACCTCTAGGGCAGACGTCCTTTGTCCAGCAATGGATACACACAGGTGATGCCAACCCTGTTCACCGCCGTGCCTACAGAGTGTCTGCTTTTGAGCGGAGCACAATTCAGAAGGAGGTGAACAAGATGCTACCGAAGGACATTATTGAACCATCCTCCAGTCCATGGGCATCCCCGGTGGTATTAGTTAAAAAGAAGGACGGATCGTGGCGATTTTGTGTGGACTATCGACACCTTAACAACATCACCAAGAAAGACGCATACCCTCTGACCCGCATCGACGACGCCCTTGATTGCCTCCATGGTGCCGCCTACTTTTCTTCTATCGATCTTCGTTCTGGTTATTGCCAGATTGCTGTGGACCCCATGGACCGAGAGAAGACGGCTTTTGTAACACCCGATGGCCTCTACCAATTCAAAGTCATGCCTTTCGGCTTATGTAATGCCCCCGCCACCTTTGAACGAATGATGGACTCCCTGCTCCATGGATTCAAGTGGTCTACGTGTCTTTGTTATCTGGATGACGTGATTGTGTTTGCTCCCACTTTTGAAGTGCGCCTTGAGAGACTGCCGAAAATTCTTGATGTATTCCGTCTCGCCGGCCTTCAGCTTGATTCATCCAAGTGCCGATTTGGTCGCCATCGCATTACACTACTTGGACATATTGTTGATGCTTACGGCGTACAGCCTGACCCAGAAAAAGTTCGAGCTGTGAAGGACATCCTGTGCCAAAAACTGCCAAAGATGTCCCCAGCTTTGTGGGGCTGTGCTCCTATTTTCCGCGGTTCATCAAGAACTTCGCGGAAATCGTTCGGCCCCTAACAGATTTACTCAAACCAGATGAGACGTTTACCTGGGGTCCCTCGCAAGCAGCAGCATTCTCCGACCTGACCACTTTGCTCACTTCTTCTCCTGTGCTGGCTCACTTGGACCCTACGGCACCGACCGAAGTCCGCACCGATGCCAGCGGTTACGGAATAGGCGCTGTGTTGGCTCAGCGACAACGGGGACAGCATCGCGTGATAGCTTATGCCAGCAGGCTGCTGCCCCCCTCGGAGCGTAATTATTCCATCACAGAGCGCGAATGCCTAGCGCTGGTGTGGGCAGTCGCGAAATTTTGCCCTTACTTATACGGCCGACCATTTATAGCTCTCACCGACCCACGCTCTTTGTTGGCTCGCCTCCCTCAAAGATCCCGCAGGTCGTCTCGCCCGCTGGGCACTCCGCCTCCAGTATTCTTACACCGTAGTGTATACATCAGGAAAACTGCACAAATATGTGGATTGTCTGTCATGCTACCCTGTGGCCGACTGCGATCCTACGAGCACTGATTCTGTGGGTTGCGTTCTTTCCATCTCCCAGCTGCTTCATCTCGGGGACGAGCAGCGTCGCGATCCGGATATCAGCCGCCTAATACAACAGCTCGAATCTTCACCGCAAGACGCTTCTGTTCGCATGTTTACCTTAAAGGACCGCACCTTATATCGGCGTAATTTATCGCCCAATGGTCACGACCTACTTCTGGTAATACCAAAGCACCTGCGCTCCACAGTCCTACGCGAGCTCCATGACGCACCAACCGCCGGTCACCTTGGTGTCTCTCGCACATATGACCGTGTGCGCCGCCGCACACAGTCACTGGCCTACTGGTTCTACTGGCCTGGCCTTTCACGCTCTGTACGTCGTTATGTCAACGCTTGTGAAATTTGCCAGCGTCGCAAAAAGCCGTCGGGACTCCCTTCCGGATATCTTCAGCCCATCGACATCCCATCGGAGCCATTATTCCGTGTTGGTTTGGACCTTCTCGGTCCCTTCCCAACATCTGCCTCCGGAAACAAGTGGGTCGCGGTGACTACGGATTACGCGACCCGTTACGCAGTTACGCGAGCCATGCCAACAAGCTGCGCTACAGACGTCGCTGATTTTCTACTACGCGATCTCATTTTAGTGCATAGAGCCCCTCGTCAACTGCTGACAAACCAAGGCCGTACGTTCCTTTCAAAAGTGGTTGACGATATCCTGCGTTCCTGCTTCACCCAACATAAGCTCACGACATCGTACCATCCCCAGACAAACGGGCTTACAGAACGTTTAAACCGCACCCTGACAGACATGCTATCGAAATACGTCTCGGCCGACCATCGTGACTGGGACCTTGCACTACCCTACGTGACGTTCGCATACAATTCCTGCCGGCATGACACTGCTAGGTACTCGCCAATTTACTCGCCATTTTTTTTTTCTGTTTGGACGTGAACCAACATTGCCGTTGGATACCTTCCTGCCAGCCGCTGCGCAGTCTACTTCTGAATATGCACGCGACGCTATTACCCGAGATGATCATGCTCGTCAGCTTGCCCGCAGCAGATTAAGGGCGTCCCAAGACTCACACAAGCATCGTTACGACGAGCGGCATCGCGACGAACACTTTCCAACAGGTTCCCTCGTTCTTCTTTGGTCCCCTACGCGACATGCAGGCCTTTCAGGAAAACTTCTCTCTCGTTTCACGGGCCCATACCGCGTGCTTAGACGAGTGACCGACACTACATATTGTCACGTCGCTCCAGGGGATGTCGACAAGTTCTATTGATGTCCGAGCAACAGGGCTCTAACCAAGCGCGCCGGTTGGGCTTGTCTTCTAGAGCGGGGGTTCACGCGCACTTCTTTCTTCTTCGTGGTGTGTGCCTTCACCTTGGCATGCGACCCACTACTAGAAGCAGGTGGCAATATTCCTCCTCAACAAAAAAAAGAAAGAGCATAGTCCCGATGCTGTAAAGTTATTGAAAAAAAAACCAAAACAAAGTAGGTTAAACAATGAAGAAGGGCACCAATAATCAAATGTTAGACGCGATAAGTTCACCAATGATGAGGCAATCGTCGGAGCACAAATAAAAAAAACACAGGAAAAGTGGTCTTTTAGGAACGCGCAAAATAGGGCTTCATGCGCACCACGTGAACTATGTCAGAGGTCGGTTGTTTTCGTTGTGCCCATCGTGACGACGTAGCGTCCGGAACCACTTCGTAGTTTACGTCGCTCACGCGGCGTATTACTTTATACGGACCGAAGTATCTGCTGAGCAACTTTTCGCAGAGGCCACGGCGCCGAACAGGGGTCCAAACCCAAACTTGGTCTCCCGGACGGTAAGATACGTCATTGTGACGCTTATTGTAACGTCGTGCATCGACCTGTTGCTGCTGACCAATGTGTAGCCGGGCGAGCTGGCGAGTTTCCTCGGCACGCTCTGCAAATTCTTCTGCGTCAGTTGTTAATCGATCAGCGCCTTCATAAGGAAGCATCGCATCCAGCATCGTCTGAACTTCGCGGCCGTAGAGAAGGCGAAACGGTGTAAATCGGGTTGTTTCTTGAACGGCGGTGTTATAAGCGAACGTCACATAAGGCAAAATGCGATCCCATGTTTTGTGTTGGACGTCGATGTACATGGAGATCATGTTTGTGACTGTCTTATTTAGTCGCTCGGTTAAGCCGTTGCTCTGCGGATGGTAAGCAGTCGTCGTTCGATGCCTAGTGTTACTTAGCCGAAAAACTTCATCAATAAGTTGTGCAGTGAACGCTGTTCCTCTGTCGGTTATCACTGTAGATGGAGCACCGTGGCGCAGAACAATGTGGCACATGAAGAACTGTGCTACCTCAGAAGCCGTGGCTCGTGATATCGCCTGTGTCTCAGCATAGCGGGTCAAATAGTCAGTTGCAACAATGACCCATTTGTTGCCGTCGGACGATAAAGGAAATGGGCCGAGAATGTCCATGCCGACTTGGTCAAATGGCTTGTGGGGTGGATCAATTGGCTGAAGTAATCCAGCCGGCTTGCTTGGTGGCGACTTTCGACGCTGGCATTCACGACAGCTTTTAACGTACTGCTTCACGCTTGCTGAAAGTCCGGGCCAGTAGTACGCCTCACTTACTCTGGCGAGCGTTCGAGAGTAACCTAGATGACCAGATGTGGGTTCATCATGGCACGCGGAGAAGACTTCGTCCCGCATGTCCTTCGGAACGACGAGGAGGTAAGCGCGGCTCGTAGAACGGGCGTTTTTTTTATACAGGACATTACCTCGGAGGCAGAAAGACGTCATGACACGAAATAGATGGCGAGGTATAACGGCGCTATGACCCTCCAGATAGTCGATGAGCGGTCGAATCTCTTCATCCTCTCGCTGGCGTCTGCTCAAGTCAGATGAGCTAAGGGCGCCCAGGAAACCATCATCGTCGTCTTCTTCTTGATTGACTAAAGGTATGGGTGCACGCGACAGCGTATCAGCGTCTTCATGCTTCCGTCCAGACTTATATACGATGGTAACGTCAAATTCCTGTAGACGCAAGCTCCATCGGGCCAGTCGTCCAGAGGGGTCACGAATGTTTACCAACCAGCAGAGGGCATGGTGGTCCGTCACCACTTTAAATGGACGACCATAGAGGTACGGGCGAAACTTCGTGATCGCCCACACTACTGCGAGACACTCTTTTTCTGTGGTCGTGTAATTCACCTCGGTACGGGACAGTGAGCGGCTGGCATAGGCAATGACTCGTTCTTTGCCGTGTTGATGCTGGACGAGCACTGCGCCGAGGCCGATGTTACTGGCGTCAGTGTGCACCTCTGTGTCAGCATCATCGTCAAAATGCGCAAGAACAGGGGCTGACTGCATCCGCTGTCGTAGCTCGGCAAAAGCAGCCTGTTGTTCGGTAGCCCATACAAACGGTGTGTCGTCGCGTGTAAGGCGAGTCAAGGGTTCCGCTATCTTCGAAAACCCTCTAATGAATCGTCGATAGTAGGCGCACAAGCCCAGAAAGCGTCGAACAGCCTTTTTGTCTGTAGGATGCGGAAACGCGGCTACAGCGGCAAGTTTGTCGGGGTCGGGTCGAACTCCTTTCGCGTTGACTACATGGCCAAGGAATTTGAGCTCTTCATAACCAAAGTGACACTTCTGCGGTTTGAGTGTAAGATCTGCTGATTGAATAGCCTGTAGCACACTCCTGAGGCGATGAAGATGTTGCTGGAAGGTTTCAGAAAAAACGATAACATCATCAAGGTATACGAGACAAGTTTGCCACTTCAGACCAGTAAGCACAGTATCCATCATTCGCTGGAAGGTTGCGGGCGCTGAGCACAAACCAAAAGGAAGGACTCGAAATTCATACAGGCCATCAGGGGTAACAAAGGCCGTTTTCTCGCGATCTCGCTCGTCAACCTCGATCTGCCAGTACCCGCTTTTTAAATCCAAAGAGGAAAAATAGTGGGCGCGGCGTAATCTGTCTAACGAGTCGTCGATGCGTGGCAGCGGGTACACGTCCTTTTTAGTCACGCTGTTCAGCTTCCGGTAATCGACGCAAAAACGTAGCGTTCCGTCTTTCTTCTTGACTAGGACGACCGGAGAGGACCACGCACCGTTGGAAGGCTCGATGATGCCGTCGTCAAGCATTTCTCGAACTTGCGTACGAATGGCTTCTCGTTCCTTCGCTGACACACGGTAAGGCTGTTGGTGTACTGGGCGAGCGTCGTCGTAAGTGATGATTCTGTGCCTAGTGATCGAAGTCTGGCGCACCTTAGAGGAAGCAGCGAAGCATGACTTGAATTCAAGCAAGAGTTTTCGCAGTGCTGTCTGGTTCTCTGGTGTGAGGTTAGAATTAATGTCGATATTGTTTAGAGACGTATCGGCGGCCTCCACTGCGTCCGACGAGAAGCAGATGGGAACGGTACTTAATTCATCTGCAAACGCTAACGAAGTGCCACGAAAAAGGTGTCGGTGTTCGTTGCTGAAATTTGTAACGAGCAGTTGAGATCGGCCATCACGTAGCTGTATGATACTCCTAGCCACACAAACACCTTGAGACAGCAAGTGTTCAAAATTACTTTCTGCAATCGCTTCACCATTTCGCAATCCACAGCATGTGACGTCGACAATAACACTGGCTCTTGGAGGAAGCGTTATACTTTCAGCAGAAACACGAAGAATGTCGGCACGTTGTTGGTCGTCCTGCTTGTCGATTGCTCGGTCGGCTGAGAAGGTGATGCGATTCTCTTGAAGGTCAATGACAGCTCCATACTCCTGCAGGAAGTCAACACCAAGAATAACGTCGCGTGAACATTCACGGAGCACAAGGAAACTTGCTACAAAAGTATAACCGCAGACCCGAACTCTGCTCGTGCAGGTTCCAAGCGGAGAGACGGTGTGGCCACCAGCCGTTCGAATCACAGAGCCATGCCAGGGCGTGATTACCTTCTTTAGTAGTCTGGTCATTTTCCCGCTTAGTATAGAATAGTCAGCCCCGGTATCAACTAAAGCACCTACTGCATAGCCGTCTATCAGCACCGGTATATCCAGAGAAAGCCGCACATATCGCTCAGTCGAATCCACACCCTTTACTGTTAGCGTCGATCGGAGGTCTTCAGCACGTCGACTGCCAGCGACCTCGCCTCCAAGGGTCGCTTGCGTTAGTTTTCCCGGCGGGGACTGGGGGACCGTGCGCCAGCATGGCACTGTGGCGAAGATGAAAAGCGCCTCGGCGACGGTGAGCGCGGCTGCCGTCCAGAAGGCGGTGGCATGCGCTGTTGAGCCAGGTAGTCCTCAATGTCCCGGGGTCGCTGGCCATACCGAGGAGGCGCTGAATATACTGAAAAGCCGCGCAGCCCGAGGCGCCGGTATGGACACTGGCGGTACAAATGGTCCGCTTCACCGCAGTGGAAGCACAAAGGCCGGCGATCAGGAGTGCGCCAAACATCAGATTTCCGAGGCGAAGCACGTCTGTCGTCAAGGTAGTGCGCTGGTTGTTCCGCAAGATGCACAGGGTTGGCGTAAACGAGGGGTGGGGGCGCGCGTGTGTTCTCGTAGTACCGTAGAGGCTGCGCCGACTGAAGTGAAACTGTAGGAGGTGCCTGAACAAACAGCGGGGAAGAGGAAGCTGGGCGCTTCAAGGCTTCCGCATAAGTCGCACGGTGGTAGTCAGCCGGGGCCGGTGCGGCGTTATCCAGACTCACAGGGTCACGCAGGGCATGATGCAGCTCGTCCTTGACGATACTTGCAATAGAACTCACCGTAGGTAGTGGTGGTGTGGCAGCCTTTTGCAGCTCCTCGCGTACTATAGAGCGGATGAGGTCGCGCAGACACTCGGTGTTGTTCCCAAAAGTCGTGGGAACTTGAGCAGTGGACGTGCTCACTTGCCGGTCATACAGGGTGGATCGATGCTGAAGCATCTTTTCCATCGTGACGGCTTCAGACAAAAACTCGGCGACCGTGCTCGGAGGGCTCCGTACAAGGCCAGCGAAAAGCTGCTCCTTAACTCCTCGCATCAGGTGACGCAACTTCTTTTCCTCTGTCATACCTGGATCAGCCCGTCGGAACAGGCGCGTCATATCTTCCACATATGTCATGACAGTTTCGTTGGGCATCTGGATGCGGGCCTGGATCGCTCGCTCCGCTCGTTCGTGGCGATCAGCATTTCTGTATGTGTCCAACAGCCGGCGGCGGAATTCGGGCCACGATGTCATCTGTTCCTCGTGATTCGTGTACCAGGTACGTGCTCCATCCTCCAAATAGAAGTACACACGCCGTAGTTTCGCCGCGTCGTTCCAGTCGTTCAAAGCAGCCACGCGTTCGAAGTCGACCAACCAGTCCTCGACGTCTTCGAGCTCGGTGCCATGAAACGGTGTCGGAACCTGGGGACTTTCGAGGGTGTACCGAGTCACCGGGGGGTTTCCCGTTCCTGTTAAAGTGGTTTGAACGGACGTGCTCATCATACTGGTGTGAACTGTGGGGTCAGCTTCGGGTGGCAATCCCCTGATCCTGCGGCTTGTCCGATGAACGGGAGTGTGGACTCGCACTGGGCTTGTGGTGCTGCTTCCAGGAGGGGTTTGAAACATCCGTGAGGGGCTACCCAGCACCTCCACCAATTGTCACGTCGCTCCAGGGGATGTCGACAAGTTCTATTGATGTCCGAGCAACAGGGCTCTAACCAAGCGCGCCGGTTGGGCTTGTCTTCTAGAGCGGGGGTTCACGCGCACTTCTTTCTTCTTCGTGGTGTGTGCCTTCACCTTGGCATGCGACCCACTACTAGAAGCAGGTGGCAATATGAAATTGTCCCTGATAATCCATCAACCTTTACTGCTCTGCTGTCAAAGTACATCGTCCACGTATCAAGGCTCAAGCGTTACCACACTGCTCCTGCTGCGGCCCCGTAAACTCACCGGGTCGGCGCTTTTGCCGCCGGGGGTCGTGTTACGCGATTTCGGCTGAATAAAACAGGGCATAGTGGGACATACCCAAGAAAGGTGCCTCAGACTGAGTGAAGAAGTGGACGTTGTCGGTGAGCTGCGTTGTGGCTGAAGACTGACCACTGTTATTTTCCACGTAACAATATAAACAGCACGGTTTCGAGCCTTGCACTAAGAGGCCTTTGAGGTATTGCAGTGCTAAGGTGAATATGCTTCCTGAAGGGCGCGCAGACATTGAAGTCCATTCATAGTGAGATCGAGGTTCTCCCCCTCGCAAATATAGGCTCCCTAAATAACCTCACTCCGCCAATGCGGTGCGTCTACCAAGTGGGAGAAACGAACTGTTTTAACAGTATTCTATACAAACTCGAGTCACGAACATGTCTTTCCTGTTCTACCAAACCGCGGATAACTTCAGAAAACAACCCTTCAGCCTTCAGCACTTGCTATATAAAAAATACCCTCTTCTAGTTGAAACCCACGCTGGCGTCAATGTAAATGAGCGACCACTCAGAACCAACATTGCGGCCCGTCAAGTATGGGGGCTGTTTTAGCCAGTTCTAAGCAACCATGATCGGAGTTGTCACCACCTTAAAACACGGAGACGCGCGCACATGAAGGCTCCCTAGGGCGCACCGTTTTAACGTATTTGATCTCCTATAAGACGATCAAAATATACAGAAAATTTGGAAGCTAAAGTCGGGCTGTAACTTATACGAGAGTTTTGGTTCGCAAGTTGGCTTCACGGCACACCTTCACCGTAATGCAAAAAAGGTGGCCTTGCGTCAATACGCAAGTACTTCTTTCCTTTATCCCACGGTTAGCGGTCGTGGGTGCCGGTCTGCACGGGACAAAATACGACATTCGGATGACGATCCTTAGAGCATGCCAAAGCTTCGCTAGAGGCCAACTGAAAACTTCAACGGAGAGTACCGAAGCTCCGCACTACTATAGCCGTAAGCAAACTACAGGAAAGCCGTAACGGTTCGCGCCATTTTACGACTTCGCTGCCCCTTATCTGTGGCTGTGTTCGCTGCGCATTCGGAGCGTAGTCGCTATCGATGAACGGGACGATAACGAGCACAGTTTCCTGCACAGCGGTCGTTTCGTTTTCAATCTGTGAGCGTGCCTTCAGAACTGCGTCGTTGATATCTTTGTTCGCATCGAATCGACACGTCTTTGTCCGTGCATTAGGTTGAGTCGGTGCGTGCGTACCTAGGCTGGGGTGCTTGTAGCCCCAACCCACTAAACACCGCCGGACATTCTCAATAAAGCTTTTACTCACTCACTCAGGCAGAATGTAGTTACGCTAGTCATATGTGCGCGCTGGCCGCGCGTGTGCCTATATAATGACGTGGATGACACACACGATCGCAGGCCTAGTGACGACGAGTGGCAGTTTTGCTTTGAGCGCGCGAAGTCAAAAACATGTAGCGGGAGTTCTTGAAGATCGCGATTCTGACGCGGCCCGCATGTACACCAGACCCACCACCAGCACCATATGGTGGATGGACGATCGGTCGCCGAGCATATCACTGGCGAAAACTTTTCGGGGATGTGCGCGTGCGGACACAAAAAGTGAGTCTCCGATGAAGACACGGGCGTTGCGGTGCGGCCCCGTGCTCTGGATGTTACAAGCCAACGAGAAAAAATGGCCTAGTTGATAGCCGAATGTCGCGGCTTTTTCTTTTGTGGTAGTACGTACTTGCGAAAACTTCATTGAAGCGGATCTATTCAAGGAAAGTTTTTGTAGTGACGCGTCATTTTTCACATTGTGTTCCATGGGTGGTGGACGGGGAATCGTAAATTATTCGTTGTGGCGGAAATTTTGTTTTAGCGGACTTCGTTATAGCGGGATTCGACTGTATTCCTCATTCTGCGGAGAAGCGAGGTATTCGCTATGCATCTGCAAGGTATCATGTGCACTCTGTTGATGCGGTAGTTTATAAAGGATTCTGGCTGATCCTTTTTTAATGGGTTGGAAACATTCAGTGACCCGATTCCGACGCAATTTGTATTGAGTGATGCCTGGTTACAGAATTTGCACTGTTTGGCAACTGGCTGTTAATTTACTCTTCTACCGCGGGCGTGGCTCTGTAATAGAATACTGGGCTAGCCACGTAGCAAGAAGACCCAGTTTCGAACCCGATTACATATCCCGGATCCATTTCTTAGTTGTTTTTGTTTTTCTCAAGCGATAGCAGTTATGGACACCGGCGGTAGCGGTGGACAACTACGGCGCCAAAAACAGCCCTTTTGATCTCCTGACAGCGTGTAGCTTTCAAAATGCAGCTATACCACTGCATGTATAATGGAGTGCTTAAGGTATTACATGTTCATAGAACACCATAGATTAACATAAAAAACAAAAAAAACAGTTGTGATTTCAATAAACTAGATAGTAAGTACGCTAAAACATTCGCTATTTCAATAAATCGCAGATACATCAGTTTCTTGCCTAGGCAAATAGATTGAAGCTATTACGGGCCTATGGGGTGAAATGGTACCAAACAGGCAGTTCTTTGCTGACGAACACACCTCACAAAGCATGCATCGCATGGCAGAGTGTGGCAAACACTACACCAGTAGACCGTTGTGGTAATGCGAAATGTAGCGTTTTCTTGGTTATCTTGCGAGAAATCACCATAAGCGAGAAAAATGGCATTTCTGCTTGTTTGGTATACCACAGACTAAGAAGAAGCCATCCTCAACATACTGAAGGAAAGTGCAGTACGAGGCTTCGAGAGGCAAGGCATACCACAGAATAAAAAGAAGCCATCATCAACGTACTGAAGAAAAGTGCAGTACGAGGCTTTGAGAGGCAAGGCATACCACAGAATAAAGAGAAGCCATCGTCAACATACTGAAGGAAAATGCAGTTCGAGGCTTTGAGAGGCATGACATGCCACAAAATAAGAAGAAGCCATCCTCAACACACTGAAGAAAAGTGCAGTACGAGGATTCGAGAGGCATGGCATACCACAGAATAAGAAGTCATTCTCAACATACTGAAGAAAAGTGCAGTACGAGGCTTCGAGAGGCATGTCTAGAAACCACGAATGGAGAGACCACCAGAAATGTGAAATTGTCTGGGCGCTCACAATTTTATGTGCGAGTGCACATTGGATCCATCTATCTTAGAGAGACTAAAAAAAGGCAGGAGAAGTGACGGTGAGTATTCAGAAATGCTCCTCGACTTGACCTTCACCCTTCACCTGACAGGGTTGAGCCACGTGGGGTTGAGCACTGCGCCGCTGCTCGGCTGAAAATGATGCTGCGCTACTCAAGAATCGCAGCAGATTATCGCTGATATGCAGTGACTTGCCGCGCCTAGAAACGACGCTCCCATCGGTTTTTTCAAGAGATTGATTGATTGATATGTGGAGTTTAACGTCCCAAAACCACCATATGATTATCAGAGACGCCGTAGTGGAGGGCTCCGGAAATTTCGACCAGCTGGGGTTCTTCAACGTGCACCCAAATCTGAGCACAAGGGCCTACGACATTTCCGCCTCCATCGGTAAATGCAGCCGCCGCAGCCGGGATTCGAGCCCGCGACCTGCGGGTCAGCAGCCGAGTACCTTAGCCACTAGACCACCACGGCGGGGCGGTTTTTTCAAGTGAAGGTGAAGCGTTGAGTTACAGTGCCTAGAACACTGTAGTTGAGTGAATGGACGTTCTAGAATACGGGGGTATGTATAGGGTAGTGACAACCACTATTCGGCATCGACCAAGGGCTACCTTTGTTGTAGCCTCGGCGATTGTGCAAGGTTGTTCTTACTGCTCCACAAACCCTGAAAGGCCGCATTTTGGAGCATTGTTGGAGCAGTCTGTATCAGGAGCACTCTGTCTAGCTTTAAGGAAAAGCAGTACGTAGTAGTAAGTGGAGCGGTATTCCCAACGCTGCCCGAATGTTTTATGGGCAGCAATTTATGGCGTGGCGAGTATTACACCTAGCTATAGTATATGCTGCAAAGACCCGAAGAGAAACTAGCACAATTAGGAGGAGTTGTGCAAATAGCAAAACTATGGGTTATGGTGACCCCGCTACTAACTGTAGCGGATGATCACCGCGGGTTCACGCTTAGCGAGCCACAGGGCCGCTACTCCGTTTACTCGCGTGTAGCGCACCGCTCCGCGCGCGCTCAACTAACAAGGCGTTTAGCGCGGCGCGGCAAAACAGACAGGGTACAGAAATACACAAAACTTTATTGCCTTTGGCGGCACCCCGAACAATAGTACAACGTCCGCTCCCGGGACTCTGAGAGCAAAGGCTCCCGCATGCGGACGTTCACGATAAGGGGAAACCGCGAGCACGTCGCCGCTGGCAATGACGAGCTTTGACACGCCGGTCGGTCCCTCGCGGCTATGCTGCGCACTCTCACGATGGCCACTGGGCCTGGTCGCGAGTGTTAGGGCAAACCTCCTACGCGTGGGCCTACGGCAAGTGCGGCTCGGTGCGGTACGACCACTTCAAGCACTAGGCACCGCTGTGGGCTTAGCGTACGGTACCGAAGCTAGTGCTGTGTTGGGGGCTGGCTGGTCCCGACGAAGCAGAAGAAGAAGACGGCCGACGGAGACGTACGTGGCCGTCGGGGACACCGACCAGCCCGAACACGCCTGTCTTTATTTTACAGTCGCCTTGAAATCCTAGATGCCAGAGCGGCGCCCCCTGGCATCCTCACATGTCAATACGAAACCGAAACCGAAAACCCAAAACACAACAGCTAGCACTCAAGTAAACACGCCTACCGAGGAGCCAAAGGCCACCACAGGCAGGCTACAGCCCGGTGATTCCCAAAGGGGACGCGGACAAAGGAAACACTTAAAAGTGTGGCAGCTTGGGCTAGTTGGTATGGCATGACGATAGTGATAGCGCGAGAACAAAACGACGACACAGAGACAAGAAGGACACGATAGCGCTCGTGTAATTTGTGTCTCTGTGTCGTCGTTTTGTTCTTGCGCTATAACTATTACCGAAGGAAACACGTCACAGATGAACACGTGCTTACCCGGCGCCGACCACGGAGGAGAGAGCGCCCCTCCCGGCGTGCACGTGACTCGGCCTCCCGAGAACACGTGCCGCGCCCGGGCGTGACGCCATCACACGCCGTTGCCAGAACAACGGGAAAAGAACACGGAGAGCGGCCGTACGGCGGAATGCCCACGAAATGGTCGCGGGCGCGCCTCAGATCCCCACATCCTGCTCTTCTTAATTCATTCTATATACCGGTCCGCAAAGGCAGCCGGTCGTCGCACATGCATGCAAAGACGCAATGGGTGACAGCTAGCCTCAGCCTAGCCCTGCAACTGCTGCAAATAAATAAATAAATAAATAACACAACCAACACACTTGAGAAATAAAAAAAAACTTATATTTGGCCTGCTGCAGCGTTCTGGCGGTGTGGGGAGGCTTCGAGTGGCCCTACAGTTCTAACAGACGGTCCATGTCCATAGTGGCGACGCCGTCCATCGGTGGCCCGTCGCTGGTTGCGGGCGCGGTGGCAGCCCTGAAAGCAGTGCCGCAAAAATGGTGGTCCTCCCCCATTCGCTGTCGGCACAGGGCCGCCAGGTCGGTGTCCGAGCGCTGGCTGAGCGGGGCTGGTTCCGAAGCCTTCCCCGTGGTGGCCATCCCCTCAGCAGCCGCCTTTGCCGCGCCACGTGCATGGCACCTTTATAGTGGCATTGGTAGTGCACCGTCACACGGCACGTGGCGCAGAATTCCACCGCAGCATCGGTAGGTAGTTGGGCGCCTCCGGCTGCCTTCTTAATGTCCGCCAGTGTGCAGCCCCGGGATGGCCACGGGACACGGTCCAGGGGCAGGTCGCGCCGAATACGCCGCTGCGCCATCCAAGGTGCGTCGCTCACAAAGTAGCGTGGCACCCCCTGCCGCGCGTACGTGGCCATCGTACGTGGCCACCGGTCCCCAAAACGCCTTGGCATTTTGGGGACCGGTGGCGGTGCCGAAGTTGTTGGTTTCGGCCGCCGGGACGCCCTCTTGGTGGACTTGGGTGGTACGACTACTTCAAGCAATAGGCACCGCTGTGGGCTTAGCGTACGGTACCGAAGCTAGCACTCAAGTAAACACGTCTCCCGAGGTGCCAAGGCCACCCCAGGCAGGCTATACAGTCCGGCGATTCCAAAGGGGACGCGGACGAACGAAACACGTGCTTACCCGGCGTGGATGGATGGATCGATGTGGCTGTACCCTTTAGATCGGGCGGCGGCTAACGCTACCTAGCCGTAATACTCAGTGAACTAACCACTAAATTTATCTCTTTTTTTCCTCTAAAAAGTAAAGTTGGACGGGTACTTTGCAGTGAAGGGTTTAATTTTCACTCTTGCCTTGACTTTAGCCACCAATCAGATAACCTCCTTCTAGTTAAGTCTACCCGCTTAAAGTCTATTTTGCCCTCCCTCTCCCTAAACCCCAGTGCTTTGAAAAACTCTGCGCCATCATCCTCAACTATAGGGTGAAGCCCTTTACAGAACATTATAAAGTGTTCGGCAGTTTCTTCTTCCTCTCCACACGCACTGCATGACACCTCTTCGTATTTGGTCCGATATGTCTTGGTTTGCAATACTCCCGTCCTGGCCTCAGACAGTAGAGAACTACCCCGAGTATTATCATAGATCCTTTCTTTGGCAATTTCCTGCTTAAAAGTTCGATAGATCTCTAGTGCAGACTTCTTAATCATGCCAATTCTCCACATGCCAGTCTCCGTTTCCTTAAATTTCTTCTTAATCGATAGTTCTTTTTGGTTTGGCCACCTGCTGTTTTCTAAGTATTTACCAGTCTATTTCCTGGTTCGCTTCCTCCATTTTATATCGAAATTATTCATGTACAAGTAGCTGAAAACCTTCCTAGCCCAATGCTCCTCCCCATTTATCTCAATCGCTTCTCAAATTTTATCTTGCTGCTAGCTTCCCTGCCCTCAAATGATGTCCATCCCATATCACCTTGTGCTCCCTGATTTGGTGTATTCCCGTGAGCTGCAAGCCTACCTATTCCACGTTGCTTGAACTTCTGACCTCATGCACAAGACTGCATTGCCGAACGTCAGCCCAGGAACCATGACCCCTTTCCATATTCCTCTCACATCATACCTATTGTAATTCCACAGTGCCGTATTTTTCATCACTGCTGCATTCCTGTTACCTTTAGTCATCACGTATATTTCGTGTTCCCTTAGGTACTCGGTCCCATTGCTTATCCATACGCCCAGATATTTGTATTTATTTGTTATCTCTAGCGTGACTTCCTGCACTACCTTCGTTATCATTGAAAATCATGACTGCTGATTTTTCCTTACTGAATCTAAAATCTAACCTTTCTCCCTCATTACCGCAGATGTCCATTAATCTCTGCAAATCTTCCTTGTTGTCGGCCATTAGCACTATATCATCTGCGTACATTAATGCTGGTAGTGCCTGATCAATGAGTTTTCCTTGTTTGACTAAAGAGAGGTTGAAGCCAAGTCCACTTCCCTCTAACTTGGCCTCTAATCCTTGTAGGTACATCATGAATAACAAGGGTGACAGTGGACACCCCTGCCTAAGTCCCCGTTTCACCTCTGTGGGCTTGGATACCTGTTTTTGCCACTTTATAACTACCTTGTTACTTTTATAGATTTCCTTTAAAAGATCAGTGACTCCATCTTCCACACCCAGTGTATCTAGTATTCCCCACAAGTCTTCTTGAACCATGCTATCGTATGCTCCCTTGATATCCAAAAACGGTAGCCACAGGGGCCCCGAGTTCTTTTTCTGCAATTTCAATGCACTGCGTCAGTGAGAACAGATTGTCTTCCAACCTCCTGTGTTTCCGAAACCCATTCTGCAGTTCCCCCAGCACCCCTCATCCTCTATCCATGCCTGCAGTCTTTCCTTTATAATCTGCATCGCCAGCCTGTAGACCATTGATGTCACTGTTATGGGACGGTAGTTGTTAATGTCATCTTTGTCCCCCTTTCCTTTATAAATCATGCTCATCCTGCTAAGGTTCCATTCATCAGGGACTTCACCATAGATTATAGTTCTGCTCACTGCCTCTCTCAAAGTCTGTTTAGACTTCGGACCCAATGTCTTTATCAGCATAATTGGAATGCCATCTGGGCCTGTTGATGTACTACTTGGAACCCTTTTCTTAGCCCTTTCCCACTCTCATTGTGAAAATGGAGCCATTGTGCTACTTGATCCATTCCTGTCTATTGTGGTGCATAAGGCACTTCCTTATTGAAATTTTTCTGTCACCCTTGTTCTTATATATTCAATAGCTTCATCCCCTTCTAGCCTAGCATCTTGAGCTGTAGTTATAAACCTCTTCTCTAGATTTGTTTCATTTTTTAGTGGGTTTAGATGGTTCCAAAATTTCGCAGCTGCCTTTCTGTCCTTTTTATGTACTTCTGCCAGCCACTGAACACCCTTTTTTCTAATCTTTTCATTGATCAGGAGGGATGCTTCCCTTCTAGAGCTTAAAAAGGTTTTCCATTTTCTTTCAACATCATCTGTCGGTTCACCCCGCTGCTTAGCATGTCTGTGTTCCCGAGAGGCTTCCTGACGTTTTGCTATGGCTCTCTTAACTTCCTCATCCCACCCACATTTGGGTTTGTGTCTTCTTTTCCGGGGTGACTTGTCACGCGTCTTAGTAAGCTCTAGCTCAAAAAGTCTAATTAGATTCGTGTATGTCCACACTGTCTTATTATCCTCCGTGATTACTTTCTCAATTTGTTTAGTGGCTATTTCAATTTGCCTTTCTGGATAAAAATTTTCCTGTAGTTGCTCATCTTGTCTCCTTCCCACTTTCGCTGCTCTTCCAAAACTTAGCTTGATACGTTTGTGATCACTACCCAGACTTCTGGAGCCACCTTCGTCTATGTGCATTCCCCTGAGCTTATCATACATCCTATGTGACATCAGTGCGTAATCTATCGTTGACTGCAGCCTTCCTACCTCCCATGTTATTTGCCCTTTACACTTCTCGGTACTGTTGCAAATGATCAAATCATGCCTTTTACACATATACATGACTATTTTGCCTGTTGAGTCAGTATACCCATCTATATCTTCTATGTGTGCATTCATATCTCCTAGTATAATTATCTCGCATTCTCCTCCTCATAACTCCTGAATGTCATTTGATATACACTCTACCATTGCCTGGTTTTCCTTTCTGGCCTTTGCTCCCGTCCACAAGTACACGAAACCAAGGAGTGTCACTTGCCCTGCCACTTTTCCTTTTAGCCATAAATGTTCCTTGCATCCCTGTTCGACTCTTTGCCAACCCATGCTCTTATGTACAAATGCACCGATTGCACCCCCCTTTTTACTGCCTTCTGTTCTATTGCAATATTCCCATACGTAGTCTGGATTGCAGGGTGGTTGCTCCAGGTCCCGAAGATGTGTCTCCACAACCCCATATACCATCAGCTCCTCCTGTCTCAACTGCTCGTCTATCTCTTCCCACTTTAACCTATTGCTGCCACCCTGCATGTTAATATAGCCTACATCTGACTTAGCTCGGCCCTTGTGCTTACGTCGATTTCTTTTCTCACGGACTTCGTGTGGCTTGAATATTTGTGCCCCTTTAGGTCCGCCTATGGCTACACTGTTGGCCTCAGGGCTCTGGTCCCCCTAAAAAAGCTATGGCTTGGCAACCCATTCTGTTACCAACCCTCCTGCCCGTCGCACCACTGTAGTGAATGCCATCCTGTGCAAAGGGGCGAGCGCCTGGCTCGTACACGTCTTGGTTAACTTCCATTACGCTGTATTCGAGGTGCCGGCTCAAACCCTTGATCACACAATTGGCCTCTACTACTTCCTTTTCAATCCCACGAGGCTGCCCCCAGACCTCTGGGACTGTGCATATGGTGACATGCACACTCCCAGAGGCTTTTCGGAGCTTACACATTCTATCCTCTAGCTTTCTCTGAAGGTTCTGATCCTTGCCCTTCAACACATCATTGAACCCAGCATGAATAATGACTAGACTTTTGCCCTCCATGCTGTTTTCTACAACCTCCTGAGCTTTGGCCAGTGCATCCACCATGCTCTTCCCTGACTGTGCCTCGACCCCGACTCTCCCATCTTCCTTCACTGTCTTGAAGAGGCTATCCCTAACCCTGGCCATGTTAGAGTCCCCCACCACTAGGACCCTTCTACGCTCCAATCGCTGGCTTCCTGTTTGTGATAACGCCCCTGTTTGCTTCACCTGTTTTTCTCTCTGCCTTCTGTCCTGTGTTCCTGCCCTGCTTGAAGACGGCCGCGCCACTGAGCTGTATGTTCTTGGAGCCTCCGTGCTGTGGCTAGACACTGTGGCCCCCTGACCTCCCTTCTCGCCTGTCGCCTTCTCCGCTACCCACGCCTTCAGTCTCACACCGACCTCCGACGATGAAGGGAAGAGCGCTCCTCCAGGCGCGCACGTGACTCGGCCTCCCGAGAACACGTGCTGCGCCCGCGCGTGACGCCATCTATTGCCACGCGCCGTTGCCAGAGCAATGGGAAAGGAACACGGAGAGGGGCCGTACGGTGGAATGCCCACGAAATGGTCGCGGGCGCGCCTCAGATCCCCACAGGGTGCAAAGCGAATTTAATTATTGATGTGTGAATGCAAATTTAATCGAATATTTTTCGAATAATCCTAAACACTTTGAAGAGAGACAGCAGAAAAAAAAAAACTTGGAGGATTCTTAAGCATAATTAATGATGAGTGCAAATGAGCACAACTGATGAGAGTGTCAGTTGCACTGATATGCAATTATAATCGTGTACCAACACGCCCAGTCCTACAGTCTTCTAAACATATTCTTATCAGATAGCAGCATGAAAGTGTTTTGTCTCGCTAGATTGACAAACTGTTGGTGTGGTGCTGTTTTGTGGTCGTCGTATCAGGAATGAGGCAATGCACAGGCCAAATCATATTTATGTACCTGATTTGATGCAGACAAAGTTTTTCCATCAACACTTTACACATGAAAGGCAAATATGCCATTTCTTCAGCCTACCCTCCTTTTCCTACTGTTCTGGAAGCCCAACTAATGTGGCAAACAAGAGCGGCTCACTTTGAGGGCCGAGTTCCAAATCTGCGTCTTAGACATAAACATATACAAGCGCGCCTGAAATTTCGGATGCTAAAAGCTTCTTGCATACAATTTTTCGGACTTCCTGCCTGAATTTCAGATCCAAAACAGTGTTAATTGAGCCTCACCTCTGCCACATATTCATCTCAATGTTGGAATTGCCGTTTTCTTTCAGTCAATATATTTCAGACTGTACTTAGGCCTGAATGGCAGCTTTGCTGGAATAAGTGTGACGGGGTGAAGCATATTAAAAATCTGAAGAGGCCACTGTTAATCGGACGTTGAGTGTACTTATCTTTGGGAAGTTCAAATAGTAAAATTCTCGTGGGAATCGAATACCAAAAACATTCTTTAAAAAATATACGAAATTTCGCATGAATGCACACCTTTACAATTAAGTGTAGCAGTGGCACTGGCGAGTAGTCTTTCAGAATGCGAAATTTTATGCATGGCAGTTGCACAGCCTGGTGCAAAAGATAAACACAAAAAGGAATGCAAGCTGTGCGTGTCTTTCTTTTTTTAATTTTTTTTATCGAAACAGTCTTCAATTCCACGTGGCAGTGCTGTGGGCACTCGTTCACATCTGCAGACCACTCAAAGTCCGGTACAACTAGAACGGAGAAATGAAAAAAAAAAAAAAGTCATTGTTTATCATGAATGCAATTGAAACAGACCAGGCATGCCTCTTTCAAACAACCATTTCGAACGGTTCATGCAATAAAATTTCAATCTGTGCAACCTTAAAACTGCAAGACATTAGAGGGTACCACAGTACAATTAAAAGAAGACAACGGTGCCACTGGACTGACCTGAGCACCTCCAATGATCACCCAAATGTATTTATAATGATGCTGTGGAGCAAGCATACCATTGAATAAACAGTCTTTCTTGCAAGCCTTTGTTTAAGGGGGGATGCTACACCTTCCAAAAACTCTTTTATTTTTGCGAGTACCTCAGTCAAATTTGGAGAGCCTATGTAGATTTTACTGCTGATTTCAAAAATCTAATTCTTTTTTTTGCTGTGACAATTAGTTTTAAAGATATAATGAACTGCGACTTTTTCAATTAAGGCCTAATTAGCTAATTAACTGTAACTTGGATATTGATGTGCAACCTATAGAACCAATTCGGTATGTTCACAGTGTGCAATAAAGTATAAATCATTGTTCTGGGCTATTTCGAAGCAAAGTTGTGGGATGTTGAATATGACATGAAAAATTTCCCCATCTACACTTGAAACAAAAGATCTATTTAGAGAATTTTCTCCAAAAATTATTACAATAAAACTTACTTTACGACATCCCCTGCATTTATCTTCGAAACAAAAAAGAAATCGTAATGATAACCCAGATAGAACAAGAGATATTGCTCCGGCATAATGGGAAGCACATGAAAATTGTCGTTTTGAGAAATCGAGAAAAAACGTGGGCACACATTTTTATTGCAGAAGATGCAACAAGACAACCTCAAAACGCACCAGAAGCATAGTCTGAATGCATTCTGTGCTCATGCCTCCTCTTCACTAGCTTCCGGAGTTCCAATGAGGCTGTTCTTTTCTTGTTGGAGACAATGCTGCGACGGTGGTCTTTTTCTCTCGCTCTCCTGGCACCAGTACTTATCGCATTCATGTCCATTTCACCTAAGATTGCCGTTGCAGAATTCAAATTGCCCGTGTTGAAGCGCAGCACTGCTTCTGCAACAGCTGCTTCAACAGCGAACAGGGACGCATGGTGCTCCTTGGGGGCCAAACTCCAGATTACCGAATGTAGGCTCTCGTTGGAGTTCTGCGTTTTGCCGCGTTCGCACCTCTGAAGCAGGGCTCTTTCCGAAAGCCGGGTATAAACCGGTAGTAATGCCTCTGCCACGTCTTTCGGTAGATTGTAGGCATGCCTGGGGTCGGGCTCACCCTTTGCTTTTGCGGCATTGTGCCGACACCATGAAGTTTCACCAGCTGGGCACAGACTGTGGTCCGAGCATTCATCAGTAGAGGTGACGTGGCGGTATGTGGCCATCACAGCCTTTTGCATCTCGCCCACGTCCCCTTCATGCGATTTCAGAGCCCGGCCATAATATGTGCTCAGCCTGGTGATCAGCTCACCTGTGAGCCTGCCTTTCCCACCAAGGCCTCTTTTCCCATCGCACTTTTGTTTCTGCACCAGGTTTCTCAATGCGATGCCCATCCATTTCTGTACATGATTAATACAGTCTTCCTTCTGCACGTCAATGTAACCATACACCTTGGCGTCTTGTATGGCGCAAAATGTCCTAGAGTCTCCATCAGACAGCATAGTTATGTAGCGCAGGCCATGGCGTCCAAGCGACCTCCGAAATAGAATTAGAGCCGCCTCCACTTCCATTTGCCCCGCTTTGGTGTTCGTATTTTTTTGGCATTTGTGGTTAGCCTTCCATTCTTGATAGCCCTCACTACTAGGCTTTGGGCCCACCTCGCAGCCTAGGCAAAAGTTGGAAAGAACGACGTAGTCCAACACGTAGCCACTAAATAATTCGATAACTGTGCCCATGCCGATGTGGGAAGAATGGCCTCGCGTCTTCCACGTGCCGTCGTAGCTAACGGCAACATTGCCCCGGTGGCCGAAGCACAAGTCATCATAAATTGTTCTAACCTTTTCCGCACATTCAGCCGCTCGCGTTGCAGCGGGTGCCAGCGTGTTCTTCAAATGCCGCTGAAACGTCTTGTGGTGCATACCGCGGTGTGAGATGCCCATTGTTGCGAAAATATCGTTCATTTTCGTTTGGCCATTGCCGGTAGCCACCATCGCCCTCGAAGCGAGAAGATTTACTTCAAACGGATTGCACGTTTTCGTGCCGTTCGCGCGGGGCGAAGTCCATTCATTCGCGATCTCGCCGCACCTTTCACACTGCACTAGCACTTTCACGGCAAGTCCGTAGTCCCGATCCCCTCTGACGATCGTAGCCGGTCCGTGGCAGGCTTTGCAACACAAGGCACCCATTATCGCGTTTAGGATATCTAGATGCATAAGCAGATAAGGAGCAGCGTGGTCCGAGTCCTGTGCGGTTGCCTCGCTACAACTCGCGGTGAAAAAGTCAATTTTCCGTGCAGTTGCTGGCGCCGATGAAAGCCGGTCGAGCGTCGCTTTCTCCCGGGCATGATTTTCTTCAACTTCGGCGTTTGTCACCACCTTGGCGTCGATTCGTAGTCGTCCGGAGTTCGCTTCACCGTCATCGTCGTCGGAGGCAACGCGCTCGGTCCCACCATCGCTGAACGGCCGCGGAGCGTCGACACATCGTTCGTCGGAGTCAACCAAGGGCTCTGATGACTTCGTAGACTTTCTCCCACGACCTTTGCGTTTCCTGCGACCAAATGCGTGCACGGTCCGATACTTTTTTGCGTTTCCAGACATGGCGATACGATCAGAAGCTTCAGAGTGCTCTGCCGATTTCGAGGCGTCACAGCAGTAACCCTTTCAAAATGGCGTCGGGTCGCGTATGCAGACGCAAGCCGCGAGCTTCCAGCCAACCGGAAAGCGCCATTTCAGTCACGTGCGCCGTTTAGCCAATGGCAGTGAGCCCGGCTCTTCGTCTTTGAGGCCCCGTTTTTCGAGCCGGGGAAACGCTCAATGTTGCTTACTGAATAAAAAAAACAGCTGAAAACGCGTTCTTTCAAACAAGACCAAAATGGCGCCGATAGAGTGCGTAGTTCCCGCGTATCGTAGAGCCGAAACCTGCGCTATTCGCCTTCAATTTAAAGGGCAGGACGCCCGTTTTCGGTTTTTTAAGGTTGAATAACGATAAAAGTTGATGGTATTCGGCTATGAAATTTTGTAAATAGGTGCGCAATGATGTCGGGAACGCGAAAAGAAGGTCCGCGAAAACTCGATTTTTTGGCTGATTTTCGGTCCCGAAGTGCCGCGTCCCCCCTTAACGATGGTTTCCCAAAACGGCACTATAGAAGTTTCCTGTGCTCATATGATGGGTGACAAATGCCCACTGGCCACAGAAACAAGTGACTGCCGTAATTAAAATCAAATTGTGACATTTTATGCGCCAAAACCACAATGATAGCTCGAGGAATAAGTGTCACCACCTAGGGTTCTTCAAATCACACCTAGGTCTAAGCACATTAGTGTTTTTTATGCATTTTGACCCTGTCAAATTGCGGCGATTGTGACCGGGAGTTAGGCCGCAGCCTCGGCAGTGCAATATCATAGCCATTGAGCGACCACCAGAGATGCCAAGGGAATACAGGCGAATTTTGTTAAACAGAACACGCAGGGACCAGGAAATTTTTTTTTTGGATTTAGCAGGAGTTCCACTTAATTAATGAGAGATGAACAGGGGTGAAAGAATTCAACTACAAAACCAATCATATTAGATGCAGTTATTCCGTTTACGCAGCAATTTCATTTACAAAGATTACCGTTCACTGATAGTCTACAGTGCTAACTGTGGACAAAAAGTACAGGTGTTCACACCGATTTCCAAAGTCACGCTACTTAGAGCTGCAACATCCGATCAAAGTAGCAAGAAGTAAAACAATACCAATGTTGCCAAGATGCACTAATATATACAAGAAAAGCTATAGGTGTCAATTACACTCAAACCTCAATATAACAAACCCTGATATAATGATATTATTGGTTATAACAAAGTAAATGAACACTCTTGCAATAGATACAGTGTTAAGATTGTACATTTATATCGAATTTTCGGATAGAACAAACTTATTTTCATGTAAGATAATACTTTGTTAAAATGAGATTTGAGTGTAAATTGAATTGACATGAACCTCAAAAATATGGTTGGTTACGTACTGAAATTTTGACAACCGGCCAGGAGGGGGCTAAAGTTGGAAAAACCAAAATGTTTGTTGCCAAGCCGAGCAGTGTTCACAAAAAAAGAACACAGCGCTTATTTCGCGAGGCAACATTTCCGTTGGGAAGTAACACTGACACGTTACCAGAACGGCAACTCGTCAGTGCCACATGCTCAACGAATTCATTTGCCACGATTGTAACCCCAAGCATTCATTGCGGAATGCCTGGATGACTTGACCGTGGTGGCCGGCGCTGTAAGCTTTTTCGCAGAATGTGAAAGCTCTTAGCTCAATGTCATGCAAGTGCAACATCGACTGAATTCACTAGCGAGCTGAAAACGGGCCTGCTCAATAAGGCAGAAAGCTGGCTTCAAGACCAACAATAAAGCATAGAGATCTGCCTTCAACAAGCACATAAAGTAAAAAAAAAAGCATTGTAGACTTTTGATCTTCTTATCAAGTGAAAAAATTGTGCTGTTTTATACTTTACCAAACCCAACCAAGCAGACCGACATTTTAGTAACCAACAAGTAAAATATAAATACAAAAGTTTTTAGATGCAATGTTTTATTTTATTTGAGGCTATTAAGAAACTTATGCAACATTTTTTCAAATAATTTTCTAAGAAAGTTTGTAGACAATCAGTTTCTGAAATTTCTCTGTAAAGAGTGTCAATGGCTTCAGCATGATCCAATAAATTTAATAATTAAAATCTGCACCCTGTAACCGGAACTGTGAGACTTGAGTTGACACCCAAACGAGTTTTCCTGGAAATGATCTTCAAAGATGAAATGATGAAGTTGGTATTATTGAATTTCTTCACTTGTGCAGAAGCCACTGATGCTACCTATTTTAGTAACATGTCAGAAAGTGAGCCTGTTCAGCAGACGTTTGTACAGCATCTAAGTTTGGATTGGCTTGGCTCACCTCCTCAAACTTGTGGTACTGGCGGATGTAGAAGTCACCATAGCGCCTGGCCACCTTGGTGTCAGCTATGTGTATCATGTCCTGCAAAGGAGACCGCAATCAGACATTGCATAGCAATGTTTGTACAAGCTATTACCACTGTGTCTAGTGAGATCACAATGGTCTGGCATGGAAAAAATTGTTGAGGTGAATTGTTAGAAAAAAGGCATGAGTGAATATTCAAGCTCTTCAAACGCTTGCACGAATACTCGAACCTCATTATAACAAGCTTGCATCTTACATGAAAATAAGTTCGTTATATCCAAAAATTCATTATGAAGGTTTATTTTTAACACTAAATTTATTGCGAGACTATTTTTTGCTTACTTCTTTATAACCAATATTTCATTATATCCGGATTCGTTACATCGAGGTTTGAGTGTATTACTGTATAGACATCCACTATGCTGCACAAAAACACCCCTGAAAAGGTGGTTTTACTGCAGCATGAGGGTACTATGTCGTGAAACCACTAACCTCCAAGGCAAACCTACACTGTCAAGAAGCCACACATTCAGGTTAATTAAATTTGCATGTTACCCACGCCAACTCGGGTATTTGTAATATGTGCCTGTGCACATACTTAATGGGAAGTTACATAACTACGCATGCAAATTCTTCCAACCTCATGTGCCTTCCAATACCCACTGCACCAAAGTTTCTGCTCCGCAAGCAGGCACAATCAAGCAGTCTGGCACGAGCTTGCGGACTCTGCAAGAACTGTGTCCACACCTGTGCATACGATCGTGTTGGTCGCCGTACTAAGGCACCAGCCGTCAAGAAAGCTTGGTGCCAACTCTCTGGGACGACCTTCGCAATGGCAGACTTCACAGGTGGATCACCAGAACGGTGACTCACCAATGAGACACAACCAAAGGGACTGATCTTCCACAGACGTAACTCCCAATGTGCAAGTTGACACATTCGGATGACTTGACCGTGGTGAATGTAAGCTGCGTGCCGTTCCCAGGCAAGTGAAACGCAACAAAATCTCAGTAATTGGCAATGAAACCAACACTTGCAAGGGCCAATAAAGAGAAAAAAATTATGTTTCTTGTATTAGAAAGTTTCAATTTCACAATACCGAACAGCACTCTGATCTTAAAAACATGGTTATTAAGCACAGAAAAATCAAATACAGGTGATGAAGACACCCATTTGTAACAGGCATCTTTTCGTGGCAAGAGTAGTGCTATTGGTATCGCGAAACAGTAATTACACCTTTAATAATTACACATTCAATTTAAAATTGCACCTTTATATTTGCAGGGTTTTGCATACCAAAACCACAATATGATTACGAGGCATGTCATAGTGAAGAGCTCCGGATAAATAGATTGTCTGGTGTTCATCAACATGCAGTGCTATCGCACAGTACACAGCCATCTGGCATTTATGGCTCCATCGAAACTTGACCACCATGGCTGGAATCGAACCCGCGACTCTCACGTGAGCAAACGAGCACCCTTTAAAATCACTGAGCCGCCATGACATACCTGCTCACACATTCCGCATTGCACGAAATTCTAATGTGACATTGGAATCATCCAAAACTTAGGCGAAGACACTAAAGTTCACACTTGCAGCCAAAGACACATTGAATTTGAAGAAGTGGCACGTTCTCACACTCACCCTGTCAATGAAGAAGTCGACATCCGAGCCTGACTGGAATTCACCATCCAAGCTGCTCGAGCCTTTGGTCCAGACGACGTTCTTCATTTTGTGCTGTGACAATGAACAAGCAGGCAAAGACATTGCTTCAAAAACCAACAACAAAAGTGCAAGAGCTCAAACAACGAAACGTGCCATGCTAAATGGTGCAAAGCCAGCTATTTTAACCGCAATGCAAATTTTTTGGGGTTCCCGACTTTTTTTTTGTTTGGTACCGATTGTTCAAGTTGAAAGTACAATCACCGATCATGCCCCTATTAGCCCCTACACAATTCTATGCAGCTTACTACGCCATAAGGCCAATCTGCGTGAACAGTAGACAGTCCATTAACAAGAAGCAGGCACAGAAATGGCAACCAACTAATCTTGAGAATTAGTGAATACTAAATGCTCAAATACCGCAATGACGTGTGCATCAGCTTTGACTCTGCGCTATTAACCGATAAGAAATTGCTTACCGAATTGCTAACTGTATGCAACCAACAAAGGTCTTACTTTTCACTATTGCTTTGTTGCTGCAAAATTTCACTCATATGACCAATATTTCAAACAATAAACTCTACTTGTAAGTAGCATCCGGTTCCATTGACTTATCTGCATCCTGCTTTTCGCCCAAGAATAAACGACCAAGTCGTAGAAGCTTGATGGCCATGGTGAACAGCGAGTTGGCCTCGAGGTAGCTAATTTTGCTTCTAGAGATAGCTGAATTTTACTTTTGTTCTGGAGTAAAGACTTGAAGCATGACAAACAGTGAATGAAGGGGCACTGGTTAGTCTAAGCACAGTGTGATTTTTTTCAACGTAAGCCACTGTACTCACCTTGAAGCTGAGGAGGTGACAATGGAAGTTCCTAGTCTTTATCTGCACAGACAAGAGGGAACAGTCAAGCATTTCCTTTTTACCGATCCTTCTTAAGTCTGGTGTAATTAACATCAGTACAATCTTCAACTAACAATTTGGGTGCCGATTGACACGACTGATTATTTCAATAACTCTGTGTTAAGTACACTTGCCCCGTGGGATTTTAAGGACAACTACAATATCACATAAGATGATTCTCAAAGTCAATCCGTGCTTTACAACCACATGGTGACCATGAACTTGACAGAAATAACAATGGCTTAGCTTTGTGACGCTACTGGTGGCTCTTCAACAAAACTACTAAAGTCTGCAGTGCTTTAGACAAATATCTACCGTATAAACCGGAATATAGGTCGAGATATATTCAATAAAACAACGAGCTAAAGTCGCCCCTCGTGTTATATAGCAGTGTCTAGCCGACAGTGCACCGCTATCTGGCAACATGTGGCTTGCATGTGCATGAGAAGCTGGACACGGCCATATTCGCGTTCAAATCCAATAGTAGCGTGTTTTTTTTTTCTCTCTTGTCTGTTTTTTTGTGTTCGTGATTTGCCTCTGTTCTGTTCAAAGTTCTCGCTCCGCTTTAAGGGGGAACGTGGGTTCTAGAATTTTTTAAAATTTTTTGCTCAATCTTAACCAAACTTCATTACCTAAGCTAGTTTTTCATGCTGATTTCAAATCTCTAATTTGTTTCTTAATATTTCAAGTGGTTTAGAAAATATGAAGGTCTCAATCTTCATTGATTGCGTACTTCTTACGGGACTTCTTGGCAATTTATTCTTGCTAAATCCAAAAAGTGAATGCATAATCCCAATGCTGGAGACTTGCTGTAGGGGGTGATGCTATTTTTATCAATTTGAAGGCATGTTATAAGCAAGAAAACGGACAAACACTTATAGTCACTATATTACAATAAATTTCTCTCACTAAAATCTTCAATGGTAATTTTTGAAGTGCTACTAGAGAAATAGAAATAGCATCACCCCCCTCGATCATGTCAAGACGAATAAAATGATACCAACTTTGTCGCATTCACTCAAGTTTAACATAGGAAAACCCCCCGTAAGGCCGAGTGCAATGTGCAAAAACATCGAACTGAGAAAAACGTGTTTGAAGTTTCTAGCAACTTTAACTTTTGCTAAAGTGAAGCTACAGCGATATTAATGACATCAATCTTTAGCTCTATATTATAGGATAAATGGCCATTCTAAATTTCACTGTACCCAACCAGAATACTGCTCACAGCTTGTTCTAGAATTATAAAATAGTCATTGACTCAGCATGAGAACTATTATTTTTTTACTTTGTGGTCGTTCCAGTGCCTTGCAAGTGAAAGGAACACAAAAAAATCATGTAATAATGTTGTCCTTGGATAGACAATAGATTTACACAATGTTTAGGTCTAAAACCAAGAATTTTAATTTTTGCGAAAATTCCGACTATTTGCCATCATGACTGTTTACAGCAGACCAGGGCTGTAAGCAGAGTCCCCTGCTGGCTTGTGACGCTTTGAAAGTCTTTCCTTTATTGAACTGCTGTCGAGATGCTCTCTTCCCGATTTTTGCAGCCTGCCCTTGTCCTTCTCAAGGCTGCGACGCACCAAGTTATTGCCAGCGCTGTAGCCCAGCTTCTCGGCAATTCCCACGTTGCTCTTGGTTGTGCCTTGGTTGAAGCGGCTGATGGCTTCGGCAACTGCCCTTTCAATGCTCCGCAAGGATGCATGCTGAGTTTTGGGGGCTTGCTGCCAAATCATAGCGTGTAGGCTCTCACTTGGGTTCTGGGTGATCCCATCGCTGCACCTTTCCAAGAGGGCATTGTCGCTCAGCCGCCTTAACACAGGCTCCAATGCCTCAGTTACGAAATCAGGCAGGCTGTCCTTGTATGGTGGCGGCTTCTCATTTTTCGCAAGAGCTCTCTGAAATTTGCACCAGGATTCAGGGCCTTCAGGGCAAAGGTCATGCTTTGGTGCCTCGTCAGTTGAAGACATGTGGTTCAAAGTTGCCAGAACAGCCTTCTGCATACCTGGAACATCGTTCCTGTGGCTTCTCAATGCGTAGCCATAGTATGAGGTGATCTTTATCTTTTGTTGCGTAAGTCTGCCCTTTCCACCAAGTGAGTCACCTTGAGCTTTTTTTTTTTCTTTACAAGGGTACGTAAGGCAGCTCCCATACGCTTGTGTACATGATTTATGCAGTCTTTTTTGGCCACCTTTATGAAGCCGTACACCTCTTTTTCTGTGAGTGCATGGAATGTCCTGCTGTCGCCGTCCGACAGCATTGTCGTATAACGAAGCTTATGCTTTTCAAGTGGCCGCTCAAACAAGCGTAGTGCTGCCTCCACTTCCACCTGGCCAGCATTACAATCAACATTCTTCTGGCACAGAGGGGCATGCTGAATGAGCCAGGCAGAATGTCCTGCTTCTCCTTCCTTGGGTACTGTGGTGCAAGCCAGGCAAAAGTTCGATAGCACTATATGGTCTATCACGAGGCCACCATACATCTCAACAATGCAGCCAACACATATATGCGAGCTATGTCCACGCGTAAGCCAGGTGCCATCATAAATGACGTCGACGTTTCCGGGCGCGTTGCCGAACTCTGCATAGAGCTCCTTGACGCGAGCAACGCTCGCCGCTTCGCATTCGGCAGCAGTCGCACAGCACGCTTCTTTCATTATATTCATGTGGCTTTGGTAACTCTTGTGGTGAAGCCCTCGATGCGAAATATTCATCCCGGCGAAGAAGTCTGACAGAGCCGTTGCCTCCTTGCCGATACTGTTGATGGCCTTCATGGCATGCATATTAACTTCAAACGGCCTTATTTTGGCGTCGGTCTTGTCGGCTATACGTAGGGACGAAAAACGCTCTTCGCGAAAGTCACAACTGCCGCACGTGACTATGAGCTTCGAACACAGCCCGTGCTCTTTCTTGGCCTTTGAAATAGGGACGCTTCTTTCACCGCATTCTGGGCACGCGACAAGTCCAAATAACGAGCGTATCGCCGTCAGATCAACAATAACAAATTCTGTCCCGTTTTCTTTGCCACCATCCTCCAGATCAATATCTAGTAAATCGAACTTACGTTCCGTCGCGCACTGCGATGCGAGTGATGCCTTCAAGCCCGCTGCATTTCTCGCGCACTCAGCAAACTCGTCCGCCGAATAAAACGCCTTGTCAATGCTGTCTAGGATGCTGCTGGAAGTGCAAGATGACGATCCGACGACGACACAATACGATGAGGTGCTGCTGCAAGGCACAGAAGAGTGCACCGCTTCGGACACAAGCGGCTGCGGCGGCATCGGGCGAAATCGGCTGCACAGTGTCGGCTGCTTTCTTCTGGCAGGCGTTCCACGTGAGCCCCCGCTTCTTGCCGTACGCTTGGCGCGTCTTCTTCTTTAGACGAGCGTCTCCAATCATGCCGACAAAAGTCATGCCGGCAAAAGACGGAAAGTCGGTGCATCGGTCGCGTAGCACAAGCAGGCACGTGCGGGAAGCAGACGAACAACGTGTGCGAACGGGAACCGGCGGCCGACGAACAATATACAAAAAAAAGTGCGGGTAACTTTGGCCGCATCAGCCAATAGGAAGCGAGGAACAGGGGACTTGCCTGGTGCGCCCGCGCTCCGGCCAATCAGCGGCCCGGAAGGGGGCCCCAGAAAAGGGGCGAGGGCAGCCGTTCTGGTTAAGCGACGCCAGTTTGAAGAGTGGCAAAATGCGCACAAAGAAATCAGCTTCAAAACAAGCCCAAGATGGCGGCGATCGGCCGACTGCCTCACCGCCGGCGCGCGCGGGAAGTTTGAACGAATTTGACCTGCCGTGGGTTGTTTTGCGGCGCCCGCGGCAACTTCAGAATCAATTTTAATCCATTTACTGATCGAATTCAACGTTCACAATTTAAGGACACGTGTTTATAGGTCTAAAAATTTCAAATATCGCATTTTCTCAAAATCGACTTTTGGGCCATTTTTCACCATTCTAAGACCCGCGTCCCCACTTAACATTGTGTTTCATTTTTGTGGTCTTTTTTTCGTTCACTGAATATGAGTAGCAGTGCTAGAAGGCAGTACTCAGCTGCGTTTAAACTAGAGGTTGTTGAGTTCGCAGAAGCGAATGGGAATATGGCTGCTCAGCGCCCCTTTGGTGTATCAAAAAAAAAAAAGCGTGCGCTATTAGAGGGTGCAAAAAGGGAAGCTGCAGATGTGCGATCCTCGAAAAACGTCATTTCGTGGGCGAAGTGCGGTTCATCCACAGCTGGAGGATACGCTAGGGAAGTTTGTATGGGAAGTTCATGCGTGGTCGCTGCCAGGGACCGTGGATACCATTCGCAAGAAAACTGTAGAACTCGCTCGAGAAGCTGGGCTCACGAGAGAAGACTTTCGTGCACCAAACTCTTGGGTGCGTCGATTCATAAGATGCAAAGGATGTTCTTTCCGTTGGCGCACATCCATCTGTCAGAAATTTCCAGACGAGTTTGAGGACAAGCTTATAAAATTTCAGGGCTTCGTGAACCGGCTTTGGGAGTAGAACAACTACATGATGGGGCAGATTGACAATGCCGATGAGACTCCCGTGTGGTTTGACATGTCTTCATTGACCATGATCATGCAGCGCGGCGCCAAGGATATGCAGCTGTTGTCCACTAACAACGAGCACTCGCACTTCACTGTCATGCTGGCATGCATGGCAGATAGTAGAAAGCTTCGGCCCTTCATCATTTTCAAATGTAAGATGATGCCCAAGGAAGTGTTCTTGCCCGGTGTTGTCGTTCGCGTCAACAAATAGGAATACATGGACGAGGCCACGATGCTCGAATGGATACGTGTAGTCTGGAACCGTCAGCCACGTGCACTGCTGCGTCTTTGCAGCATGCTGGTATTAGATGCGTTTTGTGGTCACTTAACAGACGCTGTGAAACGCCCACTGGGCGATGGCAAAACGGACCTCGCCGTGATACCCGGTGGTATGACGTCCACCCTCCAACCGATCGACGTTGTGTTAAACACGCCCTTCAAGGACCGAGTGGGGCTGTAGTACCAAAAGTGGATGTTTGGCGACAACCCAAAGACACCGACGGGCTGCCTACAGATGCCTCCGCTTGCGACTGTTTGTGGCTGGGTGCTTTCTGCCTGGTGTTCCTTGCCAGATTCTATGGTGGAAAATGCTTTTAAGAAATGTTCTATCAGCAACTCGCTGTATGGCATGGAAGACAACGCACTGTGGGAGGCGGCCAGCGACTAACTCTCGCCTTCAGAAGACAGTGGTGCTTCGTCTGACGAATAGGAACAGTTGCGATGGTGGGTGAGGGGAGCTCCGACGATCGGGGTGCAGTGCACCCAATTAGCAAGTATAGTCGAGCCCACATATAACGGCCCCACTTAAAACGAACAATATCCGTGTGACCATGAAAATACACATTGGTTCAAGGGCACAAAATCGCACTTACAACGAACGTCTCCGAGTGCCGCTTATCAGTTACAGCGAACGGAGTCAGCAGTCTGCCGACTTCCCGGGAAACCAATTTCGACCAATGACCAGGCATCGGCAAGGTGCCCATAAATTCTTATCGTTAAACACCGATTCTGCCTCCCGCTCCTTTAGTTGCTGCTCTCGCCGACTGCTTTTTGTTACGCACCCCTCCGTCCTTTGTTTCACCCGCTACTCTGAGCACCCTGCATCGCCAGACGAGGCCCGTGTTTTCACACTGCCACTGATCTTTCGAAGACCGGTCGGCCATCTACCCGGTTTTTGATCGCTGGTACTGTCGTTGGCGTCGCCGGCCTGGAGTGACCAGACCATTTGCCAAAACCGTCGGCCACCAACTGTATCCGATAGTCTGCATCTAGTGCACGCGCGTACGCTAGCTACCCCACCGGCTCTGATAATTTGCGATTCGTTTCATGTTTAGGACTTGTTCTCGCTCACATCACACTCGACTCAGCATGCCTCTTGCGCGCGTGCGGAAGCGCGAGAACGGCTGTTAATTTGCGCGGAACGAATTGCAAAGTATCGATGTTCGTGAAGCCACGCAAACCCGCCGGCGCAACAAAACAATTTTTTCACCACAGCCGCCGATTCTTCGAACACCGCCACGCGCACCGATTCAGGCAGACATGCACTCTTTCCAAGTTTTTCTACGTGCGAGTTTCGCGAACCTTTCAAGCAAGCTACCCAACCTGCCTCCTTGCCATGTATTTTGGTTTTCAAGGTCGCCCCCCCCGCCGCATCCTCCCCTCTCTTTACCGCAACTCTTTGTCCTTCTCTCGCAAGTCTGCTCTCTTCTCTTGATCACAACCCCTGCGCCTGTCTCCACCGCTCCTCGACGCCTGTCACGCTGACTCGTTTTGCTTTCCGACTGGAAATGGGCCCAGAGCTGTTACACGCGTTTTGGCATGTGTGTCGCGTATGCGCATCTTGCTCGCTCTTGGTGTGCGTGTGTGTGTGGTCATGATGGCTGACAGGAGGACTAGCACTCTTTTTCGTGCCGCTCAACAAAACATCGAAAGTGTGACCGCTTGGCTTGAGCGTAATCCGCACGTTTGGAGCCGTGTTGCGGAGCGCTTGCTCATAGCTGTTGACCACTTGGCAGCCAACTTGCCACTTTGGGCATCCCGGTATTTAGCTGTGGAGATGGTGAATACTTCGTGGGCGGCAGTGACGACTACATGCGCACAAAACTGTTTTCACGAGACCGACTTCGTCGACGTCGGGCCCGATGCCAAGCCTGAAGCTTCCGAACAGGACCACTGCGGCGGCGATTTGTGACAGCGCGTTGTCGACTCCGATCTGAGAGAGTGGGTATGACATGTGTTGTGATGATTTAATTACGGCCGATGATGATGCCGACACTGCGGAACCGTGCACGGATTGGGGCATTGTGAATGAAGTACGTAGTGAGAGCGATTTGAAGAAATGGGATTGCGAGAACGACGAAACTTCGGAGCCAGTGCTTGATGTAGCTTATGCCACAGGCCTCGGCGAACTAGCACCCTGCCGTTTTAAATTAACTCGAGACCGCCTTTATCGCTTCTGCTCTTCGAAAACGTGCATCACGAACTTTTTGGGGCAAAAAAGCTTGTGTTTTCACTCGCAACTTTTTTTTAAAAGCTGTGTTTCATTTACTACGAACTTCGGGATACAGCGAACGGATGCCGCGTCACGCTCAGGTTCGTTATAAGCGGGCTCGACTGTAAATATCGTTCGGCAATTTTGGGTTGTTTTGCTTTTTTTCTTTTTCGGTAACCTGAACTTGGTGGGTCGACCTATATTCCCACTCGACCTATAGTCTGGTTTACATGGTAATGCACTCTTAAGTAAATACGGAGCAAAAAACATTCAGTAATTGAAAGTCAAATCAGAACAGGAATCTCCGGGTGACCAGATAATGTCACAAAAGTAGCATGAACGGACAGAGGCACTTCAGCTGGTGCCACCTTGTGGTGCAGAGGCAAACATGGAGCGGAAGGAGGGGGGGGGGGGGGGGTAAATGGAGGATTACTAGTAAATCATATTACTTACTAGTAAATTCATTTCATGTTTGCCCGAAACTGTTTTCGTTCGTGCTTGTATCTACGAGAATGTCCGAATCTGTACTTACACTTCATGCTCTCGAACTTAGTTATTGCCATAGCGGCATATTATAGTTTCGATAGAAGGTGGGCGAATAGTGTGTGAAAGTGGTTGGCCATGCCAAAGAGCAGGGAGTTGTTAACGTAACACCTTCTGACAGGAACGATTAAAGAGCAGCGAGTCATGAACCTTTTTTCTATGAAACCTTGGGAAAACCGTTTTTAAGTAACATAATCAGGTAAGCCAGAGAAAACAAGCCTAATATAATGCAGGATGTCACCTGTTAACCGACCCGAGTATGAATGAAAAGCATACAGGCGATTGCTACCTACACAGTCGATGCAAAAAAAAATGAGTTTCCGAAGTGCATAGACGAGGAGTCAGTGCAAAAGTGTTGGGTTGATTAGGCGGGGCAATGTGGTCAGTGTCAGATCTTCAGGTGTTGCGAAACAACCTTGGATAAGGCATCTTAGAGGTATCAGTTAATGAGAAGCACTGACGTGCCAACTAATGAAGGTAAGCAATAGGCACGTTCCCTGTACAAAATTAGTCATCACGAGAAGCTAGTGAAATCAACGAACAATGACCAGCAGAAAAGCAGCAATGTAGACATTCCAGACATGCAGCTACATAGAAAACCATAATAGATATTATATCACTAGGTAACAAACAAAAAGAATGATCAGTTCAGGCGAAAGACAAGTTGTCTTCTCCTCCCATCTTAACGCTTCTTATCGAGTTGATAATTGCTACAGTAAAGAGGAAAGAAAAAAATATTGGCCGCTATTTTTTTTCGTTGAGTCATGTCCCTCTTGGCAATATCAGGTTATATGTAACCATAAAAGGGCTGGTTCGGTCATTAACATCCTGTAGTTTGCAGTTCACAGAAGAAAAGTCGGACTCTGTGTTTCCACCTATGAAATTGAGCTAACCCTTGCACTGCACGAATATATCTCGTTGGAAAAAAGTCACGCACTGTGTGTACAAATAATGGAGCGTCTTGAAAGCAACATTTCGTCTAAGATGATTTCTGAGTTTCAGAAACAGGTGTCAGCGGGTGAGGAGTTCGTCTCAAACAAGCATACAAAATCTTGCCTGTTACACCTTGAACTCCCTTTCACTGTGATCAACCTGAAACTATTGTTTAGTTCAGTAAGCAGTATCGTTATCTCATTACAGGTGATCAATATGAAAGCCTAATTCAATATGAAAGCCGTCCGTCCGTCCGTCCGTCGTCCTTCCGTCCGTCCGTCGCCGTCCGTCGTCCGTTCCGTCCGTCCG